>JARHVA010004427.1:840000-930000 GCA_037957365.1 Torreya grandis | reverse complement strand
AAACATATATTTTTTCTTGTTATAAGATATGAGTTTAAATTATTGATCTCTAATTGTATGACATAACTCATTAAATTGTATAAATTTATCAAACATAATGAAATAATGGGAATGATAAATAATTTTTTTCTTAAAGATATGCTATAATTCATTATTGATCATAGGATTTTTAATCTTAGAAAGCATAGTATCATATGAAAGCACATAGTTTAGGATTGATTCATTCAACCTTTCTTGATTTTTTAAATTTGATAAAAATATAATTTCTCACTAATAAAAATAAGAAAAAAGTTATATAAAATGATGGACCAGAGGAATAAATGACTTTAAAAATATGAATAGGATATAATAAAACCAAATTCAAATCATAGTCCTTAATATTTTATTCAATTAACTTAGTAAAAAAATTGTCATTAGAGGAATAATCTAAGTATTTTATGTTAATGGATAATAGGTGTTAGTATTGATCACATTTAACATTATATAATGTAACATTAGGATATAAAAAACATTACTTAAATGATAAGTTGAAATATCTAGGAATAATGGGTTATGAAGCAAAGCATGAGAAATAATTGATAGAGTTCCTTTAAAAGGACATAACTTTATTTGTAAAACCTTAACCTATAGAGTTGAAACAATATTATTGAATTTTTAGAATCAAAATGACTAGGGGTTGAATTAGTCTTCAAAATTTTTCTTATCAATTCCACTTAAGAAATCAACATAGAGATCAAAAAATGCATAAACAATCAACTATACAAGCATGAAATAAGATTTCACAAATCAACACAACATATATCATGTGGAAAACCTAAAGGGGAAGTAAACCCAATGATATATAAAAATTTACTACATTCCTATAATATGACTATCAAATGTAGTGAAGAAATAACTTTATATGCAGAACCAACCCCCAACTATCTAAGCACCAACTCAGTTAGGCTTTATCAAACACCCACTTGTAAGGAGGAACCAAACCCCTAGATGACTTAGCACCAAATCAACCACCTAAAATATTTGATAAAATTTAAGACACCCTATTTCTAAACCAATTGATGATGTCAACTTTTTCATCTCTTCACACCCTTAGCCCTCTGAAACTTCCTTTTATCCTTCTTCGCTCAACTAGCCCTCTTCTTAACATGATTAGGTCATATGTAAAAAATATATAAAAACTTCATCATTATTCCTATACAAATATATTATTTAATAAAATACCTATTTATATTTACCAATGTTCTATTACATTTGTTTGTTCTCTTCTACTCAAAATAGGCCTAAAATTACCTAGTATTTAAACAAGTCTCTTGGCAATATCCTACTTAGTCAGTGAAACACACTTACCATTATCAGGTTGGCCATGAAAAGGATCTTATTAAATCCCATATAAATTTATCAAACATTATTTGAGTACTTTTAGGTCTGACCTGCCTCAGTTAGGCCTTATCTCACCTTTTCATCTCATGGAGACCTAATCCTATTAGGTCTATTTAGGACATGTTACACTTTGCCTTCTTAGATTAATTTCAAACACTTAACATTAAAGTAACATATAATATTAATATTACATAGACCCATAATAATCACATATATTATTCATAAAACTTTTTATATTAAACCACCATTTGAATTACACCATTAGCATTATTCACAGTTAGGCATGTGCATACCTAAAAGTTTGCCTTCAACAATTAAGGAATAAATATAATTTTACCAAATAAACATGGAAAAAATAAATAAAAAAGAATATAAATTAACTTAATATCATCACCATGTGTTTTATACTTCACATTATAGGTCAAAGAGACTCAAACCCTCCATATGCAAATAGCTCACTTAGAACTATCAGAACACTCCAAAACTTGGTCATGAACAAATTGATCTTTAATAATTGAAAGGGAACTTCCCATGATCACTAAAAAATTTAAAATATTGTTTTAAATATCTATATCATTATAAATTACAAATATAATAGGGTATAATGTTAAATATTGGTCTTGCAGACCAATCTTTTATCTTCAGTACACACATTGAAACCTGAACCAGTCAACCCATTTTGGATTTATCATTTCTATCACTATAACTAACTATAAAACCTTATTAAAATAATATATATTACATGATTTTCCTTAAAAAAACATCATGATAATTTTATACTTCATTTTAGGACATAGAGCCTCAAACTCATCATTGCAACTTGCTTACCTAGAATTGTTAGTTTGCCTTAAAGATCAATCGTGATGATTTTAAATTTTCAACACTGTATGACTATTTTAAAATAATCCTAATTGATATTTATGATATTATGAGATAATTATACCCTTATTTTATATATATATTTATTTATATATATATATATATATATAATATGGTAAAATGACAATATTGGTCTTGTAAACCAATCTCATGAACTTGCACCTTCATCGTCTCATCTGCACTAGACAGGTCAACTTATGAGAAACATTTTCATCATATCCACTGACCTAAAAAACATATATAAAAAATGAGCATGTCATAAAACTAATAAAATACATAACCATGTAACTTGATTCATCTCTAATCCATTATAACACATCCCTAATAACCATATCACTTTTGCATAGGTTTGTCACTATTTACACCATTAGGCCTATTAGTGACTGGTTAACTTGTAATACCAGTTTATCACTCCTAAGGGATAAAATATACTTATAAACCACCATGGAAATAATATAAAAGTCTCAATATTTAAGCCTCATCCATTTGAAAAAATTGACTTAGTCAATTCTGACTACTACGACAAATCTTCAAGAAATAAGACCTTTCCTATAGGGTCCACTCACCTAACAAAAAAATCACACCTGAAGATTCTTGAGATATTTGAATAAATTTTCCAATAACTTAAATATTCATAAAAATACCATGTTTATTAATTTATAACAATTTATTTCATATCAGACCATTATTAGGGTTCTTTGAGGGTTTAAAACTTCTTCTAGTCTTAACGATTATGCATAAAGAATAGAACCTCATTCTAGAAAACAATGATTATAAATTTGAGATAAAAACCTTTCATATATATTATGAATATATTAGGTTCCCATTTATAGGTTACATATGTCAATGAATACTTGAAAGTCCTTATCAGGTTGAGAACCCTTTATTTTGTGCACTTAAGGGGCCTAAAAACACTTTTACAAGCCTAATCCTTTAAAGTTTGACCTAAATATTGGTTAAAATACTTTAAAAAAACATTACACACATTTTTAAATGTTCACATACTCATACTTACCTTGTAAATAGATCCTAATACCACATTTGTCTACCATCTCTCTCTGTGCTCTCTAGGCCTCGACCTGCAAGACACATTAGGCCTTGAAACTGACCTTCTATCCACTATCCATGTTGTAAAAACCCCGTATACATTTCATAAAATATATAAAAATGATATTATTCTACCATAAATTATTTATATACCTTTACAATACTTCATTACACCCCATTAGGTCAGGCAGGGTCTACAACTAGTCTAGTTTCATGTTAGGTCTATACGTCCTACCCCTATAAGATCACATTGTGATTATCATGAGTGATACAATGAATAATATTCATTATGAAAAAATATAAAATGTCATTTTATGTCTTTTTTCATCCATATCACTAGGACACCAATCTCATACCTTTTCATAAGGTCTCCTCATGCAATGACATGTGTCAAGACTAGGATTCTCAAGTACTTGAAGCTTGATAAATGACCTTGAAACACTACTTGATGAATATAAACCTTAATAAAATTATTTTAATGATAATTATATAATATAATACCTATTTAACATACCTCTTAATTCTCATCATGCATATACTCATGATATTATTATCTTTGTGATGATTAGGCTTCTCAAGACACCTTACACTCAAGGATTAGTACTCAAAACATGCTTACCTTGACTTGAATCTTGAAATCAACATCATAAGAATTTTTAGGTTTCCTTAAAATTATTTATCAATATATATATACATTATTTTGACATTAAATTCTCTCTTGTCATAGGGATCATATCTCATAGACCACTCATCATGCATCTTTACCAGATACACTTTGAAATCAATGACATCAACCTTGACATCAATGATAAAAATTATCCATAAATTAATAATTTTTCATTGATGGGAAAACATTATTGAATCTGATCACTCTTATCTCCCCCAATATTATCAATATCCCTCTTGAAGTTTCTCCCCCTTTGACATTAATGACGTAGGGTCTTCCACAAACTGACATCTAGTACCACACCTTATTATAATATGATCTCAACACATAGTATATGAAACATTAAAATAACATGATCCCCATTAATCCATTCATACTTCCTTCAAATTTTCTCATGTTACAAAATCACTTCTCAACAAAGATAAATCTCATTTAGTAGCCTGAATAGTTTTGCTTCAAACCAAGCATCCACCATGATTCTGCTAACTAAATAGTGTCTCCATGAAGATTAATGGAGTCACCTCTCTCAATAATGCACTAAAATAACTCAATTTTATGATATTAAAAGATATCCATGCTCTCAAAATAATGAATATCCTTTAGTATCCTTATATACTGGATTGGCAATATAGGCTTGACCTCTTCATCAATTATTTAATTGTCAATGTGAGATGACATCAGACATTTCTGACTTCATTTAACATCTGAATTATGCTCTATTATAGAAAAAAATCCACTTGATATTGTGGAGTGATCATGACTCATATTTACTATATTTGGTTTCCATACATTCATTTATCTTCTTTCTTGCACTTAGGGGATTCAAACCTCCTATTTTGACTTTATGACCTTCTAACTTTGTTAGGCTAGAATCTTGAAATGTTTCCTATATTATGAAAACCAAAACAAACCACCTTATACATATAATTTGATTGATTTGAACTATGACTCCTTCCATATTCCCATGAGTACTCAATCTTAGAGGGTCTTCTACATTTTCTTACTCTATTACCAAACCAACGACATACAAAACAATAACCATTGAATGAAATATAATACCTTATAACATTAGACTATTTGATAAGTCTTTTCATGTTGACCTTATTACCTTTAATATCTTTTTCCTTTACTTTATATGCCTCCTTTTGGTCTTCTTTCAAACCAAGATATTTTTTGTCACTTGCACACTATTGACTACTCAAGATGTCATCTAGATCCTCGGTGCTCTTTTAAAACTTCACAAAGTTCTTCACCTTGATGGATGCTTGATCTAGCTTAGCTTTCAAGTATTCCACTTCAATTTTATACTTATTGCATTATTCCTCTTTAGCCTTTAGATTTACATTGACTATTTCCATTTATGTTTCAATATAATATATGATCTCATCATACTCTTTGAAAGTATTAATTATTCTCTCCTCAAACAAGCCAATCTGCTCCTCATAGTCCTTAACTAGTGATTTTAGTTTATGATTATTTCTCCTTTGGAGCTTCAATTCCTCTAACACACTTACCAATTCTACCTCAAGGTTCACTTCATCTTCTTCTTTATCTGATTATACATCAACCATAAGGCCTTTCCCACATGAACAGACCTCATTGTTTGATTCTATGGCCATAAACAAGGTTTTATTATTGTCATGTTTAGGTTTATTATTGTCATCATCACTATTAGATGTGATTATATCACTTAAATTATATGAGTTCTCTTCTTTGGTATATAAACTTTTCTTATTTTTAATGACCCTTTTCTACCTTCATTCTTCCTAAAATATCTCTTCTTATTGTCAAGATTATAGGCCTTCCTATCATCTCCATGATGTTCATCATGTTATTCATTATGATTAATTTTATCCTTATGAGCACACTTGGATGTAAAGTGATGAATATTTCCATAGTTGACACATTTTAAAGGAAACCTACCCTTGTAATTCCTATATCCAAACCTAAACTTCCTTACAAACATGGTGATCAAGTTATCA
This sequence comes from Torreya grandis, assembly GCA_037957365.1. Lineage (NCBI taxonomy): Eukaryota > Viridiplantae > Streptophyta > Pinopsida > Cupressales > Taxaceae > Torreya > Torreya grandis. The sequence continues at coordinate 924,045 of JARHVA010004427.1, read as the reverse complement.
TCATCAACATCTGAGAATTACTCATCTTTAAACATCTTGGATTTTGACATCTTCTCAAATTTTCAAGCTACTTTCTTTATTAGTTCTCATATCATAGGCATTCAAAATGACATGAAACCCATCTATATCTAACTCATAATAATTTTGCATCTCTTCTAATACAAATACCTTAGAGTCAAACTTAGGATTTAGTGATCTCAACACTTTTTGAAAAACTATATATTATTTCACCTCTTCTCCTAATCCTTTAATGACGTTGAAAACTTCATCAACTTTCAATAGGTATGATGCTATTGTTTCATCTTCATTCATCTTTAGAATTTTAAACTATCTCTGGTGGGTTTGTAACTTGTCCATATTAAATTTGGTGTATCCTTTGTAAATGGTATTAGATTTGTCTCATATATCTTTTGATAATACACGTTATATCACCTTTATAATATCTTCCTTTCATAGGACACAAATAATGGCATTCATTGCCTTGGAGTTGTTTTCACTTGATTTCTTACCTGCTACTTTAGTTAGGGGAATAAGAGGAACACTATAGCCATCCAAAACTGACTACCAAATATCATGACCTTGAGATATCAAATATATATATTAATCTTGAAGTTAAAAAATTCATAATTTTATCCATCTAATAGTATATATTTACTAGTAGAGAAACCAACTTGAATTTGTGAACTAGTCATACTTGCTTCTATGATATCATTTATGGTTTTATACCTACTTCAATGGACTAGGATATAATACCAAATGTTTTAATAAAAATTACTTTTGGGGTGAGTTAGTCTTCAAAAACTTTCTTATCAATTCGAGTTAAGAAATCAACATATAGATCAAACAATGCACAAGCAATCAATTATACAAGCATGAAACAAGATTGCACAAGTCAACACACCATATGTCATAAAAATTAAATGGGAATAAAATACACTAATATTTTAAAATGTAATACAAACATATAATTTAGTGAATCACCCACTTCACATGGAGCACAAACCCACAACTAGTTAAGCAACAACTCAGTTAGGATTTATTGAGAACCTACTTGCAAGAAGGCACCAACCCCTAGATGAATAAGCACAAAATCAAATGCATAGTAAATTTTATCACATTTAGGACACCATATTTTTCAACCAATTGATGATGAGCAATTATTCATCTCTTAACAATGTTAGCCCTCTCAAACCACCTTCTAGCGTTTTTCATTCAATTAGACCTTTTTTGACTTGATTAGGTCATATGACCTTGATTTTCATATATATAAAATCTATAATAAATTATTCATAGCTATTATACACACCACTAATGTTATATTATACCTTATTCTACTTACCAATGTTCTATTTCATTTTCTTGTTCTCTTTTACACATAATAGGCCTAAAATTGCTTACTATTTATACAAGTCTCTTGTTCATATCCTACTTAGTCATAAAAAAACACATACACTTATTATTTAATCCATGAAATGTATATTAGGACATATCATATACATGTAAAAAATATATTTTGAGTCCCTTTAGATCTGACATATCTTAGTTAGGCCTTATCCCACCTTTAGGTCTCATGGAGACCTAATCGTATTGCATCTATTTAGGACACATTATACTTTTCCTTCTTTGGATAAATTTTAAACACTTAAAATTGAATAAAAATATCATATTAATATTAAATATACCCATTTAATATCATATAGTATTCATAAAACGTTTTAGCTTCAACCACCATTTCAAGTACACCATTAACATTGTTCACAGTTAGGCCTATGCATACCTAGAAAGTTTATCTTGAATAACTAAAGCATAAGCACAATTTTACCAAATAACCATGGAAAAAATTGACACATATAGAATTTATGTGACCTTAATATCATCACCATGTTTTTTATACTAATACATGGCAAAAGGAATCAAACCCTTCTCTATAAATAACTCACTCAAAACTAATAGAGCAGTCCAAAATTCAATCATGAACAAATTGATCTTCAATACCTAAAAAATAACTCAAAATGATAAATAAAAACTTAAAATTATTAATATACATCTCTATATAATTTTAAATTACAGATAACACAAGCTATAATGTCAAATATTAGTCTTGTAGACCAATCTTTTGTCTTCAGTACACACAGTCAAATATGAACAATTCGGCCCATTTTAGCATTATCATTTATACCAATTTAACTAAATATCAAACCTTATTAAAATAATTTATATTAAATTCATGTCCCATAAAAAAAATTCATGAGCATTGGACACTTCATCTCAGGATAGAGAGCCTCAAACTCATCATTGCAACTTGCTTACCTAGAATGTCAATTTGCCTTGAAAACCAGTCATGGTGATTTTGAACATTCAACACATGTATGACTAATTTAAAATAATATTTATTAATTTGGATAATCCTATATGATAATTATACAATTATTAGATAGATATGTAATATGTTTAAATGGTAATATTGGTCATGCAGACCAATCTCATGAACTTCCACCTTCACTATCTCTTCTGCACTAATCATGTCAATTGAGAAAAAATTTCATCATATCCACTAAATTATAAAAAATATATACAAAAGGAAAATGTATTAAAATTATCAAAAAATATCTCTATTCACTTTTATTCATCCCTAATCCATTATAACACATCTTGAATCACCTTCTCACCTCTACCTCAATGTCTCACTCTTTGCACCATTAGGCCTATTAGTGACTGGTCAACTTGTAAGATTGGTTAAGAACCTTAGAGGAATATGATATTCTAAAAAATCACCATGTAAATAAATTATAATTTTTTTTATTTAACCTTCATCCATTTGGAATCTTTGACTTGGTCAACTCTAATTGATATAATAAATCTATGAGAAATAAGACCTTTCATGTAGGGTCTACTCATTCACCTGACAAACAAACTACACCTAAAAACTCTTGGTAGATTTGAATATATGATACAAGAGCTTAAATATCTATACCAAACTAATTTTATCACTGTATAACAATTTTCTTATATATCAAGTCACTATTGGGGTTCTTTGATTGTTTAAACCACCTTCCAATCTTAATGATCATTCATAAATCATAACCCCTAATTCAAGAAGATAATGCTCAAAAATTTCATCTAGGAAACTTTTTCATCTACCATGAATATATTAAGTTATTTAGTAGAGGTTACACATGCCAATGAACACTTGAAAGTCCTTCTTAGGCTGAGAACACTTCATTTTGTGTACTCGAGAGGCTTAAAAACACTTTTTAAATCCTAATCCTTAAAATTTTGACCTAAAAATTAGTAAAAATATTTGAAACAACATGAAACACTTTTTAAAATTATAAAATACACATAATTTCCTTGGAAACTAATCATGATACCCCATCTATCCACCATCTCTCTTTTTCCTCTCTAGGCCTTAACGTACAAATCACATTAGGCCTTAAAATTGACCTTATAGCCAATATCTAACATATCAAAACCTCATGTACATGTAATAAAAAATATTAACATGTTCATCCACTATCATACATTCTTCATATACCTTGACAATAAATACCTCATGACACCTCATTAGGTTAGACAAGGTTTAGAACTAGTTTGGTTGTATGTTAGGTATATAGGTCTTACCCCTATATTATCACTTTAAGATTATCATGAGTGATATAATGCCTCATATTAATTATCAAACAACCTAAAATATAATTTTATATCTCTATTCATCCATATCACTAGGACTCCAATCTCATACCTTCTCAAAAATTCTCATCATGTAATGACTAGTGTCATGACTAGGCTTTTCAAGCATTTGAATCTTGACAACTAACCTTAAAACACTCTTTGATTATTATACATCTTGATCACATGAATTTAATTCTCATTATATAATATGATACCTATTTCACATAATTATTAATACTCATTATTAATATTCTCATGATATGACTATGATTGTTATGACTAGGCTTTTCAAGATGCATTGTGTTTAAGGACTAGTACTAAAACATGCTTACCTTGACATGAATCCTGACATAAAATTTAGAAGAATAATTAGTTTAACTTAAAATTATCTCTCAATAGAGAGACATTATATTTCTTTCAAGTTATTTCTTGTCACATGGCTCATATCTTATAGACCACTTATCATGCATCTTTATCATATGCATCTTGACATCAATGACAACACTTATAAACATGAAGTATCATACAGTAGGCTAGGATAATTATGTTACATTATTATAAATTATAGGATGTGTATACGGATAATATTTTTAATTTTTTCACTTATTGACATTTTCTCAAGTGTAATGGCCTATCGATACATCCATTTACCTGAGTGTAAACCTTGAAGGGTGCACAAATAAAGGGGTGGGAAATTCTCATGATGCTTTGTAATATATTTTTTCTTCATGATTACAACTTTTATACTATTAGTTAATCTTATATAATTATATATATGTCTACGTCTCTTGTAATTTTCTTATCCAAACATTATAACATACATATATCTTATGGTCTAATAAAAGTAAATACCATTTGTTTGGTGACTTAACCCTGATCTTATTGTATGAGCTAGATTGATATAGTTATGATCATATATTTTAACATTTTTATTATATTGGCATGGCTGATACTATTTAGTGTCATCCAAAAAACATCAACCTTATCAATCTAGTTAATACCATTAGTCCATATTCTAGGTTTGGTTTTAGGTATTGAAGTTGTACGTTTAGGGTCATATTTCATTCATTTTATATCATATAAAATTTACTCACTATTATTTTACTCTAAATTCTACCCTATGTCCATTTATGATAGTTAGTCATGTAGAATAGTATCTTGTGGATTTTTGTCTTGTGGTGTCTTCAAAACTCAATAAGAGGAGTGATAGGGATTTCATAACTAAGGATATCTTAGATTTTCATCCAACCATTTTAGGTATTCAACCTATAGCATTATCTTTAAAATATCCACTTCAGCCAAGGGAATATTAAAGCATCGATGAGCCAACCTAATGGTAAGTATATTCTATCCCTAAACTCTTTCTTTTATTACTTAGTATTTAATATGTTGCTTATTAATTTGAGAATATATGTGTGTATTTTTAGTTATGCCTTATCCATACAAAATAAACTGATTTGACTATAAGATTGATAAGAATTTCCAAAATCACTTAATGTTTCCTAGATCCCCATGTGGTTGACCATGGTAAATTATTTAATTACAATCATTCTAAGACATCTTTAGATTACTCTATTATATTAAATTTATTGTACAACCATATTAAATATTTGTTGAGGTCTAGTGATAGCTAAAACCTTATGTCATGGTATTATGCTATAATACCCTTTCTTATTAACATTAATGTTGTAAGTAAACCTATAATTTATAAATAATCCATTGGTCCTTAATCGATCATCCAGCTATTTCTAGCTCTTTTTTATTTACCTTACATGATTCCTATTCTATTCAAAGTAAGAAAATAATTGTAGGTCATCCTAAAACATCCATACATTCTAGTGAACCCAAGGTGTAACTTGTTCTACCTTTAATTTGATAGATTTCATGTCTTTCCTTATATATTATTTTTAAAAAAATCAAAAACATCATCCCAACTATATCTACCATCCCAATATAATTTTCTACTAGTCTATTAATCGTATCAACCAACATGGTACCATTATATGTTTTCTAAAATATTTAGAATGGCCTAATATAGTTATGATTGTTTGTGAAAATCAATAATTGATATTCATATTGTCTTATTTATATGTTTAAGTTAATTTCATGCTATAAATCTATATTTTGATCTTTATTTTCTTTTTTTACCTATAAATAGTGTTTCACTAGTTTCAAAACTAAATGGAAGTTATCATTGTGGGACAAATGGTGATATTTTTTACCAACATATTTCTTTGAGGGATATTTCCCTAAAACTCAATCCATTAGAAAAAACTATACATGAACCTTGGTTTTCATGTACTTAAAAATATATCAAATAATCCTAAGGTTTATTGAGATATAGGAAACCAACCATTTATTTGATTCTTTAGTGCACAAGGAAGAGGATAGCCTCGAGAAGTTATTCTCAACATACCTAAGATATGGGATAGTCTAGCCATGAGTATAGTGTAATCATCTATGGTTAATATATTTATGGATGTTTTCACTATATTATAGCTAGGATTAGTATTTATGAGCACCAAAAATCCAAGAAAATCCTTTTGGTATGCATCCCTATTTATTTTACAAAGTAAATAGCTAAATTTTAGTTTTCTTATCTTATAGACCATATTAGCAAACCTGATACTAGTATGTGTTATATTTTTGAACTAAAATAGATAAATATATACGATTCATTATGTTTATCACTATATCAACCAACCCATTATATTTCTTTGTGTTCACCCTACTTCATCGACCATCCTAATTTCATAATTTACCTAATAAAACTTCATCAGCTAGTTTACATAATTTCTTCCCTACTACATCGACCAACTTGATATAGTTGTTTTTAACTAGCCACCTAAGCATTGACTTTTTTTTGAACTAGATTATCTAACCTAATAAGTATGTTATGTTATTAAACTATATTTTACAACCTAAAATAGTATTCTTTTAGATCTATAAAACTTATTGTATCGACCTATCTAATACTATCAATTTTATATGATCATGGTGTTTATTCTACATCATATTTACAACATATTGTTCATCATGGTGTCACTTATGATAATTTCATAGAAACCCTCAACCCACTAAAATTTTACATGGGTTATTTATTCTTCTTTATTTTCCCAATATTGAAAATTGTGGATAATAAAATCTAATTTTATATGGCATACTAATCTTGTACACTTGGAAAATATTAATCATGGCCTAACCCATTAATTTATGACCTTATATTGCCCAAATGATCACATTATCCATCTCACTAAGCCTAATTATTTATCCTATAGTTTGAACCTAAATTTATGATGACAAAGATCACTTGTATATTAAAGTTTACATAAAAACTTATTTCCATCATATATAGATAGTTATAAACCCTCAACAAATTTTACCTTATAGGACACTAGAGTCCTTATGAGGTCTTTAACGTCTATGCTAGTCTCCCAAATATGATGTTACTATCCCTACATTCAAAATGATAAAATTGAAAATACATTGATATGTATTGATCAACCTATTATTTTTGTTTAACCCTGTTATGTGATTATTTGACAAAGGTGTGATATGAATATAAATCAAAGGTTTTTCATTATTTGATATAGAAATAACCTCTCATGCTCACACTACATTATTGTATATCATTTTCACAAATAATATATATTTACCCATTCTTACTTATTTCTAAATAAATCATAGGAGTGGTCTTATTATAGGTCTAAACATTCAAAAGTAAGCCCATGATAAATATTTGTCCATTTACAAGTTAGATCACTTGATGCACTCACATATAGCATATTGCATAATTCTTTACACAAAAATCCATGTTAAGGGATAAATACATCAGTTTGAGGCCATCTTCATATTATATGGATATGTAGGTAGTTCTCATTGATAGAGGAGTCGTTAAGGTCAATTCAAATTCACTTGAACCCATTCACCCTTGTTTTTCAAGGTTGCATGCCTTAATTAGAAGACCTAGGGTTTTGAGCAAAATATTTATTCTAGGAACCTATGCATACAATCCAAATAAATAACCTACAAGGTGAAAATGAACCTAACAAGTCTTACTGACTATTCTAAAAAATGATCCGTATTCAAATATTAACAGAAGCATCAAAATAAAGATAGAAGAATTAACCCTAGTGTTGGTAGTTTGATGCTAGTGTCCTAAATGACAAAATGATAATTCATATAATCTAACAACTTGAAGTGAATCATCAAAATATCTCTTTATACACTAATGGATGTCATTTTATCAGTGCATCATTTCATAAGCTATGTGTTATTTTCCCTATACATTTCTACTTTCATAATATTGATTAACATTGTATTTCTCTATATTTAACATATTCTCAAATTTAATATATTTATCATAATATTATAAATATGAATTATTTAATTGTATTATATTATAATAGTGCATTCCATAATTTTTTAGGATATTCCACATGTTCTTAACTCCAAAAAGGGTTAAATATTTTTGTTGAATCTGATCCCCATGTCTTTTTATGCAACCATAGATTTCCTTAAGGTTTTCAACATTCTAGAGTTTTAAATTATTAAAATTATTTTTCAAATCTAACTTTTTCCATTACTATTAGCATCTTTGTTTTCATTTATAAAAATTTAAAATCTTAATAAAAATATCATTTTGAAACTGAAGATAAAGAGGCATTAATTAATCATATAGATATAAATCAATATATTTTTTACTCATTATTGTAAGTTACATGAGATGAAATAAGTAAGCATACTAAGGCCAATTCATTCACATATAATGATGTTGACTAATTAGGTGGTACTACATTAAATTGATTCCCATTATCCATCCAAGAAATCACATAATGTATTCCTACATCTAGTGGGATCATATCATATGTCTTCAGGTTATTGTTACCTAAGGATCACACACCTATTTATACATCTTCTATGGGAAAATTTTATACTTCAACTCAATTACCAGTTTCAATACCTAAATTAACACAAAAAGTATTTATATCCCCTTTGGTGACTTTTCAAACATAAAATATTAGTTCCATTAGGTCTATTGTGCAAGATCTTCTCCAAGCTATTGAAATTTTGGAAGCTAAGGTTACAAATATTGAATAAAATTCTTTGAAATCAAATCTTTCAATTGACTCACCAAATGTATTTCATAATCATTTTTTCCCCGATATATCTTTTCACACTTTTCCAACTAATTTTGTAGCACCTATGTTCATACTTAATGATGTCAAGGGTAATATTTTGAAACTTCTCTAGTATTTTTTTCTATCATGCCTTGATTATGTTTCCAATGATAACATTTTGACAAAATTATTTCCAATAAGCCTAAAGGAATATGGTTTGAGATGTATATATGATCTACCAGTATGATTAGTAAAAGAAATCAAACCTCTATCAGATCTATTTTTAGCACATATATCAGTAGACATCACTAAAAACATGTCATATGCATAGATTTCCAAGATCAATAAAGGAATCAATGATTCTATCAATGAGTATGATTTGTGGTAGAAGACAATGTTGGCCAAAATGATAAATCCAATTGAAAATAAAGAGATTTAAGATATCATTAATCAAATTTTCTTAGCCCACTACATATGTATATTATATTTAAGAAGTTTAATTATTTTTTTGAATTATGACATATTATTTGAGATAAATAAATGAAACTGATCTGGGCAACAATTCAGGTGATGGGTCCACCCCAATTGATGATGGAACTTCTGGGAGCCATAACTTTTGCACTATAGCTCCAATTGACTCATCGTTTGAACCGTTGGAAAGATAATAATGAGGGGAACATCATGAGATGGCATGGATCTCTGATCAATGAATTTTTACTCTTGAAAACCCAATGGAAGTGCCCTAAATATCAATTTTAGTAGTGCAGTCTAAAAATAGTAAGTTTCTAAAAATAGTAATTCCTCAAATTGTATATTGTTGTAAATCATGGAAGTCAAACCAATCGATTTACCTCGAGATTGGTGACCTTCCACATCCTCCTCCCACCTTCAAAACATGTATAAATTAAGATTTAACCTGAAATGGAAATCAGACATCTCTTCTAAGAGATAAGCATATGTTTAGGTCTACAAAATTTATCAATAAGACAACTCTTCTCAGAGATAACATTATCTGAATTATATTGTTCTATTTTTTTTAATTATATTTCAACCAAAGATTTAAAGTTTTGGATCAAAAACTTATTGCATTGAATAAGCTTAATTATGTATCAAAAACACTAAATATATCTATAATAAAGTTTCATATCAAACCAAGCTATAAGGTTAAACTTATAGAGGCTAAAAATGAAGTAACCACAACAGTCAATATAGTGTCATGTAACCTAATTAACTCATCTTATCCAATGCACCTAATAGATAATTTACACAATTAACTATGTCTTCAACTTTGATATTTAATAACATTATGGAGTGTCATTTCATATCTCTCCTAATGAACCTTGTTGAGTTGACCTCTACTAAAACTGGTTGATCATTATAACAAAGGAAATGATACAAATGCTTTAAAATCTAGTGATATTCAACACCATAATATATTCAAAAATCAATTACAAGATACCTACATTAACATGAGAAGTTTAATCATTTCCTTAAAAACCTTATGAAGTTGACCTATGCTAAAAGGATATGATAAAAAAAAATTATGGTCACTATCACCAATAGGTCATTAATTCTACAAATAGATGTTACAAGTTGAAGCACAAAATACAAGACCTCACTAAATACAAATAGATAGACTTTTATGATCCTCCAAAGGACTTAGGTTCATAACCTGATGATCTTTAATATCATAAGATATTAAATAATTCATTATAAGATCAGTATAAGCGAACAATGGAAGTGAAAATGGTCTAAAATGCACATTCTAATCGACCACATTATGGACACCTATTATATGGTATTATTTGAAAATTACACATTCATTTCTTCATATGTTTCAAAGGAATTTTACTACATTTGCTGACATAAATTTTTGGATGGTAACATAGATCTTCACTTATTAATTATTAGAGCACATATTTATCATCAACCTATGCACAATGTTAATGTTTATAATGGTACTAGTGATAATGTATGTAGCATGAAACTACTTACACATTTGGGATACCCACATGTTGATTTATACAATTCAACCAAGATGGTAAGATAATTTTATGGAAAGCACACGTTATTAGTGAGATTAATTTATCTTTACATGTTGATTCATAATATCTTTATTTATCTTTACATGAGCATCTTTGATATGATATTGTGATGATCTTGGATTCATAATATCAATGAATTACCACCATCCACATTAAATATATATAATAAGTACATTTATGCCAATAAGGTAATCATATTTTTAATAATTTAATATGATCATATGCTATAACAAGAAAAGTGTATTATAAGATAGCTAATTATATAACAATTCAGGTTATTCATGAGAAAAAGGTAAGCAAAAAGAAATCCCATTGCCTATGCATATAATATTAGAGATTTTTTTGTATCATATACACATATTAAACTCCAAATATCCCTCATATACACATATATGAATCAATAAGCTGTTAAGAGAAGATAAACATGTTTACGAAAGCATACAAAGACTAATAATTATATTTGTAAAAAATAATTTGCATATAAATATTAAGTGGGTTCCATGATCCACTAATAATCCATGACTATATATTCCAATGAGGCATAGGTAGAGTATCACATATTCTACAGTTCTATATTTGGTACATATATATGATCCTTGGTAGTATGACCAATTTTTTGAACCCTATCATTAGTCTAGGTCACCATATGAGAATCCATTCAATGGGATCATCAGTTGGTCCACTCTCCTATAAAATATTTAATAATATTAAGTAATTTAATAATAAATAAAATACATAAACATTAAAATAGATAAAAACTAAAAAAATATTTATCATACACATGTTTACTACCTTTTCCATATATGTTGTTTACTTTATGTTAGTAGATATCATATAATTTCCATTCTATAAAAACATATGTTTCATGGGTATTTGATTTTGATAAATTTATACAATAGATACATGATACAAGACCATTCGATTTTTTTACCTTTTTCTTTACTTGTGTGGCACACTACATTAGGGGAATCTACTTTATTGATTATAATTGATGTATTTTACATTGTCATATGATAACTTTACCTTATAATTTTGAACTAATATACTAATGTTTTCCCATGTTGATACTCATATTTACATCTTGCACATTTTTTTACATATGTTATACTACAATAAATTTTGATAACACATGTATGCGTGAACAAGTATGATATGCTTATGTTGGTTGATTATATTTTGCTTATTCATTTTATCACATGGATTACTTGAGTATACTTATTTTTATACCTTATTTTTACTATGTAACATTTAAACATGTTCTTTATTAGTTGGTAATAATGCTCCTAAGTGTAATTTCTTTTGTCAATAGTGATTTGAATATATGTTCTCCTTGAATGTGTAGTATTGAAATATGTCCCTTGTTTTTTTATCTCCTTATACCAATTTTACATGACAATGAGTTCTCTTGTGTGTGTGATTTATTTATTTTTTATCTTATTTTTGTTACTCCTAGATGTTTCCATGATATTTATGGAGTATCTTGGGGATTTTCATGATTTGATACTACAAGGTTCATATATATATATATATATATATATATAATTAGACAAGACACCACTATATGTTTTATTTATACTTGTGTTAAGCATGAAATATACTAAGAGGGGGGGTGAATCAGTATATTATATATCTTATAAATCTTTCCTTTAACCAAATTCCACTTAATCAAACATTCACGATATGCAATAAAACTTAAACAATAAACATCCACAGAAGATAGAGAGAGACACCAGATATAACGTGGAAACCCAATATGGGAAAAACCACGGAGAATCAATCTCAAATATATTCATGAGAACAAACCCACAGGAGCACCATACCCATTTTCCAAGTACAAACCTTAGCTAAAATTCATGAGCACTAACCCACAGGAGCTTCAAACCCATTTGCCGAGCACTAACCCAGCACCTATTCATGAGCACCAACTTACAAAAGCACCAACCCCTTTGCCGAGCACCAACCCATAAGAGCACCAACCCCTTTGCTGAGCACCAACCCATAGGAGCACCAACCCCTTTGTGTATACCACACACCTATCTCTTAATGTTGCTATCTCAACAAATGATAGATCAATACAAAATCTCCTTCTTCTCTCTCACCTTTGCTCTTCTAAGCTAGATATAATAAATACAAATCATATCCATCTCTCATAATTGCTCTTTTAATCTAGATATTACAATATCAAATCAACCTCTTTCTCTCATATTACAAATGGCTTCTCAAGCCTTTATTTATAGATTTCCAAATGACCTTTGGCCTTCCCCCTTTGTGACCTTTTAATCCTCATGGAAAATGGTTCCAATCTTGGATGACCCTTCATATTCAAACCTTTGAAAAGTCATGTGATGACCCTTGATGACCAAAAATGTCCTTCCCACTTTTGTCCTTATCTTTGGTGACTTTTCATATTCCTTAAAGTGTCCCTTCATGAGAAATTCGCCCTTACTCTTTTGTCTTCACTTGGTGACTCTTGGTATTCCACAAAATGACTCTTCATGGGAAAATGCATCACATCCTTCTTTTGTCTTTACCCCGTGGCTCTTCGACTTCTCCATGGGCCCTTATTTTGTCTCATATGCAACCAAAAATATATTCATTAATATTAAATAAATATTAACTCATCTTAGCCAAGATATATTTATTACAAACAACATTAAATGCAATGGGGCCTTTATAACCAATAATGCTAAACCTTTGACATCGATGACAATATTTCCAACAACATGATTGACACAGATATGACATGGTTATTTTATCCTTTTGAGATAAGGTGAATAACATATTGGATTCTCCTCACCTCAAAAGGGAGACATATCAGTTCAACATCTCATAGAGACATGAGTCCACACACATATAATTATAAAAATTCATAGAATTTAATACAATTTAAACTATATAGATATACCTTTGGGATATAATCTTATGCATTTTGCATAAATTTTCATAGATTTAGGATAGATTTTTTCAAATTTGAGACATATATCATATAAATTTTATAGAGAAAAGGTTACATTTTGACAACCACTTTAGCTTGAGACACATTAGAGTTACATATCCATGAAAAATCACCAAATCAAAGAAACATATTCATATTATACTCCATTTGAAACATATTTGATGAGGGGGAATGAACAAGGTTGACTCTTTTTTCACCACACATTGATGTACCAACCTTTCTAAGATAGATTAATTAATATTTTACTTATCTATAATAGTTGGATCCCTTGAGTAGTGTATTTGAGATTCATAACACTCAATGGCCTTAGAACTACTTCCCTTCTTATGTTGATAAGGTTACACCACTTGACATTGACTAGATTGGCTAGATTTTATTAACACTTAGGTTGTGTCATTGAGATTTAGTGCTCTCAATGACCTCAGCATAGATTGTCCATATACTAGATTGAGGTCATGATCACCATTCAAATATCCTACTCACATCACAAATGTTCAATTTTAAACCTCTCTCTAATGTGTAACCAAGGAAATATGATCACAGAATAGAAGTACTATGAGACAACATAGTTTCATCGACACATATGTGTATTCCTTATTTTCCCTATTTACTTTGAAGCATTTAAATTATTAAATTAATGTATTGTATGTAATAATTACATCGTAACATGATCTTAGTTGAAATTAATGAAAAAATAAAAAATTCAGACTTGGCTCGAGCAAAATCAAGGTGTATTTTACACACCAAAGTATACATTTATTTCCTTTAACCTAGTAATTTTATATGTATGCATTAATATATTAAGGTTAATTATATGTAAATACTAAATTATGAATTTATATATCATACCACTCTTGTACACTTTAAAAATACTAACCATGGATGAACCCTTAAATTTATGACCTTTCCATTGCCAAAAGGTTCTATTTTTTCATCTCACTATGCCTATTATCTTATCCTACAGTTTGACCCTAGAATTATGATGACACAGATCACCTATAGCTTATAGTATAAAAAAACCTAATTTTAATTTTTTATAAACACTTAAAAATATTAAACAACTTTTTACTCTCTAAGATAGTAGTTTCCATATTGAAACATTAACATCAACTCTAGTGTCCCAAATCAGATGCTAGTGTCCCTGACTTCCAAAACTTCATATTTAAAATCTCTTTATATGTATATGTTAGCATATTTTTCTTATTTAAACTTTGTATGATATTATTTAAAATGTTTTGGTATAAATATAAGTTAAAGGTCATTCATTATATAATCTAGAAAGCACCACTCAAGCTCATGCTACATTATTTAAAATTGTTTGGACAACTAAAATATAATGAACTATACTTCCCTATTTCCAAACTAATAATAGGAAAAGTCTTATTAAATTTTTTATGCATTTAAATATGTGGCCATGAAAAATATTTTTTAGGTTATAAGAAAGACCACTAAATGCACTTTTATATGGCATATTGCAAGAAAATTCACACGGAAACCCACATAATGGGGATAACTACATTAGTATGAGTCCCTCTTCAAATTATATATATATAGAGGTGTATTTTAGGTCATTTCAAATTCTTAACCTATTAACCCATGTTTTACAAAGTGGCATGCCCTAATCGGAGGAGCTAGGGTTTTTAGAAAAATATTGATTCCAAGAACCTATACATGTGATATGATATGATAACCTAGAAGCCAATGAGTTTAATATTTTAAAAAAGGATCCATATTTAGATCCAAATATAATCACAAAAATCAAGATATAATAATTAACGCTTGTCTCTATAGGCTTACACTAGAGTCCTAACTGACGAAAATCTAATTTCTAAAATATAAAAAATGTAGTTAGACTATCTTCTTCTACACCTATGACTTTAATATATTCTTTCGAGTCATTGAATTTCTAAAGTCTTATTTATATTTTTAATTTATAATTTTAGAATAATTTTTTCTATGTACTTCTCTATATTTATCATATTCTCAAATTTAGTATATTTATCAAAATATTATAAATCTAAATTATTTAATTGTCATGCTTTTCAATATCATATTTCATAATTGATTAGACTATTCCCCCTACCCTTAAATCCAAAAAGGGTTAATAAAATACAACTCTTTAAGGTGTATCTTATCTTTATTTCAATCTATATTATTGAATGTAACGTGGTTAAAATCAACCAAACTAATAATCTAGAAGACCTTGGCCAACTAATTAATAACCTTGATGACAACTTGTCTACACTCCTAATAAATGTGGTAGTCTTAATATAATTTGTTAATTTAATATGATAGTTGGGGAAACCATTATTAATTTTGGTAATCTTCATACCAAGATTAGTTTTTTGAATATGACATCTTTTAATACTCCTCCAAACAATCCTAATATATCTCTAGATACATCATAATTTATTTCATAAATATTCCAGTAGATGAACCTTATGAAAGCTTCTAATAGAAATCAAATTATCTAAAGGAAAAACTGCATTTTTTAAATGGTTTTTAAATTATCTAATAGAAAGGGAGGATATAATTCTAATTCTATATAGATAAGCAACTTACCTCATTCCCTCAATTTAGTATATACAAAATTAAGAAGTACTTCTCTCTGTCTAAACCATGTACATCTATACTACTATCCCTCTCTCATATTATAATCATAATAGCTATCATCTTAGAATAAAATTTTAACCATGATGATATTACCAAAAAATTCCATAACAAATAACTTAAATTCACTAATATTTTAACATATGATCCTAAATCTACCAATCAAGAACCTCAAAAACAATGACAAGCATCGAAACACAATATACAACATTCCAACAAATATGCTATTGATACCAAAAATGATCACTTTTATACCGTTTTTAAGCATATGAATGTGGTTAAGGTCAACTACTATCATAAAAATACTCACAAATATCATGTTACTATACCTAAAAAACATTTTATTGAAGACCAAATTCTTATGGATACTAATTCCACTACAACTACCTCATCTTTTGATCCTAAAATAGTGATGAGCACTCTCCATCACTTGATCCTCAACCTAGTGATTTAAATACTTCTACTATTATTTGTCATAAATTCATAAATACTAATAAATATAAATATTTTTATGGATCCAAGCCCTAAAACACCATGAAATCTATTATATGAACTCAATTCCACACCTTTCAAAATTCCTCTAATGTAACTCATCATAATATAACCATATCATCGACATTTACTCATAAAATAATTGATAGAGATTATATAATCCACATGTAATAATTTTTAATTATCTAACCAAGATTAATAAGGTCCAACACCTATATAAGTTCATGTTATTTAAACCATTTCTCAGAATTATTCCTCTAAGAAGCTCTCCATAGTGTTTCCCGAAGAAGATGATAATCATAATGTAAGTATTTTAAAGCTCATGATCCACCCCAAATTATTAATATTATGATCAATAATACCTTAAAAATAAATGTCTTAGTGGATGAAGTCTAAATAATTAACATAACATCCCTTTGGTTAATCTAACAACTTGTAATTTTTAAAAATGAATTCGAGCAAACTTGACTAACATTTCATAGATTTAATAAAAGAAATGAAACAAAACTTGGTGGAATTTGGATTCCTCTAAATATATGATAAAAAATATTAATAATTTTATGGTTTATGTCTTCCACTCTATTTTCAATATTCTTCTTGGTCATCCTTTGACTCATTACATGATAGGTGTTACATCTTAAAATTATAAACATGAAGTAGATTCCAACCCTTTCTATCTCAATATAGCCAATTGATGATCAACACAAATGTCTTGTTATTGTGTCCATATATTTTACTCATCCTATTAGATTACCATGCTTTTGAACACTTTTCTATATCAATTTCTTACTTTCATAAACCATATAGAATTATGTTTTCAAAACCTTTTACATAGTTGAAATTATGTATTGAAATTAAACATATGATGGTTGTCTATTACTTTAGGATATTTTTTTCTATAAATGTGTTTTGAAGATGTTTTGGAGAAATAGGTATATAGCCTGAAGCATCTCACAGCAAGGGAATCTCACCACACAGACCATCCTATAGCCACTACATGATGTAAGACATGGATGAAAAGATTTTGATTATCTTTCAACTAACTTGCATAATTGACTCTAACCACCATGGAACTCAATATGGAAGTGGTTGAAGAATGAGACAATCTTATTTGTCCTACGAAAAAATCACAAGATTCATATGAAGGAAATCTTTAGTGAAAGGAACCAATTTTGATTATCCCACTTCGAATGTATCTTAGAATAGAATGTATATATTTTTTACATAAAAAAATCTACTGTGTGGTATATAAATATGTATCAACATATTTGAGATCTATATAAAATAGTATATGTTGAATAGATATTGTTAGAACTACATTATGTTAAGCAATCATTATTGTAAATTCATGTAGTAATTTATTGTTGTATTTTTTTTATTAATATGAGTGTGAAATTCTAAGTTCAATTTAGTGTTGTGATAGGAAGGGTTGAAGCTACAGTTGGAAGGAGGAATGGAGCCCTTTGGAAGGCTATAAAAATAATCCAACCCAATTTTATAGTTAATCATGTTAATTGATTTATTTATGCATTATGTGATTTATTTATGAATTGTGTGAGTTGCATTCTTTTTTTAGATTTATTTAAGGAAGCTTACCATGCATAAGAATTTATTTACTAGTAATTTTTTCATGTTTTGTTTCAAGCATTTCATTTACTACACTTCAACATCTTAGATACAATTCACAGAATATCAAATTATAGATTGAGTGTGCACATATAGTGACATCATCCTATCAAGTCTACATCCCTAGGTTAACTTATAAGTAGAATAGAAGGTACAAATACATGGTTACTCTCCTTGTTCATTTTTATCATGATAAGTATATCTGATTGTGAATGGTCTACTAGTCATTTCTTGCATCATTGTTGGGGAAGGGTGTCACACACTTGTAATCTTCAATCTTGATCATAATTGTTTATGGATGTTTATTATTTTTCCAAGCTTGCTATTTTTATAGATTAAAGATTTACTACATTCATAGTTTAAATTTTCCTTTTTGCAAGTAGGATAGTGAAAATTTTAAACCCCCATGTTACTAACCCTGTATAGGTAAGATGGGCAAAAAGTAAGAAAAAAGTGGTTAACGTAGGCAAAGTGAATGGGACTATATAGGAATATATTTTTTGGAATCATAAAATGTTACTGTAAGATTGGATATTCATCCTAAAAAAATTAGGGAACATGAAAGAATTCCTGAAGACCACTCACATTTGTCAATAAAATAAGTAGAGAAGGAAGAATTTTTGGCTGGATTGATATGACAAGTTGGAGACCTTGAAGATGTTAATACCCTTGGAAAAGACCCACATGTACCACCTTTGAGAATTCCCATCTTATAACCTCATACTCAAGAATCTAAAGTTTTCTTTCCTCTGTCACCTAAATTTCTTGCTAAGGAGGCATTCAAAGCTATTCTTTCCCCTAGAAGAAACACCAAGACAGTAAAATATTCCAATTTAGAGAGAATCTTTACCAAAACACTAGTGGAATGTTCTAAAACCTCCACACCATCCACATTGTATAGTAAGCCATACATTCCTAATAAAAAAGATAAATTATCCATCTTATACACCCCAAGAAATAAAATAATTGATAGGAATTTTGAGCGTTGGGTAGTAAAATCCTCTTGTTTACCAACACAAAGAGTATTCATGAGGGATCACTAGGAAAAAAACACTATCATTGAGTTTGCTACTTTTGAATTTGATATCCTTACTCCTAATGTAAATGAACCCATGAATAATATCCCTCACTCTACCCTCCCTATCTTTAGAGAAAAAGCATCTCAAGATCCATATACATTTATTTTTGAGTTTGACATCTTATGCCATATCTATGATTATAATCAAGACACTTAGAAACTCAAACTATTTTTAGAAACACTCAAAAAAGTGGCACTTAGATATTTCATGGGACATAGAAAGGATGTCATTTCTACTTAGAAAGAAATGAAAGATAAGTTTATGATGAAATACCAATACTATTATAGGGGCAAAAACTATAGGAAAGATGATATTTTCTAAATGACACAAGTTGATGATGAATCATTAGAGGAATATATGGAAAGATTTTTGTTCAGATTGGAAAAATCCAAGAAAAATAAAATGGACAAGGAATAGATCAAGTTGATATTATTTAAAAGAATTAGATATGATTGTCAAGAGGCACTAGATCTATTGTCTGGTGGTGATTTTTATACACTGCCATTTGATGAACTAATAGTTCTATGTATAAACTACTTCATATCAACCATGAACAAGATAGGGGCAAAACCTTTGCTATAGCATCTACTAAATGACTATCTAAAGGTGAAGTTAGCAACATAATATAGGATATGAAGTAGGACATCATTAGTCACCTATCTACACATCTTGATACATTAAATACATAGAAAAAGCAAGAAAAAATAGAGAAAGCCTTAGCAACCTACTGACATGAATGCATAATGAATAAGGTAGATTTAACATACCATTCCATGAAATCTCAAGTAGCTAGTATCACCAAGAGAAATATTGAGATAGTAGAGTTGCATGACATAGGAGAAGATGAAAAACAAGTATTTTTTTTGGCTCAACAAAAACTATGGGTACAAAGACCAGGTATGCCATCAAAATTTATGTTTACGAATTCTCAATTCTCAAATATTCCTCAGTATAGTTCTTAAATGAATATACCTAATCCAAATTGGTTCCAAAAAAAATGGTAGCTACCTCAAAATTAACTATGGATGTAATAAAATGGACAATAACTTCAATGAGGATAATTATAAAACTAGTAATGGTTATATCCCTCTAATCCATGGAAACAATAACAGAGAAGAAATCAAGGCATTCCCCAACAAATACAATACCCACAAAAATGACAAGCCATAATGCCAAACACTCAACAACCTATTTGAATCACTTAATTACCTACCCAACCCATCCCCATCTTACTAATAAGTCAGTTCAATTGAAATAATCTACTAAAATAATGAAATATACAACATATACCCTAGGTATTAATCAAGTTCAACTTATCTCAAGGTGTGTTCTTCCATAACCCAGCTCACCCATAATCATAGAACTTTGAACTAGCTTCACTCCATACTAATGCACAACCACCCATAGCCAATATTGAGACAAGTCTTAAAAATCAAAAATAAACTAATAATTCTCCTTTTTAGAGAGATTAAACATATCACATCCTAAACAAGATCTTGAATTTGATATCTTAGGACAACTCAAGAATGGATGCATCAAAATCCCACTCTTTCAATCACTAAAGGATGTTCCTATCTACAATAAAGCTATTCGAGAGCTATGTTTGAAAAAATAATGAAGAAAGAAGAAGGATTCTAAAAAAGTTTAGGTCATTAACTAATAAGTAGATATTATGTTGGGATTTATAGCTCCTCTTAAATATTTTGATCTGGGAAGTCTTATAGTTAATGTTAGCCTCCATGACCAGCCTATTTCCAATACTTTAATAAACTTGGGTGTACCCTTCAACATGATGACTATGGAGACCATGTAGCAACTATAGCTTACCACTCTCTATCCAACACCCACCATCCTCTAGATGGGTAATAGATCAATTTTTAATCCTGAAGGGATTGTTGAGGACCTTATTATCACTATCAATTATTGGTGATGTCTAGTAGATTAAATTATTTTAAAATCAAAGAGAAATTTTGGGGGTTATCCTCTCATCTTTGGTTGCCCATGGTTGGCCACTATTGATGCTTTTATTGGCTACACGTAAGTAAAAATGCTAATTTACAATCAAAATGACACCAAGAAATTAGTGTTGTATCCACTAGCTTAGACTTCCTTGAATGATAGACCAATCACTTGGATTGATGACCTTAAAGAAGTTGTCTCCTTGTAGACCCTCTGTATAATTGACTAGAGTCTATATATGAAAGCCCAATAAGAAGACACTATCCTTATTAGTATCCTGCAAATACCTATCGATAGGATCCTATAGCCACTAACCTATTAGAATGTACACCATGCCCTCTTTAGAATACCTTTCTTGATAATGATTTTGCAAAAATCATAAGATATATTTAAACATTCCATCATTTACTTCCACATAAATGCATATATGTTATTTTAACCACCAATGTAGAGACCATGCTTTCTTTAACAAATCAAGTGGACATCCTACCAAAAAAACCTCTCAACATCAACACTTCCTTAACATCCCAGTAAGAAAGTCAGTTACATACAATGCTAAGATGGTAGACAATAGAATTTACCTTAGATTACCATCAAATTAGAGGAATACCTTCAAATTTATGTGATGTCCCTTACTTAGGGGCTCCTTTTTCTAAGCAAAAGCTCTGATACCACTGTGATGTCCCTTACTTAGGGGCTCCTTTTTTTTAAAAGCAAAAGCTCCGAACAACTGTAATATTCCCTTCCAATAGGGAATATAGAAACACAAACAGTTCCGAACAAAGATACAATCTTGCAGAATAAATTTAGATAAACAATAAACCACAGTAAATCTCTTATCTGCTAATCAAATATCTTATCACTTGTTCAGATAATTACAATTACAGTATTCTATCATACATATCAAAGAATATTACAATAAGGTCTTAAAACCCTGATCTTCTTCAAATCTGGAAACAAACCCTGAATCTGGATAGTTCTGGTTTCTGTGTCGACACACAGTCGCCGTCATCGATCGATATACTGCCGACATCGGTCATTGTCGGTCGGCTTCCCTGCCAACATCGGTCTTCAGTTAGCCGATGTCGGTCACTAGGATGGCCGATGTCGGTCTCTATGGATCTCTTCCTGCCAATGTCGGTCTCTGTGTGAACCTATATGGATCTGTACGGGCTTCGTACAACTACCAAATAAGTACACCGTATTTGTAGGACCCCTGATCTCAAGATATATGACTCTAATATAGAATATCTCTATCTGTATAGCTTATTGAATTCAAAACCTAATAAAATAAATACCTGGAAAGCTCTGTGACAACTTCTATATGAAGCCACCTCTCAAATCTGTAAACCTCTGTGATAGCTTCTGTATGAAGTTATCTCTCAATTTGGCAATAGATCAGCTGATATTTCACAACCTCTGAATCATACAAACTGAAGAGTTGATGTTCTCCATGCAGATGGAATCCTGGAACCCTTGGCTCAGTCTTCACAGAAGAATTCTTCAATATCAAAAATCAATAATCAATTCATGAATCCATAATGGCCTCCATGAGAAACCCTTATACCCTCAAAAGATATGCTTGCCCTAATTAGGGTTTCTTAAATTAGAATTAGGGTTTCTAATTAAAATTAGGCTAAATAATTAATATTTGATTAAATCAATCAAATATTAATATCTCCCTCAATACATGTCGGATCCTTGAACCGTTTGAAGTTGGTGAACCAGGGAGTGATTCCACACATGACCATACCAAAATAAAGGCACTCTGCTACATGTCAAATATCCCTAAATAATAGGAGCTTAGGCCTAATGTGTCTAAAATAACCTGAATGAAAGCCAACTATAGAAATTCTGTGAATTAAAGTCAAGCCAAGCTCCATTATGACCCTCTATCCATCCTATTAGCCTATAAAGGTTGCATAATAGGCTAATCATCAAGTCTGTCAATGCCACAAAAAAGGGGACATGACAATCCACCCCTCTAAAAATTGCTTGTCCCCAAGCAATCTCAGAACAATGAACCACTCGATCCACCTGGATCCCAAATGTAGTTATGCTCTGCACTGCTGTTAATCAATGCAAGTACCTGCAATATCATCAGAAGTAGAATAAAGAGGAACCCATAATCAAATTGGCGAATGCAACTCAACCAAACTCTAAGAGCACAACTGCCATAATCAAGAACACATGAGAACCAAACTCTCGAAGCATCATAACCCAAGTAGAATGGATAACTCAAACTGCCAATTCCATCTACAAGAGATGGTGCCAATCCATCCCATAATGGATGGTAAGAAACTGGAGCCGATCTACACCTGTGTGAAATCAAATCTTCTCTCTCTGGGTCAAAAGAAGAATAATGAGCATACCCCACCTCAAAATCCATGTGAGGTAGCATAGTAGATTGGATCCCTATAATCTCCCCACCCAATCTGCTAATAGCACCGACACCTTGGATGAGAACACCTTCTGTCACCCTATGCGAATCCAGATGAACACCTGCACAATCCAGCAAATACTCCATGAATGATTTAGTGTAATAAAAATTATATGAGGAAGCATCAACATACTCCCCCACAAACCACAACTGATCCCTCTGTAAAGGCAGCACAACCAACTATACCACATTGTCATCTGTGTGAGAAGAATCAATCTGGAGACTCGACTCCACTGGTATCTCAAACTCATCAGAACTAGGTACTCACAAATCCTAAATATGTGTGTCAGCCTCAACAACATGGTCCTCATCAATAGCTACAAAAACATGCTCATCACCAATACTCAATGTACTAACCTCTAAGTATACCTCCACACTTTGAATGCAAGCATCAGACTCATCCTCACTGTCTAGCACCTGAGTTGAACTCATCTTAAGACAAAGCTCATCCACAACATCCTCAATTGCTCTTACCTATGAAGATAATGCAGATAAATCATTACCTGAAGTTGTGTTAATGTCTCCCTATACTGGATCAGCATGTCTGTCAAACTCATCATTCAAACTTCTGCATGTCATAGGGAAAGTACTACGATCCTTAGGCCTATCAATTAAACTCTTTAACCACATACCAGCTCTAGGTGAGACATTTTTCTCTTTTGTCTAGACATACCATAAATCTTTTGCCAAAAGTTTAGAAATTGTATCCTCCTCCTCAAACAAGATTGTGAACATGATAGAGTGCATTGATGCTAATACATCACTGGAATGAAACTCATCTAAAATATTCCAAAATATGTTAAACATCTTGCGAATGCCACCAATACAACCTACTAACATCATAATGTTTTCAAATCCATACCTTGCAAATATTTCAAGTAATCTTGCCCTCTTTGAGAAATGAGGGTCTCTAATGTCATCCAACTTTTCGAAGCTTTTAACCATGGCATGAAGTACCTCTCTCATAATTCGATCATCATAAAAATTAAAGCCAGCTATTATCCTCATGATTTCACTAATACAAGAGAGAGTTGCAAGTCTTACCACCTCATCATGATGTCTCAATAATTGGGGCTTCACCAACGAACCAAACGCTAGAGATAACGATGTTTGCATATCATAATAATTTGACTGATCAACCTTGCCTAAATAAGTTTCTAACTCCAAAGTTTTTAGAATCTCATCTCCTTGCTGAAACAGATTATCTAACTTCTGCTTTGCATTGTGCATTCTTTCTTCCAAATCATTGACACCTGTTAAGGCCATACTGATAACCAAACTATCCAACAGGATGGAAAGACATAAGCTCTGATTTGTCCAAACTATCCAATAGGATGGCAGGAATTTATCTCTGATACCACTATGATGTCCCTTACTTAGGGGCTCCTTTTTCTAAGCAAAAGCTCTGATACCACTGTGATGTCCCTTACTTAGGGGCTCCTTTTTTTTAAAAGCAAAAGCTCTGAACAACTATAATATTCCCTTCCAATAGGGAATATAGAAACACAAATAGTTTCGAACAAAGATACAATCTTGCAAAATACATTTAGATAAACAATAAACCACAGTAAATCTCTTATCTGCTAATCAAATATCTTATCACTTGTTTAGATAATTAAAATTACAGTCTTCTATCATACATATCAAAGAATATTACAATATGGTCTTAAAACCTTGATCTTCTTTAAATCTAGAAACAAACCCTAAATCTAGACAGTTCTAGTTTCTGTGTCGACACACAGTCGTCGTCATCGGTCGATATACTACCGACATTAGTCGCTGTCGATCGGCTTCCCTGTCGATGTCGATCTTCAGTTAGCCGATGTCGGTCACTGGGATGGCTGATGTCGGTCTTTGTGGATCTCTTCCTACTAATGTCAGTCTCTGTGTGAACCTGTATGGATCTGTACAGGCTTCGTACGGCTATCAAATAAGTACACCCTATTTGTAGGACCCCTAATCTCAAGACATATGACTCTAATACATAATGTCTCTATCTGTATAACTTATTGAATTCAAAACGTAATAAAATAAATACCTAGAAAGCTCTATGACAACTTCTATATGAAGCTACCTCTCAAATCTGTAAACCTCTGTGATAACTTTTGTATGAAGCTATCTCTCAATTTGGCAATAGATTAGCTGATATTTCACAGCCTCTGAATCGCACACACTGAAGAGTTGACGTTCTCCAATGTAGATGGAATCCTAGAACCCTTGGCTCAGTCTTCACAGAAGAATTCTTCAATATCAAAAATCAATAATCAATTCATGAATCCATAATGGCCTCCATGAGAAACCCTTATACCCTCAAAAGATATGCTTGCCCTAATTAGGGTTTCTTAAATTAGAATTAGGGTTTCTAATTAAAATTAGGCTAAATAATTAATATTTGATTAAATCAATCAAATATTAATATCTCCCTCAATACATGTCGGATCCTCGAACCGTTCAAAGCTGGTGAACCAGGGAGTGATTCAACACATGACCATACCAAAATAAAGGTGCTCCACTGCATGTCAAATATCCCTAAATAATAGGAGCTCAGGCCCAATGTGTCTGAAATAACCTGAATGAAAGCCAACTATAGAAATTCTATGAATCAAAGTCAAGCCAGGCTCCATTATGACCCTCTATCCATCCTATTAGCCTACAAAGGTTGCATAATAGGCTAATCATCAAGTTTGTCAATGTCCACAAAAAAGGGGACATGACAATTTATGCATGAATCACATTTACATTAAATAAGAATGAAAACCTATTTGCCAACCCAATGATGAATGAATCCTATAGTCCAAGACATTGTCAAAATTGAGTTGTAAAAACTCTTGGATGTAGGATTTGTTTATCTTATTTTAAATAGTGATTGGGTCTCTCCATTGGTCATTGTCCCTAATAAACAGGGATAATAGAATATTTGCATTGACTACTAAGAATTTAATGTTTCTACCATGAAGGATCACTTTTCCCTTCCATTTATTGATCAAGTGTTGGATACATTAACAAGGAAGAATTATTTTTCCTTCTTAGAGAGATATAGTGGTTATAATCAAATTGGAATTACTCCACAAGAACAAGACAAAAGCACTTTTACTTGCCCTTGGGGACGTATGCCTATGTTATCTTTCTATTTGGTCTTTGAAATGCCCTAGCTAATTTTCAAAGGGCTATGTTAAGCATATTTTATGATCTCTCCCATGACTGTGTTGAAGTCTATATGGATTATTTCATGATTTATGGGTAGACATTCAAAGAAAAATTGACTAACCTAGAGAAAGTTATTCAATGTTATTAGGACCATCAATTATCTGCAAGTAATGAAAAGTGTTACATGTTTATGACTGAAGGGATTGTGTTAGGGCATCACATATCCCTTGTTGGAATTAAAGTTTACCCAACAAAGATAATTATTATTAAGGATATAGCCACACCAAAAAATAAAAAATATGTTATAATTTTTTTAAGACATGCTAGTTATTATATATGATTCATCAAAGATTTTAGTAAAATTACCACCCCATTGTTTGGATTACTTACTAAGGATGCTAAATTTAAATGGATTAATGATTGTCAAATTACCTTTTAGCAAATCAAAGACCTCATAACAACTCTTATTCTGAGAGGAATTGATTGGAAGAAGCCTTTTCACATTCATACAAATGCATCTAACACCACTATCAGATCTATCCTTGGCAAAAAAGATGAATATATGAGTTATGCAATTTATTTTATCAGGAAGAATCTTTAAAAAGCTGAACTTAACTACACTATAATAGAGAAATAATTTTTTGGTGGCGTCTATGCTATGAACAAATTTTAACACTACATTAAATGTTACTAAGTATTCATCCACATTGATCATGCAATAATAAGGTATTTAATGAACGAACATATTGTAATAGGTAGAATAATTCATTGGTTACTTTTGCTACAGGTGTTTGATATTACCATTGTAGATAAATTGGGTAAGGATAATGTAGTAGTAGATTATCTATCTTGATTAAAAAATGATTAGCGTAATCATATTTTTTATTATTCTTTTTATAATGAGCATTTATTTGATCTACTTCTATATCCTTGGTTTATAGATATTGCTAACTATCTTATTGAAGGATCACTACCATAAAATTTCTCACCGAGGGACAAACACCACCTAATCCAAATGAGCATACATTATTCTTTGATTATAGGATATCTCTTTATAACTAGTCTAGATTCAGTGATGAGAATATGTATTTGAAAAAATGAAGCTTATGACATTCTCAGAAGTTGACATGATGAACCCTGTGGGGGTCATTTTGCTACTAAATAGACTATTGTGAAAGCACTTACTATCAAATATTATTAACCTTATTTTTATAAGGATGTTATGATATACACCTATAGATTTGATCAATGTCAATGTATGGGAAAGCTCACTCGCTTTGATGAAATTCCATTACAATGACAACTAGTTCTATAACCCTTTGACAAATGGGGACTAGATTTTATAGGTCCCATTGATCCTAAATATAATAATAAGGAATATATACTAGTGTGCATTAGTTATATCACCAAATGGGTATAGGTTAAATCCTTGACCCATGCCTAAGATGAAAATGTAGTTGAGTTTCTCTATGAATAAATCTTCACCCACTATGGAGTACCAAGAAAAATAGTCACAAACCAAGGTCCAAAGTTCACATTAGACCTCACAACTACCTTGATAAAAGAATATGAAATTAGACACAAAAATTTTAACCCATACCATCCTCAGTCAAATGTTCATGTGGAAGTGACAAATTGAGAATTGAAAAATATTCTCACTAAAACTATCATCTTGCATATAAACTACTGGTCAACTCATCTTCTTGAAGTAGTTTGGGCTTATAGAATCACTTAGAAAACTACAACTAGTTTCACTCCATATGAACTAGTTTATGGTAAAATTCATGTTCTAACCATCAAGTTTGAACATAATATATTAAGGATAACACTTGATTTGGGCTTGGATCTTTCCCAAGCTCAAAAAGACATGATCATGTAACTAAAAGCACTTGATGACCTCAAAAAGGAAACACTTCATCATACTAAAATTGTGCAAAGACAACATGTAGAATGGGATGAAAATAATATCAAGATTAAGAATTTATAAAAAGGAGACTAGGCACTCATTTTTGACTCTGAATTCAAGGATCATAAAGTAAAGTTGTAGTCCAAATGGCTTTGGCCTTATGAGATCAAATAAGTTTTTAACAATGGAGCTATAAAACTCATGGTCATTAACTCCATTTGGTTCTCATTGTTTGCTAATGACCATAGGATCAAAATATATAACAAACCATTTTCTAAGGAAACTCTCACACACAAAATTATTGAAGAACATCTATCTCTTCTTCATGAAGAAAATCAACTTGTTCCTATAACCGAAGGGTATTTCTATCAACCATTCTCTAATATTTTCCAAGAGTAATAAAGCTTCCTAAAGCCAAGAAAAATTCATTCAAAATTACTTAGTTCAAGATGAATAAAATTTTACCCTCTATATTCTTAAGATTTTAGTTGAGTTTGGACCAAAAAATCTCAAAAATAAAATAAAAAATTCAGCAATGGAAACCTTTGGATATTGCTGATAGATCTTGTCTCAAAAGACTAGGTCACTGGCTGATCAACATTAATTAAAAAAAATGAAAGAGAGAAAAGACACTATTGCAATAAAAAGTTGTATTCTCACTTTTTTTTCTTGTAGATTCATTCCTTTGGAGTAGAAATACATTTTTTTTCTTAATACAGGATGGAAAAATAGTCACTACAAGTAACAAACTTGTTGTTGTAGGAAAATATTTGTTGCTACTAGACATATATTTGGATACAAGATGTATTCTTACATTCCATTCTACATAATGTGTTTTATCCCACTCAAATTCTATCATATGCCATGACCTCCACTTCAAATCATCATTGGCACATTTGTGAAAGGTATTTATATGAGTAATATGGTAATTATCCTATATTTATTTCCTATCATACATTTAATTAATTCTAAATATGATGGGACTTAATGATAACAATGCACCACCATATCCTCTCCTTATCACTCTCTCTTACCATCTCCTTAATTCATTGATGTGATAATTAACAAAACTATTACTACCACCCCTTACTTTTACCATGAGTGTTTTGTGCATGTCAACTATGTCCCTTGAGGACAAGTGATAGTCTACGTTGGGGAGGATATTTTCCATTAATTTTAAAATACTATTTCACCTCCAAAATAAAAAGTCACAAACCATTCCAGCATAGCCCAAAACCCTTGATCTAAGCACCTAGACCTACAACTCACATAATATGGGAGGTGATTTGTTGAAAAACAAACTAATAGATATCATCCAGATCTATAAATCACCAATATGGGCATGATATTTCAAGAAAAAATAGGGTATAGATGAAATAATTATGAAAGAATTTTTTGGTATATTACACAATAACTTAGCCACAGTAAAGGAGATGGAAAATAAACTGATAGGAATAAACATTAATAGAGTAACATGATTACAAGGAGCATGGGAGGGATAGAAAGACAAATTTGTTGTCGAGGCTAAGAGATGAAAGTTTATCAGATGAAATGAATACCTAAAAATTCAATGTAGGGCACTACAAGGTTGTCTCTACTAGGAAGATGGGCTAAGGCTGCTGAGTTTATCACCAGATATTTCATCTGTGAAGGAAGGTAATCTATGTTTCATGGCCTACACATCAAGTTCCTAAATTATTTGTGACACATAATGAAGATAAACATTCCCAAATTGTTTCTTCACATGATCGCCAAAATTTTAGAGGATTTTCAAAAAGGTAATACTAAATCAGTTTCCCACCATTGTCTCATCTAGTTAATTGTTCAAGACTTTTTGCAAAGAAATAGACCCAACATCAGTTGGGAATAATTTTTATAGATACCAGGTAATATATAGAGTGATAAAGAAGTGAATGAAATGGAAGAAGAATTAAAGGTTGAAGAATAAAGGTCAAAAGAAACCCTCCTTGCAGAACCACAAGAACTTGTAATAGAAAATCTTCCTACAACCACACAAGAACTTATAGAACAAGGTCTTCCTATAGCAACACAAGATCCTAAAAAAAGGATTGAGGAATGAACTTATAAATGTAGGGAATCGATAAGTAAGAGGAAGAAATTTATTCTTTGGCCTGATCCAAATGAGTCTGAGGAGGAACTTCCACCTTATTCCAATAAGACCAAGGTAACCCCTACTCCTTGTAGATCTCATAGATTGAGGAGAAAAATTAAAACTAAACATTCTTATATTATTTAAATAAATGAAGAATGTAGGGAAGAATAGACTACTATTAGTAATAAATCTCTAAATACTAAAATAGATAAGAAGGAATGTTCTCTAGTATTCCATCAGGAACAAGTAGAACAAGCTGAGCATAGTCTTAAAGAATTGAACGAGGAAGAAAAAAATTGAACATAGTTTTGAAAAATTCTATGAGGAACGAGTATAGGAATAAGTGGAATAAGAGTTGTCTGAGGTACCAATGCAACAGGAAGTAGAGAAATCAAAGTGATGTGTTAAATAAATGGATTTTTCTACTCTTAAACATGCCCTACAAGAAGTTGATAAACTAAGGAAGTAGCTATAAGATCAATTTAGGGGATGATTACATGCACTTCCTATAGTAGCTTTTAATCTACAACCCTCACTTGAAGACCATCTTGTATACAACATTCCAAAACCTTGTAAATAGGTAAATCAACAAGAAGAACCTAAAATTGCCTAAAAATTTAGGTATCACTCCTCATTTGCAATGTCTTCTCAATTATGGAATATGATGGTTAGTCACTATGAAACTCTGAAGGAACTAAGGAAATAAAATAGGAAATTAAAAAGAAGAAAATAAGTTTAAGGAAGAGAGCATCACCAAACTGAAGCATAAAGTTGAGGATATGGTAGGTCTTACACAAGAACTCCTCGATTGCAGGTCTCCTGTAAAAGTTTATTCATTTTATCTTGAAGAACAATTGCACAAGTTTAGATACATGAGAATTTATTGCGATATGCCCCATGAAGTTATCTATCCCCTTTCTTTATTTTATATATATATAGATTAAGTTCATCAGAAGAAAAACCATAATTGTGCAATTTTTACTTGTAAAATTATATTATTCCTTATGATAGGGAATGAAATCCCAATCTATATGTTGGAGATGTCTAATTGTAAGCATTTTATTATTTTTCATTAAATGAATAGATAAGGAAGAGAAATAATAGAATATAGGAAAAAAGAAAATGAAATCCAATTACTTATCAGGAGTGAATCAATGTCACTTGATATTGTATTAGTTAAATGAAATAATATCATATTAAAGAAAGAATTCATAACTTGGTTTGGAAAGAAATGTGATGAGGTCCAAGATTTTTACTTTGTATTGAGACCTTCTATTGGTCCTTTAGCTAAAGAGTCATGTATCAAATGATGAAATGGGCTCACTCCTACACTAAAGAAGATAGAACGTTATTTCCCTTTTAATTTAAATGCAACATTTAACAAGACCACAAAATATATTCATATTATAGGTTACATGGGATCATAATTACTAAACATAAAGTTCCAACCCCCCTATATTGTATCCTTTTCTATACTAGTAGGACAAAATCCTAGTGGATGAATCCTGAGAAGCCAAAAGTTGGTAAATATTTGAGTAGAAGTAGGGATTTTATCCTCACCTTACCAATGGTGTTGTAGATGTCATGGATTTTAGGGTATTTTAAGAATAGGGAATTAATGAGTATGGTGCTCAAGGTTGAGCAATATCGTATTTTGGGGGTGTGATGAGCCCCATGAATGTCCTATTATTGTGGCCATCTATTGTACTCATCCTGTTTGATTACCATGATTTTGAACACTTTTCTATATCAATTTCCTACTTTCATAAACCATATAGCTTTATGTTTTCAAACTCTTTTAAATAGTTGAAATTATGTATTGAAATTAAATATATGATGGTTGTCTATTGATTTAGGATTGTTTTTATATAAATGTGTTTTGAATATGTTTTGGAGAAATATGTATATAGCGCAAAACATCCTGTAGTAAGGGAATCTCACCATACAGACCATCCTACAACCACTACATGACCTAAGTCATGGGATAGCCTTGTTTTTCCTATAACAAAGTCACAATATTCACATTAAAGACCTCTTTAGTGAAAGGTGTTGTCCCCAAAAATGTCACTCATTTTTGGGACAAACTATGAACTATTTTGGTTCAACAGACCAAAATCCTCTCTCCCCTTTTCATTTTTTTTGAGAATTCAAGTTCTTCATTTTTTAAAGCTTTTCAAGAAATCTATAAACTCTGCAGGCTTAAATCTATGGACTCTATAGATATGTTTCTATGGACTCAACATGTTTGAAATTAGCAAGTTCAATAGGTTTAAAGGCTCTTGTAGGTGATTTCAATCAAAAGAACAAGTTTCCAACACTTAGTCATTTTCAAGAATGGTTCAACGCCTTGGTTCAACAAAAAATGTTTATCGACAAGCTTTTAAGCAAGGAATGAACTAATGAACCATTGAACCATTGAACTGTTGAACCTTGAACTAAATTGGCTCAATGGGTTCAATCGGTTCAAAGAGATAAAAAAGACTTAGACAAAAGGATGGATTCAAATGCAAGATTGAACTGTTGAACCATTGAACCAAAGTTGGTTCAAACAAGTCAGTTCAATTGACAGGTTCAAGGGGCTGCCCCAAAGCCAAAGGAAAAAGATACCCTTGGAGAGGGCAATGAACCAAGCCGAGTGCCCTTGCAGAGGGCAGTGAGCAAAATTGAATAGGGAATCCCTTCAGAAAAGTTCCCATGGCAAAGTTGTAGAGGATAATTTCCTTCAAACAAAAAGTCTGAAGGAATTCCTTTAGACTTTTGTTTGAAGGAAATAAACCTGACTGAAGAGAAAAACCTGCAGAAAAATGCCCAATGGAAAAAGACAAAGTGAAGAAATTCCTTCAGACATTTTATCTGAAGGAATTAAAGCCCGAAGGCCACCCAGAAGATATTGAATGGTAGGTACCCTCATGAAGGACACTCAACACTCAAAAGATGAACCATCTTTTAAGACCCTGAAGAGCAGGTTCCCTTTGAGAAAGATCAAACCTCAAAGTGTAGGGGAAGCCACCATGTGTCCCTTATAGAGTCGAAGTGAAAGCTGCCAAGTGTCATCTACTAGGACATAGTTTCTAATAAGTTTCAAAGCTATGAAATGTGCCACATGTTTCATTATAACTCAGTAGAAGCTGACAAGTGTCAACATCCACAGTTTCTTCCTTTTGTTTCATAAAGATTGTGGTGGGCCCTGGGTGAGTTACTAACATTAAGTAGAGCATGACAAGTGTCATCATCTGCATGAATCTAAAATGAGTCCCAAATGTTTCTACAATGTCTCTAGGAGTTTGATAGAAGCTGCCATGTGTCATCTTCAATAGGACTCTCAAAAGGTATCTAAAGCTTCATAGAACATGCCACGTGTCCCATTAAAACTCAGCAGAGCATGACAAGTGTCTGTGTCTACATTTCAAGTTTCTTATAAAGCTTTTTTCAATAAGCTTCTCTTAGATTTCTACAGAGGGTGCCACGTGGCAACTGTGGAAGGTTTTAATATGTCTCTAAAAAGTAGTATAAAATGCCACGTGTCACTTGCTGAGATTAGTGGAAAGCAGCCAAAGCAAGGAAGATGGACACAAAGGAATTGCTAAGGAGGATGACAGACTTGAAGATGTCAAATTTGTGGCAATAAAATAATTTTTGATCTTTGTAGGGTTGAGCATGGGCTCAAATGCATTTAAAGACCAAAATTGCAAAGGGAAGCACTGCTAATGTAAGAGCGTAAAGAGCCAGCAAAGCTGAGGATATAGCCTTGAGAGCTCAAATGCCAAGAAAAGACAAAACCCAAAAGGGAAAAGATAGCTTGAGGGCTCAAATCATAACAAAAAGAGGGAAAGGCCAAAATATCTTCAAGGGATTTATTTTTGGTGGGTGAAATAGTGGATCAATTAGATTTTTGAAGCACACCAAATCAAGGACGTAGCTTGTTTTTCTTCTAGGAAGTAATGGAAAAATGGATAGCTACATAGACACCAAATGATCCAGACCCAAGAGAAGACATTTGAGATGAAATGACACACCATAGTTAAGGCAACCACCCTATTCTAGCATTGTCCCCTAATGGAACTAAAAATTCATTCAAGGCATTGAATACACATCATGCACCATTCCATGAAACAAAGTGCCAAGTCATTTTTAGCTGCTATACATTGTAATCTCTTATATTGTTTTAAGGGAGATCTTCATGTTACCAGAAGCAAAACTCTACCCAAATTGAAAGGCATTACTGAGACTTTGAGCTTAGATTGTTCATCATATTTCTCTTTTTGAATCAGAAAGCAAGTTACTTTCAGACTTTGTGCTTTTATAGCTTGTATCATTCGAGGAGATTCTTCTTATGTCTATTTCCTAAATATATTCTTGTTTATGCAATTTAACAAGCAGAGCTAGTAGAAGTGATAAGGAAGGTGTCCTGAAGCCAATTATTTTCAGACTTTGTGCTACCTCTAGTTGTCTTTACTGTGTTTTTATTTTCTATTTTCTATTTAAAGGACCTTGGGATGACTTTGTGCCCTCATTGTTCTTTGTATCTCACTCTTGGACAGTCAAGGTGGAGACTTTATGCTATATCTTAGATTGATGGTTACTCTGTACCCTATTACCAGTCATTTATCACTCTCTAAAAGGACCCTTGTTGTTTTCTATAAGACCACTTCTAAAAGAAGAGATGTGCCTTCAATATTTTCACCAATAATTTCTCCTTTGTTTGTGAACATCATCTCTAAAAGAAGAGAGATGGATGGTGTATAGCTCCTCATATTTAATAGGGAACTTCCCCTTGATGAGAGGAGAGATTTGTCCCCTTTGGATGTGGTAAACCTTAAACTTTGGATGACCAATCTCCCTTGTTGTGGATGATCAAACCTATTTTGCTCATCAGTACGCTGGTTACAAAATATTTGTGCCAATAATTTTTTGGTGACTCCACTAGAGAAACAATAATTTTATGCAATTTGAAGCCTCAAGCTTTAGATTGAAACATTACTTGTGTCTTACCTATTATCATTATAGCCTTATCCATTTATATTATATAATCTAGTTTGCAAACCAGAGCTACTAGGGATCGAATGTTTCACTTCTTTGTTCCACTTTCATCTAGCTTCATGCCAACAAATTTTTGGCAAATCTGCTAGGGAAAAACACACAGTTTGAAACCTCAAGCTTCAAGCTGAAGCAAGGCTAGTTCTTTTCCATTTTTATTCTATAATCTATCAAGTCCACATTGTACTAGAAGTTAGAAAACTCAAGGTGTTATTGAACCTATTTATGAGTTGGTGCAACAAAGTAGTTTTGATTTGTTTCCTCCACAACCTCACCTTCAACAAACTAGGAGCCTTACTCCTACCCATACCAGGTCACTAATACAAGGCAGAGCTTCTTTTTATGCTGTTAGTAGAGCTTTACCTATCCATACTCCACCCAAATTTGTGATCCCACTTCTACATAATCAAATCATGGCTCAAAGTCCCTGGGGTAACTCTTTTGGTCCAATAAATTTGACCCCACCTCTACATGAGCTTCCACACAGTTCAAGGAAGAATTTACCCAAATTTTTTGGTGATGGGAAAGTTCACCCTGATGAATATATTGCTTCCTTTAGCATATCTTGTAGTGTAATAGGTGTGGAGTATGAAGACATAACAGTCAGGCTATTCATAGACACACTATAAAGTGCTATTGCAGACTTGTTCTACCATCTACAAGCTCGGTCAGTGACTGATTGGGACACTCTTAAAGCTAAATTTGAAGCCAAGTTTAAGCCTATAGAAGATGCACATGCCTTGCTAGCCTAGCTCACATAGATGAAGAAGGAGCCCCATGAACCTAGGAGGGACTTCATTGCCAAGTTTGACAAGCTGAGGAACATGATTCCCATGATCACCCAGTCGACACATGAGAATATCAAGTGTTTATTCATCAACTCACAACTACCTGAAGTGAGTTTTTGGTTGAGATGAGCTAGACACATAGACCTTGCTGCTACTCAAGACTTGGCTACTGAGGTAAAAGATGACCTTATCTTGGATGGAAAGATAAGGAGAGACCCAAACAGAGGTAAACCATCTTCATCTTATGAATACTCTCCTACAACCACCACTGATCTAATGGTGCAAAAGCTAGTAAATGAGTTGTTGGCTTCTTAGAAAGCAAATGACACAAGGGATGTCCTCTGATCCTTCATATAGAGATGTACCAAGGAGGACATTCCCTAATCATTCATACCAATCCAATGCTACTAGGAATCAAGGATAGCTAAATCACCTTCCTCCTCCACAAAGGAAGCTCACCCTCAAAGCATCTCTAATCAACTTAGCAATTGGATATCTTGAAGCTAAATCAGATTTCTCATTCCAGCCTGAGTTAAATCCTGAAGATGACGCTAATCTCTTCACTAAAGATGAAGAAGAATCAGCTGGCTACTCCAACATTGGTTTCCTGAATTATCAGGATGAACCCAAAGGTGAAGGTAATGCAATTGAGGGGTCATATGCTATATTCATCTAGTCTAAGAATCAATCAGCTTAGCAAGTTGATAGAGAGAAGATAGAGCAGTGACCTCAACCAACAATATCAATTGCCAAGTAGGGAACCACTCTACCTTTTTAGCCAAAGGACCTAGTGACTACTGAAAAGGTAAGTACCTCAATTGCGCCTTCACTTCCATCTTCAAATTCATAGTCCAGTCCTCTCCCTCCCAAAATTTGAAAGGATGAATTCCCATCCTCTACTCCTAGCTCATTCTAGACATTTGATATAATTGACCATATAAAGAAAGCCAAAATTTGAATGTCTGAATCTGAATTCTTGCAGTCCAACCCTAATCAATTGGATAAGCTGGTTCAATGTGTAAAGAACCAAACCATTCCAGTAAGACAAGAAGCTAAAAAGGTAACTCATGATCCCCCAAGGAACATGTCTATCCCAAAAAACCTTGTCATTACTCCTCCTGCTACCCTCAAGAAAATAGAGTTTTTCTATGTTTCCCTGCTGATAAATGATCACAAGCTAAGCAATTGCATCATTGATTTTGGAGCATCAGACAATGTCATGCTTGACAAAGTGGTAAAATCTCTTGGTCTCACATTGAACAAGACATTTGGGAGATGTTTCTCCATGGAGAACAAATAGCTCCCACTACTGGGACAAATCAAGGATGGTCAATTTGCATTTATAGCATTCCCAGACAAAAAAATCAAGATGACAGTCC
The DNA here is from genome assembly GCA_037957365.1 of Torreya grandis. NCBI lineage: Eukaryota > Viridiplantae > Streptophyta > Pinopsida > Cupressales > Taxaceae > Torreya > Torreya grandis. The sequence continues at coordinate 885,676 of JARHVA010004427.1, read as the reverse complement.
TAGTGGCTGATGTCCCAGCATCATATGGCATCCTTCTTGGCCAAAATTTCTACAAGGATGTTGGTGGTGAGTTGAGCATGGATTTATCCAAGGTGAACATCCTTGTCAAAGGCATCATGAAGAGGTTGCTCCCTGAGAAGGAAGAAAAATATGTGGTTACTCAGACATCAACACCTGAATCTCAAATATTATTTGAGTATTCAGGCATGGGTAATTATTTCTTAACCACAGAGGAAGTCCATGAATTACCTAATGAAACTCTTGAATGTGATAGCCTAAAAATACCTTCAGTTGGGACAATAGAAAGGATGGTAGAACATAGTACAAGTGTTGAGGATTCTCCCCCTCCAAAAGAAGAAGAATCTAAGGAAAAATTAGTGTATGAAGAATTATGGATGCTAGAATTTGATGGCAACAACTCTTTTACCAGTTCAAGAGCTAGGATTGTGCTAATATCTCCTCAAGGAGATATTTTTCCTTTGTCATACAAGTTATAGTTTAGCAACACCAACAATACAGCTGAGTATGAATCTCTTTTACTTAGATTGAAGGTTGCTTGTGACAAAGGTGTCAAACTCCTTCATGCTAAAGGAGATGCTAAACTAGTGGTTTGCCAAGTGAGAAACCTTTATCAAACTAAGAATGAAATATTGCACCACTACCATAATCTAGTTTGGGACCAAATCAAAAATTTTGATGCTTTCAACATCTCTATAGCTCCTAAGAATTTCAATGACAGAGTTGATGCATTGGTTATTTCAACAACTCTTCTAATCCCTCACCCTAAATTCAAAAGAGATAGGTACACTATTGAGATGGTCTTTCAACCAAGTGTGCCTAATAATTCCAGTCATTGTTAGGTGTTTAACAATGACAACCAAATCATTGCCTTCTTAGAGCAAAATTATTGCTTTGAATGACTGCATTTTGAAGGCAGTGAACCTCAAAAGCTTAAACCAACCCCTAAATCAAGTTCAAGCATGGATGAAGAGTTCCTACAACTTAAAGGGAATAATATTCCCAAAGGCCTAGTTTCCCTTGAGAAACTATTTGACAAACATGACAGATTTGTTAAATAGTAGCAAATAGATTCAAGATCCTGCTAGGAGTTTGATCAAGTAAATCTAGGAACCAAGGAAGATCCCAAGGTGGTGAACATTGGGAAATATTGTACTCCTGAGGAAAGGTTCAAGTTCATTACTTTACTCAACCAGTACATGGACATTTTAGCTTACTCCTATGATGACCTGAAGTCATTATGGCTTGATGAAATTTTACATGACATTCCTCTCAAGGCTGATTCAACACCTTGTAGGCAAAAGTCTAGGTAGTATAATCCAAAAATATCAGGTACCATTTTGTCTACGATACAAGAAATACTAAATGCTAGGATAATCTTCCCAATCCATTATTCCACATGGATTTCCAATATAGTACCTATAAGAAAAAAGAATGGCAAAATTTGCCTCTGTGTGGATTTTAGGAATTTAAATTAGTCGTCTTTGAAGGATACTATTCTTTACCAATCATGGACCATGTGCTTTAGACAGTGATTGGTTTAGAGATGTTATCAATGCTAGATGGCTTCTCAGGATATAATTAGGTTGAAGTTGGTGAGGTAGACCAGTATAAGACTGTGTTCACCACACCTTGGGGCACATTTGCATATAGAAAGATGCCTTTTAGTTTGATAAATGCTGGTGCCACCTTCCAAAGAGTAATGGACCTTGACTTCAAAGATGAAATGGGTAAGTTCATTGTAGTTTATCTTGATGAATTGACCATATTTTATAAGCATCACCCAGATCATATATTCCACTTGCAATAAGTGCTAGAATGTTGCTGCTAAAATGGCATTTTCTAAAACCCCAAGAAGTCAGTTTTTAGAGTAATAGAGGGGAAACTTCTCAGACACATTATGTCTAAAGGAGGCATAAATATTGACTCAAATAGAGTCAAATCTATCCAAGAGCTTACCTTGTCCACAAGTCAGACTGTTGTTCACTCTTTCTTTGGAAAGGTGTCATGTCCCCTTTTTCATGGACATTGACAGATTTGATGATTGGCCTATTATACGACCTTTGTAGGCTAATAGGATGGATAGAGGGTCATAATGGAGCTTGGATTGACTTTGATTCGCAGAATTTCTACATTTGATTTTCATTCAAGTTATTTTTGACACATTTGGCATGAGCTCCTACTTTTTAGGGATATTTGATATGCAGTGGAGCTCCTTTATTTTGATATGGTTATGTGCGGAATCACTCCCTGATTCACTAGCTTCGATCGGTTCGTCGATCCGACATGTATTGAGGGAGATATTAATATTTGATTGATTTAATCAAATATTAATTATTTAGCCTATTTTTAATTAGAAACCCTAATTCTAATTTAAGAAACCCTAATTAGGGCAAGCATATCTTTTTGAGGGTATAAGGGTTTCTCATGGAGGCCATTGTTCATTATGTATGCATTGATTATTGATATTGATTTTGAAGAAATTCTTCTGTGAAGACTGAGCCAAGGCTTCCAGGATTCCATTGCAGTGGAGAACGTCAACTCTTCATTGTGTGTGATTTAGAGGCTGTGAGATATCAGCTGATTTATTGCCAAATTGAGAGATAGCTTCATACAGAAGTTATCACAGAGGTACATATTTGAGAGATAACTTCACACAGAAGTTATCACAGAATTTACAGGGTTGAGAGATAACTTCACACAGAAGTTATTACAGATATTCCAGGTATTTATTTCTTTATGTTTTGATTCAATAATTTATACAGATAGAGATCTTCTATATTAGAGCCATATACCTTCAGATCAGGGGACCAACAGACAGGTTGTGATTTATTGGAGGCCATACGAAGTCTGCACAGGTCTGTACAGATCCACTAGCTACCAATGATGGCAGTATTACCGATGATGGCAATATTTTCTACCGACAATGGCAGTATTACCGACAACGGCAGTATTAGCTACCGACAGTGGCAGTATTACCGACGACGGTGACTGTGTTTTTACATAGCAACCCAAGCTGTTCCAGATTTAGGTTTATTTCCAGATTTGCAAAAGACCAAGGTTTTGAGATGATATTTGTATTACTTTATATGTATGATAGAGGATTTCTATTTTAATCATCTGGATGAATAATATGATCATTGATTTGCCAGTTAAGAGACTATACTGTGGTTTATTTGTTTATTTGAATTTATTCTCAAAATTGTATCTTTGTTCAGAGTTTTTGTGTTGCTATATTCCCTGTTTGAAGGGGATATCACAGTGGTATTAGAGCTTTATTTGCTATATATTAGAGTTGTGTAGAGACAAAAAGAGGCCCTAAGTAAGGGACATCACAGTGGTATAAGAGCCAAATTCCTGCCATCCTGTTGGGCACATCAGAGCTAATGTCTTGCCATCCTGTTGGGTAGTTTGGCTATCAGCATGGCGCTAACAGGTGTCAAAGATTTGGAAGAAAGAGTGCACAATGCAAAGGAGAAGTTAGAAAATCCATTATAGTAAGCAGATGACCTTCTACAAACTCTGGAGGAGTTAGAAATTTATTTAAGCAAGGTTGAGCACTCAAATTTTTATGAGATACAAACAGTGTTATCTCCAGCGTTTGATTCTTTGGTGAAGCACCGATTATTGAGACATCATGATGAGGTGGTAAGACTTGCAACTCTCTATTGTATTAGTGAAATCATGAGAATAATAGCTGGCTTTAATTTTTATGATGATCGGATTGTGAGAGAGGTACTTCATGCCATGGTGAAAAGCTTCGAAAAGTTGGATGACATTAGAGACTCTCATTTCTCAAAGAGGGCGAGATTACTTGACACTTTTGCAAGGTATGGATTTGAAAACATTATGATGCTAGTAGGTTGTATTGGTAACATTCGCACTATGTTTAAAATATTTTGGAATATTTTAGATGAGTTTCATTCCAGTGATGTATTAGCATCCATGCGCTCTATCATGTTCACAATCTTGTTTGAGGAGGAGGATAAAATCTCTAAACTTTTGGCAGAATATTTATGGTATGTCTGGACAAAAGGGAAAAATGTCTCACCTAGAGCTTGTATGTGGTTAAAGATTTTAATTAATAGGCCTAAGGATCATAGTGCTTTCCCTATGACATGCAGCCACTTGCATGATGAGTTTGACAGTTATGCTGATCCAGTACAGGGAGATATTAACACATCTTCAGGTAATGATTTATCTGCATCATCTTCACAGGTAGGGGTAGTTGAGGATGTTGTGGATGAGCTTTGTCTTCAGGTGAGTTCAGCTCAGGTGGTTGTCAGTGAGGATGAGCCTGATGTTTGCATTCAGAGTATGGAGGTATACTCAGAGGTTAGTATATTGAGTATTGCTGATGAGTATGTTTTTGTAGCTACTGATGAGGACCATGTGGCTGAGGCTCACACACATATTCAGGACTTGGGAGTACCTGATTCTGAGGAGTTTGGGATACCAGTGGAGTTAAATCTCCATATTGATTATTCTCATGCAGATGATAGTGTGGTACAGTTGGTTGTGCTGCCTTTACAGAGAGATCAGTTATGGGATGGATTGGCACCATCTCTTGCAGATGGAATTGGCAGTTGGAATTGTCCATTCTACTTGGATTATGATGTTTTGAGAGTTTGTTTCTCATGTGCTCTTGACTATGGTATTTGTAATCTTGGAGGTTGGAGTTTCATGCGCCAGTTTGATTATGAGTCTTTCGTTGTTCTACTTCTGCTGATGTTGCAGGTACTTGCATTGATTCATAGCAGTGCAGAGCATAACTACATTTGGGATCCAGGTGGATCGAGTAGTTCATTGTTCCAAGATTGCTTGGGGACAAGCAATTTTTGGAGGGGCGGATTGTCATGTCCCCTTTTTCATGGACATTGATAGATTTGATGATTGGCCTATTATACAACCTTCGTAGGCTAATAGGATGGATAGAGGGTCATAATGGAGCTTGGATTGACTTTGCTTCACAGAATCTCTACATTTGATTTTCATTCAAGTTATTTTGGACACATTTGGCATGAGCTCCTACTTTTTAGGGATATTTGATATGCAGCAGAGCTCCTTTATTTTGATATGGTTATGTGCGGAATCACTCCCTAATTCACTAGCTTCGATCGGTTCGTCGATCCGACATGTATTGAGGGAGATATCAATATTTGATTGATTTAATCAAATATTAATTATTTAGCCTATTTTTAATTAGAAACCCTAATTCTAATTTAAGAAACCCTAATTAGGGCAAGCATATCTTTTTGAGGGTATAAGGGTTTCTCATGGAGGCCATTGTTCATTATGTATGCATTGATTATTGATATTGATTTTGAAGAAATTCTTCTGTGAAGACTGAGCCAAGGCTTCCAGGATTCCATTGCAGTGGAGAACGTCAACTCTTCATTGTGTGTGATTTAGAGGCTATGAGATATCAGCTGATTTATTGCCAAATTGAGAGATAGCTTCATACAGAAGTTATCACAGAGGTACATATTTGAGAGATAACTTCACATAGAAGTTATCACAGAATTTACAGGGTTGAGAGATAACTTCACACAGAAGTTATTATAGATATTCCAGGTATTTATTTCTTTATGTTTTGATTCAATAATTTATACAGATAGAGATCTTCTGTATTAGAGCCATATACCTTCAGATCAGGGGTCTAATAGACAGGTTGTGATTTATTGGAGGCCATACGAAGTCCGTACAGGTCCGTACAGATCCACTAGCTACCGACGACGGTAGTATTACCGATGACGGCAGTATTATCTACCGATGATGGCAGTATTACCGATGATGGAAATATTTTCTACCGACGATGGCAGTATTACCGACGATGGCAGTATTAGCCACCGATAGCGGCATTATTACCAACGACGGTGACTGTGTTTTTACACAGCAACCCGAGCCGTTCCAGATTTAGGTTTATTTCCAGATTTGCAAAAGACCAAGGTTTTGAGATGATATTTGTATTAATTTATATGTATGACAGAGGATTTCTATTGTAATCATCTGGATGAATAATATGATCATTGATTTGCCAGTTAAGAGACTATACTGTGGTTTATTTGTTTATTTGAATTTATTCTCAAAATTGTATCTTTGTTCAGAGTTTTTGTGTTGCTATATTCCCTGTTTGAAGGGGATATCACAGTGGTATTAGAGCTTTATTTGCTATATATTATATTTGTGTAGAGACAAAAAGAGGCCCTAAGTAAGGGACATCACAAAAGGTGAATTTCTTATGGAGGTTCATCCTCGAGTTTGCTAAGAAGACTAGACATATTGTAAACATGATAAAGGGAAAGGCCACCTTCAGCTAGACTGAAGAAGGCAAGGCAGCATTTGAGGATATCAAGACTACCATTGTCCATGCCCCAACTCTAGTTTGTCCAGACTATAACAAAGAGTTCACCATATATAGTTATGCTTCAGAACACATGCTTTCAACAATTCTGGTTTAATAGAATAAAGAAGGTATGGAATCTCCCATTTCCTTCATGACCTATCCTCTCAAATCTCATGAGCTGATGTAATCAAACATGGAGAAGCATGCTTATTTAGTTGTGAAGGTAGTAAAGCATTTCCACTTATACGTATTGAATTCACACACTACTGCCTTGGTTCCTGACACCACAGTCAAATCCATACTAACTCAGCAGAAGTTTAGGATGAAAACAAGCAATTGGGTTGCAAAGATCTAGGAGTTTGATCTAGTCATCAAGCCAATAAAGCTATTATAGGGAAAAGGATTATGCTAATTAATTGTTGATAACAAGACAGAAGGAATAGAGCATGAAGAATTAGAAGAAGAAGATGCACCAACAGTCCTCTTTGTCTCCACTATAAATGTGTGGTATTCAGGTATTGTTCATTTCCTTACTTATGGTGAGTATCTAGCCCACCTATCCCATAAAGAAAGGACTATTAAGTTGAAAGCTACCAATTTTGTCCTTTGGGACAATGGCCTGTATAAGAGGAGCCTTGATGAAGTGTTCCTTCATGGCATGGACAAGAAGCAACAATGCCAACTTTTGGAATCCTTCCACAATCTAGCCTTTAGAGGAAATTGTTTTGCTCCTGTGACTTCCCATAAGATCATGTGAGCTAGGTATTACTGGCTAACTCTCTTTCAGGATGCATACAAGTGGGTTAGAAAATGTGAACTATGCTAGTAGTTTGTCAGAAGACCCAAGCTAGCTACCTTGCCTCTCCAATTAGTGGTCATAGAGGACCCATTCCAGTAATGGGGAATTGATCTTATTGGTGTTATAAACCCATCTTCAAGTGCTGGACATGATTATGTCCTTATCACAATAGATTACTTCACCAAGTGGGTGGAGGCTATCCCAACCAAACATGCTACTTCAGAAGTAGTGTGCAATTTTCTCAAGGAGAACATCATTTCTAGGTTTGGGGTCCCAATAAAAATTGTCACAAATAATGCAACTTGTTTCACTTCCCAGGAGATTACTCAGTTCTATTTTTACTATGGGATCACTCTCTCTCTCTCTCTCACTCTTTTGATCACTTTCCACAAGGGAATGGACAAGCTAAATCAAGTAACAAAAACTTGGTGACCATCATCAAGAAGTTGGTGGATGACACCTAAAGGACATGGCATAAAGCACTGGTTGATGCTTTTTGGGTAGATAGAATTACTTTAAAAAGGGCAATTGGTATGTCTCCTTTACAACTTCTTTATGGGCTCAATGCTGAGATACCAATCACCTTAGAATTGCTAGCATTGAAATTGGCTAAGGCAATTGAAGATCAAACATATGAAAGTGCTCTTGATAAGAGGATCATGTGCCTAACTGAGCTAGAAGAGTAGAGAATTGTAGTGGTGGACTGAATTTCTACCCATCAAAGTATGGTGAAGAAGCTCTTTGACTAGAAATCAAAGAACTGTGATTTCTAGATTGGAGATCAAGTCCTACTATGGGACAAGAGAAGAGAACCAAAGGGGATGCATGGGAATTTTGATTCTCTTTGGAAAGGCACATTTATTATCCACCATATCAATGGTGAAAATAGATTCCTATTGAAATATCAAGATGGCACGCTCTTTTCTCTACCTCACAATGGGTAGCATCTAAAGCACTTCAACTCTTGAAGTATCAGATAAGTTCACCTGTACATATATATTTGTATAGTATTTTTTTTCTATTTTGTACTTTTCATTTTTATTTTTTGGAGCCTTTATTTTTGGGTATCATGATTCCATAGCCCAATGGCATGATTCAAGGCATTGGAGATTCTGGTTTCTACTCCCCTCATATTTTCCAATTTTTCAACTAAAGGAAGTTTCCCAACTGGAACCAGCTGTTGTCCCCAAAAATGTCACTCATTTTTGGGACAACTTATGAACTATTTTGGTTCAACAGACCAAAATTCTCTCTCCCATTTTCAAAAATTCTTTTGAGCATTCAAGTTCTTCATTTTTTAAAGCTTTTCCAAAAATCTATGGACTCTATAGGCTTAAATTTACAGACTCTATAGATATGTTTCTATGGACTCAACATGCTTGAAATTAGCAAGTTCAATAGGTTAAAAGGATTTTGTAGGTGAGTTCAATCAAAATAACAAGTTTCCAACACTTAGTCATTTTTAGGACTAGTTCAATGCCTTGGTTCAACCAAAAATGTTCATCGGCAAGCTTTTAAGCAAGAATGAACCAATGAACCATTAAACCATCAAACCGTTAAACCTTGAATCAAATTGGTTTAATGGATTCAATGGGTTCAATTGGTTTAAAGAGATCAAAAAGACTTAGACAAAAGGATGGCTTCAAATGCAAGATCAAACCATTGAACCATTGAACCAAAGTTGGTTCAAACAAGTTGGTTCAATTGGTATGTTCAAGGGGCTGCCCCAAAGCCAAAGGAAAAAGATACCCTTGTGGAGGGAAATGAACTAAGCCAAGTGCCCTTACGGAGGGTAGCAAGCAAAAGAGAATAGGGAATCCCTTCAGAAATGTTCCCATGGCAAAGTTGTTAAGGACCATTTCCTTCAGACAAAAAGTCTAAAGGAATTCCTTCAGACTTTTGTCTAAAGGAAATAAGTGCAACTAAAGAGAAAATCCCATGAAAAAATGTCTGATGGAAAAAGAAAAATTGAAGAAATTCCTTCAGACATTTTATCCAAAGGAATTAAAGCCTGAATGCCACCCAAAAGATCCCAAAGGGTAGGTACCCTCACGGAGGACACTCAACATGCAAAAAATGAACTATCTTTCAAGAGCCTGAAGGGTAGATTCCCTCTGGGAAAGCTCAAACCTCAAAGTGCAGTGAAAGCTACCATGTGTCCCTTATAGAGTCGAGGTAGAAGCTACCAAGTGTCATCTATCGGGACATAATTTCTAATAAGTTTTAAAGCTACAGAACATGCCATGTATTCCATTATAACTCTATGGAAGTTGACAAGTGTCAACATCCATAGTTTCTCCCTTTTGTTTCATAAGGATTATGGTGGGCCCCAGGTGAGTTACTAAGGTTAAGTAGAGCATGACAAGTGTCATCATCTGAATGAATCCAAAATGAGTCCTAAATGTTTCTATAGTGTTTCTAGGAGCTTGGCAAAATCTGCCACATGTCATCTTCCATAGGACTCTCAAAAGGTATCTAAAGCTTCACAAAACATGCCATGTGTCTCGTTAAAACTCAGTAGAGCACAACAAGTGTCTCTATCCACATTTCAAGTTTCTTATAAAGCTTATTTCAATAAGCTTCTCTTAGATTTCTATGGAGGGCACCACATGTCAACTGTGGAAGGTTTTAATATGTGTTTCTAAAAAGTAGTGGAAAATGCCACGTGTCACTTACTGAGATCAGTGGAAAGTGGCCAAAGTAAATAGGAAGGACAAAGGAATTTCTAAGGAGGATGATAGACCTGAAGACATCAAACTTGTGGTAATAAAATAACTGTTGATCTTTGTAGGCTTGAGCATGGGATCAAATGCATTAAAAGACCAAAATGCCAAAGGGAAGAACTGTTGATGGAAGAGCGTAAAGAGCCAGCAAGGCTGAGGATATAGCACTAAGAGCTCAAATGCTAGGAAAAGACAAAACCTAAAAGGGAAAAGATAGCTTGAGGGCTCAAATCATAGCAAAAAGAGGGAAATGCCAAAATATCTTCAAGGGAGTTATTTCTAGTAGGTGAAATAGTGGATCAATTAGATTTTTGAAGCACATCAAATCAAGGACATGGCTTATTTTTCTTCCTAGAAGTAATGGCAAAATGGATAGCTGTGCAGACACCAGATGATCCAGACCCAAGAGAAGACATTTGAGATGAAATGACATGCCATAGTTAAGGCAGCCACCCTATTCCACCATGGTCCTCGGATGGAACTAAATATGCATTCAAGGCATTGAATGCACAGCATGGGCCATTCCATGAAACAAAGCACCAAGTCTTTATTATCTCCTATATATTGTAATATCTTTTATTATTTTAAGGGAGATCTTCCCATTACCAGAAGTGAAACTTTGCCCAAATTGAAAGGCATTACTGAGACTTTGAGCTTAGATTGTTCATCTTATTTCTATATTTGAATCAGAAAGCAAGTTACTTTTAGACTTTGTGCTATTATAGCTTGTATCATTCTAGGAGATTATTCTTATGTCTATTTCCTAAATGTTTTCTTGTTTATGTAATTTGACAAGCAGAGCTAGTGGAAGTGACAAGGAAGGTGTCCTGAAGCGAGTTACTTTTAGACTTTGTGCTACTTCTAGTTGTCTTTAGTGTGTTTCTATTTTCTATTTTCTATGTAAAGGACCTTGGGATGACTTTTTTCCCTCATTGTTCTTCGTATCTCACTCTTGGCAGTCAAGGTGGAGACTTTGTGCTACATCTTAGATTGTTGGTTACTCTGTACCCTGTTACCAGTCATTTGCCACTCTCTAAAAGAACCCTTGTTATTTCCTGTAAGACCACTTCTGATAGAATAGAAGTGCCTTTAGTGTTTTCACCAGGATTTTCTTCTTTGTTTGTGAACATCATCTCTGAAAGAAGAGAGATGGATGATGTATCCTACCCCTGAGTGTTATTTTCTGCTTATATATAGTGTTTAGGTCCTCATATATAATAGGGAACCTCCCCTTGATGAGAGGAGAGATTTGTACCCTTTGGATGTGGTAAACTTGCAACTTTGGATGACCAATCTCACTTTCTATGGATGATCAGACCTAGTTTGCTCATTAGTACGCTGGTGAAAAAATATTCACCCAACAAAAAGAACTAATTTCAATTATCCCACTTTGAATATATCTTAGAATAGAACATATATAGTTTTTTGCATAAAGTAATCTCCTTTATGGTATATAAATATGTTGTATTAGAGTTGAGATATATATAAAATAGTATATATTGAATAGAAATTGTCAAAAGTACATTGTGTTAAGCAATCATTGTTGTAACATCATGCAAAAATTTATTTCTGCATTTTTCATTAATATGAGTGATCAATTATGAGTTCAATTTAGTGTTGTGGGAGGAAGGTTTGAAGCTAGAGTTGTAAGGAAGAAGGACCCCCTTTGGAAGTCTATAGCAATAATCCAACCCAATTTTATACTTAAACATGTTAATTTATATATTTATGCATTATGTGAGTTACATTCTTGTTTAATATTTGTTTAAAGAAGCTTCCCTTGCATAAGCATTTATTTATATATACTTTGTTCATGTTTTATTTCAAGCATTTCATTTACTGCACTTTAGCATCTTAAATACAATTAGTAGAATGTCAAATTAAAGATTGAGTGTGCACATACAATGACATCATCCTATCAAGTCTATGTCCCTGGGTTGATATTTAAATGAAGCATAAGGTAAAAATTGATTGCTACTCTCCTTGTTCATTTTGATCAAGAGAATTATATCCAATTGTGAATCATCTACTACTCACTAATCTTAAAATGAAAAATTTAATACCCATTGTTTCTCATATTAACAGTCTACCTCTACCTAGGTTTTTCAACATGACTCCCAATCTACATGTCACTCTTTAATGTTTAGATGATGATGACCCTAATGAGATTTAAAAATTATTTAATATGACTATATTACCACCTTATATAGTATAATGGCTCCTATGATATATTTTACTATGATATAAGAACATTCGTTATATATATGATTATACTAAAATTCCTCCCCATTATAATTTCATTGAGGAAACTTAAATAGAATATGACTTTGTATGTAATGATTATTGGGTAGGTAAATTATTTTAGGATCCTCTATCTTTATCTCTTCACACATTGAATAACTTTAAATCCATCAAAGATACCTCTGTTAAAATTGTTCAACTAGTTGCTAATTATTGTAATATTTCTTTGTCATAAGGTTAAGATTATATATTTTTCCTATCCCAAGTAAGGAAATTGAATGTAATTAACTGTCAAAAGACTTCAACTAAAACACATGCCTTTAACCAAGATGTTTACTTAGTATATATCTTCCATGATTCATATGTTGATAGTTATCTAGAAACTCAAGTTTATGTTACTCTTTCCAACTTTGCATTGGAATACACTCCATGGGTTTCCCAACAACCTTATGTTTTCCAAACTTATCCAATGGTATCTAGAAAATAGATACCAATTATAACATATTTAATAATGCTAAATGTATCTGCTAACTTGATATAATTCTAAACATCTCCAACCTTCCTGATAGTACCATCTAACCCAATATTGTTCAGCATATTTCTAAATTAATAGAGTGTATCAAATATCTAGATATAGTCCAATATTCAATCCATAATTTCATCATCCATATATTACCATGTTTTTGTATAATTTATTTATCACCTTCACTTCTAGTTATCTATATCATCTAGGCTAATATATTTAAAATTTATTCTATTCTTAATAACTATATCATTTAGCCTAGTACGGTTCAACCTAGTTCTTCTATACCAAACTGTATCAACTAGGCTGATACCATATATTTAAAAGCTTTAGTTCTTACACAAGTTGCAAACATTATAGAATATGAAAAATATACCACAATAATACAAATATATTCTTAATTTAGCAAGAGAGTGATGTGTCTTCTAACCACATGATGAGTTCAACAATCCATATCTCCCATAGATTCTGTCTCAATTCACATAACCTTTTCATAAAATTAATTCACACAAGGTGTATACTCATAAAATTTTAAAATTTTAATCAATTATTGATCATTTCTATCTTTTAAGAACCCTTCAGTCTCAATCTATCTGAGTACATGCCCAAAAAAGGTGTATCAAGAAAGGGGTCAGTAGACCAGTGACACTTTACAAGATTATTATCCATTATTGTCACTTATTACTAATCCAACTAGATCTAAAATCATTTCTATAAGCTATTACTCCTTTTTTCACACTCCTTTAGTATTTTACCACATTCCATACCTCTTTTCTTAACCTAAAACTCATTTTGATAGTTTTTGGTACTGGGTCGACTAAGTTGACCTTGTACTTTTATTGGTGAAACTCATTTAGATTCTAGGTCAGCTCTTGGCTAACCTAGACCATGACCTAGTGAGTTTCTATCAATAATAGTACTAGGTCTACTAGGTCAACCCTGTAAGCTAAAATTTTTACAAGGGATTAGGGTTAAATCCACCTATGTATATAAGATCATTTCACCATTCTTAGAGAGACATCAAGATTTATTATTCAGTTTTGCTTCTTTAGAATCTTATTTTCCATTGTTATACTTGAAGAGTCTTAGCTTAGGATTTCTACATGGAGAATCTAGTCTTGTAAATAAGTCTTAAATACTTTGTCCCTTTTTAGTGATCCTTACAAACCATAACAACCTCTTGCGATTGAGTTTTGATAGGTTCATCTTTCAAGTAAGTATTATCTAATGTTTATCCTCTCTTTAGTAGATAGAAGTAACATAAGGATTGGCTTTTTAATAATATTACTCTTCTTCTCCATACAAATAGATTAATTGAGATTATATTATGCTTGTTTATGCTCATTTGTTTACTAACCCCCATATTGTGCCATAAGCTTTAGTGAGCACTAGATTATATTTATTTGCTTTAATTGTTATTTGTTTAGTAAATATGAAAACATAGGGCTTAGTTAGGTTTATTTATTTATTTTACCTGACTAGAGGTTTTGGAGCCCTCGCTACTTTATTATTGTGATAAAATATCCTCTAATTGGGTTTAGTAGATCCACATATCAGTCATGTTCCTGATTATCTAATGTATCCCCAATCAAAAGTGTTAGTGTGATTTATCTTCTCTAAGTTAGGATTGATTTATAGACATGATGAAATTCTAATTTTATATATTTTGGTGAACCCAATGTGAATCTAACCCTTACAAGTTTTCTTCCATATTTTTCATTTTATATCATTTTATTTATTATTTTTCTATATTTGAGATACTAGGTTGATAACGCTGGTCTAATTTTTAACTTTTGTGCATAGTTTTAACACATAATAACATAAAAATGAATTTGTTCTATTTATTTATGTCTTCATTAGATATAGGATACTAGGTAAAATAGGTCAACATAATACTCTTACAAAATTCTAGAAAACATACTAGGTTAACCAAGCTAGTATAGTCATCTTATAGACTTCTAAAAAGCATACTAAGTTGACCAGGCCAATATATTCATCCATATAGCTTATAAATAACATACTAGGTTGACAATGATATAGTATTCTTCATAGGTTTCAAAAAATATAGAACTAAAGAAATAGGTTGATTCGATCAACATAGTTAGCATAATCTATAAGTAACATTCAAGGCACTTTAACAACAATCTCACATTTTTTTACATCTTCCAACCCACCAAGGTTCTTTTTTATCTTTCTCTTTCATTTCAATTATTCCTTACAATTCTATTTTTCTTAGTTTACATTCTTTAAAACTTCCCTCATATAGCAAACTAGGTCGACCTAGTCTACCTAATTTTATATTCTATCTTCTGTCTAAAAGACTAGATCAACCTTGTCAACACAGTTCTTAAAGACCCTTGCTTCAATGGTATAATAACAACACTATTGAATCTATAACGTAATGTCTTCATACATTATCATTTTACCTAACATTATACTATGTTTTAAATTGGAAACTAACTTATATATGTTAGTAATTACTTCACACTTTAACTTTCAACTATTTTCATTCTTATATTAGATCACATAGTCTAATTAGGTATTTTTTAATATATCATTTATTTTCCCCATTTTTCCTTTTTTTAAACACTATCAAATCACATAATTTCAAAATGCATTCAAACAATTGTCTACCCAAGGCCTACATACTTGGATTTCATCATCAAGGGGGAAGATGACTTGGTTCTTTGGCAAAGTATAAATTTGTATTTAATAGTATATATTGGCAAAGCACCTGATACCCTTATCACTATGATATTGTGAATTGAGGGAGTAAGCCCCAATACCAAGACAATATCATTTCCAACATAGATCTCTTTGAGCCTAAACATCCTAAAACCATCCATAGATTGCTTTTTAGTTCCCTACTTTTATCCAACTTCCCTATCAAACTTGAATTAACATTTTATAATAATCTAACAACATTCAGGATGACCACATAGTTATCATTTACTTTCCAATTTAATTTCTTGATCTTTGCTCATTATACATTGTATCTCAAAAACTTGCATTGGCCAGTGTTGGTGCAAGGTTTTGTGTTATGCACCTCAATTGTATCATTATCATTGACCCAAATGACTATGTGTTTCCATCTATTTCTTACTTTCAAGTATATAGTAATATTTTCCCCTATTTTTAGTACACCATTGATCTATTCAACACATTATATTAAAAATTAATTTTCTCCCTATCTACCATATTAGGTCAAACTAGTTGACCCTATATCTCTTTCACTAGTTAGATAATAGTAATAGGTCAACCCGATTGACTTTGTACTCTTATTACCTATCCTATCTATTTGAATCAATTCTCTATTTTTCTTCCTTAGCATTTTATTCATTTCTCTCAAGTCATCATGAATTCCCCTATCAAAATATTCTTTGACAACCTGAATTTATTTATAGACTCTATGGGATGTTCATTTCCCCCTCTCTTTTCCTCCCAAGAGAACCCTTCCTTTTGTACTATCTCTTCTCCTACTTCATATGTGGCTTATAACATGGGTCAAATCACTCCTCAAGATGATGTAGGTGGGTTTGATCTCTTTTATACATAATTCTCATCTTCAAACCTTTCAACATAATATGGGATCAATTGACAAACATCTATCTAATAATCCCACTAATAATCCATCTTCCAATAACCCTCCACCTAATACCAATTTGGGGAGTTCTCACACAAACACCAACTCACAAATTGATATGACTCAACTTCTTGCATAAGTCATATAATAAATAAACATAATGCAAACTTTTAACACCTCTCAAATGATGAAATTACAATTTTATTTTACCAATATAATTAATTAACCTCCACCTATCAATCCTTAAGCCAACCCAAATTTTATTCCTCCAACTCTTAGAGATGCCTCATGAATGTTATTCCTTAACCTGTCATAAATACGAAAATGATTCAAATTATACAAAATGATCCTTTAGATCCTTTGATTATGTCCATTGATATTGATAATATGTATCCAATTATAAAGTATGATGGGACTAAAGACTCTCCATAATTTTTTAAAGCCTTTAGTAATCTTTACAAATAATGTATTCAAACAAATACTTTTGTAAGAACTAAACTTATAGTTAAAAAATTTATTGGAGATGTATTATAATGGTACAACCAACTTCCCCAACATTCCATTTGGTAACTTAAAGATTTAGTCAATCCTTTACTTAAATGTTTTCAACATAAAGATCTTCCAAAAAATTGCCTTAGTAATTTCATAAATGCCAAGCAATCCCCAATTGAATCATCTCATGATTTTATCGGAAGATGGAAATCTCTATCCCATAAAACTAACCATAACATGACTATTGACAAATTGTTTAAACTCATTATTACTTATTTAACTCCTTCACTTGAATACAAGGTTCAAAATTTTACTCCCCAAACATTTAATGAAGCTCTTGACCAAGATAAACATAAAGAGTTTCTCATGAAGCAATTCAAACCTAATTATAAATTGATTAAAGGATCTTCTTAAACTTCTACTAATGCCATCACTATCAATACTCAACAAACCAAACTAGGAGTTGCCAAAGCCAACATTCCCCCATCTTCTCATACACCACTCATTATGCAATGAAGGAAACAATTTTTATCACCCTCTAAACCCTTTACTTATTACAATAATCCTCCTAAATGGTATGACCATAACCAATTTTATTTTTTCACACCGACATTGGTCACTCCCATAAAACATGTATATCACTTAATAAATTTCTTGTCTCCTACATGCTTTGTGATTATTTCAATCACGAATCCATAATCAACCTTCTTCGTCAAGAGTATAACACCACTTCTAAACAATGACAAGATTACAAATCTTATTTTAATAACCAAAAAACTATTTCCATAGATAATAATCATCAAACTACTAAGGATGTTTGTGCCATTGATGCTGATTATGACCAATATTACAATAATTCTCAACATGTCAACACAATTAAGGTCAATTATCATCACAAATGAACTATCAAAGATCATTTTATAAAACCTAATAAACCATTTAGAATAACAACTTATCAAAGATACCACAACCACTAATCTCGTTTTGGAAGCCCATGAGGAACCATCTCTTCATTTCAAACCCCAAACAACTTTTATCCCTTCAAAATCAACCATACCTTCCAAAAATTGCATTAGTTCTTCTTATAAATCTCATTATAAATTTCTTGAAGATATTAAATCCATGCCTTGAAATATTAAACTTATAGAGTTAGTTTTTACTTCTCCTTATCATCATAAGTTCCTTATGAAATAGTTACAAAAAATTGAAGATCCATCTCTTATAGATGAAGAACCTCCTTCTATTGAGACTCACCCTACCAACATGCACACTATTGAAACCACATGTCCTTCTAAATTTTATATTGAATTTATTTAGTAAGACATGATTAATGATGAAATATTTTTTGAGCCGATGATCCACCACTATTCATTATAATATCCATTAATACTGCCATTATCCATAATTTTTTAGTTGATGAAGGCTCTGGTATTAATGTCACATCTTTGTGGCTTATCCATTAACTTGGTTATAATAAGGATCATCTCAATCAAACCTACCTTACGTATCACATATTTGATAAAACTAATCAAAATCCACTTGGTTGTATTTGGATTCCCCTAATAATTATACCTAAGACTATTCAAATTAAACTTATGGTCCTTGATTTGCCCCTATCTTATAAAATACTCATTGGTCTACTATGAAATCATAGAATGAGGTCCATCACTTTTTCTATTATCCAATGCATTAAATTCTTACACAACAACAAATGGTATAAGCATGAGGCTGATCCAAACCCTTAGAGTACTCAAATTCCTAAACCAAAACTCAATATCACATACCTACCATTCTTACCATCAATAGTGTTCCCTTAATTGAGTTCATCAACATCAATCCAAATTTAAAAGTCACTCTTGATAATTTAGATGATGATGAAACCAATAAATTGTAACATACTTACAATACTACCAAGCTACCTCCTTATATCTTGGAGTGGCTTCCTCCTTCTTTATTACCTCATGACTGTATTATTCCTCTCATTGATGAAATAACTAGTTTTCCCCTCTGTGTAATGCTCAGGAGCCTTCTTTAGTAGTTGAAGCCTTCAACTATGATTATTATGGAGTGGCTAAATTATTTCAAGATACTCTCATCATGTCTCCATGAAAATTTAGTAACATTGGGATTGTACCTTCTAAATCTCCCCTTGAATCTCAAACATGTACAATTGCCACAAATTATGATGATAATTATATAATGTACTAGACTTAATCTTGATAGTTAGATGTTCAACATTATCATAAAACCTTATCTCAAATACATGCATTCAATCAGGATGTTCACACTATTTCCATAGATCATGAATTAGATCCTGAAATTCATGTGCCTCCTGTTAATTCTTTGTTTCTTGATACTCCTTATGTGGTAGAAAAAATCATAAATTTCAAACCTTAGAGATTATTTCATATTCTCTACCACCTATAGATCCCATCATTACATCTGATCCTTACCCCATCAAATCAACTAATGATATACCAATCCCATCAAATCCATCTACTTCTCCTACTCCTAATATTACACTAGATGCCAAGGCCACCAATGTCTATTAGATACAATATAAATATGATCTCCATGGTAATAAAATTATAGATATTGAATTATATGTTAATTATTATTGTCCTCTTCCCACTTTACCTAGTGATGAAGCTATTCTTGAAGTACTTCATGCTCAAGAACCTCAACTCCCTCGACAACATCATAAACTTGGGAATTTCAAAACCAAAGCTTCTTATTTCAACAACTTCATCTTTATCATTGATCTTAAAGCTAAACTTTTATTTCCTCTTTACCTAATGAACCATACCAATTTCAAGATAGTAATGTTATGGTTATTGAAGAAACTACTCTCATTAAATATGGTACTCCATCATTCTCTCAATGCATTATAGTTTCTCAAGATCTCTCACCTACTGAATACAATAACTTTAGTTTATTTTTCAATAAATATTGTGAGATCTTCATCTAGTCCTATGAGTACATGCTTGATATTAAACCTAGAATTTTGGTACACAACATCATCACTATCCTAATGCCAAACTTATGCATCAAAAGAAATAAAAAATTTCACTTTAGGTTTCCACTTTATGTCACAAATATATCATCAAACTTGTCGATGCTAAGTTTATCAATCTAGTGGACTATTTTGAATGGGTTTATAACAAAGTTCCCATTTTAAAAATGTCACTATGTTCATTTTCATCTACATTGATTTCTGTAATCTTAATCTTGCTTGTCCTAAGGACATTTTCCCTTTACCTTCAATAGATGCCATTATCGATTCCATATCTAGTTATGAAATGTTATCTCTTATGGATAGTGTTGGGGATCAACCAACAATGTTGATTACACTTATGAAAGCAATTAAACGTGGAATTAAATTAGAATGATAAGTAACTAGAATCAGAACTAGCAAAGAATAAGAGGTACAACAAACCACCCTGAAAACTTGTATTAAACTCTTTACAGAAGGAATACAATTGAAGAAACTTCTTTTCTTCCACACCTCTCTCAAATGCATAGATCTCTTCTTAGATCTCTTTCCCTCAAGAGTTCTCTCTCTCAATTACAATCAATTCCAACAACCTGGAATGATTCACATATACAATTTTGTACTGTTCAATTCAACATTCTACAATAAGCTAAGAAGATCTATCTTATTATATAATAATTAGGAAACATGAGCATACAAATACAGCCATAAGATGTACCTCCTAATCAAGGGCTCTAAATAGTCTTTCTAATAATAGAGATGTAGACTTAAGACTATCACTTAATCCTAACATGCAAACATTCTATTCTGTCCATAGAAATAACATTCTAGACGCACAGGTGACCGACATCGGTCCCTACCTGTTTGCCTATGACCGATGTTGGCCAATCCATGATCGATGCCAGCATCTCCTGGTCTGCTCCTGACCGACGTCAGTCGCTCCTGACCGACGTCGGTGACTGTGTAAACCTGCAACTTTGCAAAATGCTCCTTTGGTGAAGCTTTTAGCTCCACACCTTAACAATCTCCCACTTGGAGATAAACAGCTACACTAGTACCTGTATAGCAACATCTTCTAGCTCCTCCATCTTTAACTCAATCATGAAGACCAATGAAAGTTGAATGAAGATTCAACTTCTCTTTTGTAATCAGCTTGGTTAACATATCAGCAAGGTTTTTATCTGTATGGATCTTTTCTAGCTTCAACTCACCATCCTCCATTACCTGTCTAATGAAGTGGTACCTAAGCTGTTTATGCTTTGTTCTTGAATGAAAGGCTGAATTCTTAGCCAAATGGATTGCACTCTGACTATCACTGTATAGTCTGCAACTCTCTTGCTCCTTTCCAAGCTCTTCTATGAACTGTGCCATCCATATCATCTCTTTGCTAGCCTCTATGACTGCAATATATTCTACTTCTATAGTTGACAAGGCAACAACCTTCTACAACTTTGATATGTAGCTAACCGCCGTTCCACCTATAGTGAAAACATATCTTGTGGTGCTTCTCCTGCCATCCAAATCACCTGCCATATTTGAATCTACATAACCATGTAGAGAAGTATTTGAACCACCATAGCACAAATGCCTACTACTGGTTCCTCTCAGATATCTAAGGATCCACTGAACTAATTTCCAGTGCTCCTTCCCTGGATTGGCCATATACTTACAACTCCCACTGCTTGGGCAATATCCGGTCTAGTACAAACCATTGCATACATTAAACTCCCTAGTATGGAAGAATATGGAACTCTACTCATGTACTCTACCTCATCATGTGAATTAGGACATTGTTCTTTACTCAACTTAAAATGTCCAACCAAAGGTGTGCTTATTAGTTTTGCATCCTGCATATTGAACCGTTTCAACACCTTGTCCACATAATCCTCTTGAGATAAAATCAACCTATGATTCTGTCTCTCATGATGCTCATGCCAAGGATTTTATTTTCTGCTCCCAAATCCTTCATGGAAAATGTGTGAGCTAATTTCACCTTAAGCTCAGAGATATCCTGCATGTGTGATCCTGCAACCAGCATATCATCTACATACAACAACAAAATAATATAATCACCATTATCCAATCTCCTAAAATACACACAATGGTCAGATTGACATCTACTGTAGCCATGCTCAGTCATAAATCTGTCAAACCTCAAATACCATTGCCTAGGGGCTTGCTTGAGGCCATACAAGCTTTTCTTCAATCTGCACACAAGTTTCTCCTTACCCTTGACCTCATATCCTTCTGGCTGATCCATATATATTTATTCATCCAAATCTCCATGAAGAAACGCTGTCTTAACATCAAGCTGCTCAAGATGTAAATCCTCAATAGCAACCAAAGACAATACAGTCCGTATAGATGTCATTTTAACAACAGGAGAAAAAATCTCACCAAAGTCAATACCTGGTTTCTATGCAAATCCTTTCACTACTAACCTAGCCTTATATCTCATCTTTCCATTCTCACCTTCCTTCAATCTGTAGATCCATCTATTCTTCAGTGTCTTCTTTCTTGCTGGCAACTCAACCAAATCCCATGTCTGGTTCTCCTTCAAGGAATCAATTTCCTCATTCATGCCTAGCTCCCACTGAATCTTGGATTCCGCCTATATTGCTTCATCAAAAATATCTGGTTCTCCACCATCAGTTAGCAATAAATAGAATAATGAAGGGGAATATCAAATTGGAGGTTTACTTACTCTTTCTGGCCTCCTGATGGGTATCTGAGACTCGTCTACAACACACTGTCTGCCCAAATTCTCTGATAGTGACCAACCTCGATCACTTCTAGGCCTATAACTGGCCGATGTCAGTTCTGCCTAATCGACGTCGGTTCCTGCCTGACCGACGTTGTCACTATATGACTGACATCAGTTCTTGTATTGCCGATGTCGGTTCCTGCCTGATCGACGTCGGTCTCTACGTTTTCCTATCTATGATTTATTTTTCCCGTGAGCTCATTTTAGACCGTCACCTCATCCAATTCTCCATTGCTCTGCCCAGATTGATTCAGCTTCTTTCTATTTTTTTATCAATGTGCCCAAAGGCTTCACAACCAAAAACTTTGAGAAATGAGAGATCTACCTTTTTAGCTGTCCATGCCTCTTCTAGAATTCCACCATCCAGAGTTGTAGAGGGTCCTTTGTTAATTAGGTACACGACAGTATCAATAGCTTCTGCCCAAAACTCTAAGGGAAAACTAGCGTGTAATCTCATATACCTTGCACGCTCCATGATTGTTCTGTTCATCCTTTCAGCAACTCCATTTTGCTGAGGTGTCCTTGGAACCATCCTTTGCCTATAGATTCCATACATATAACAATACCAGTTGAACTTATAGCTGTAGAACTCACCACCATTGTCAGATCTCAGGCACTTCAATCTCCTACCTGTTTCATTCTCAACCATAGCTTTCCAAATCTTAAACGTGTCAAAAACATCATATTTATTCTTAATACAATAGACCCATACCTTTCTTGTAGCACCATCTATGAAGGAAACATAGTACTGTGATCCTCCAATAGAAGCAACTTGAGCTGGTCCCCACACATCTGTGTGAACAAGCTGTAATTTGTGCTTCTTTGTTGACCCAGTCTTGAGAAAACTCACTCTCTTCTATTTTCCAAAAATACAATCTTCATAGAAATCTAGATCTATGCTTTTCAAATCTGGAAACATACCTTTTGACTTAACAATTGTCATTCCCTTCTCACTCATGTGGCCAAGCCTTTGATGCCACAACTTTGCATCTACATCTGAAGTAGATAATACAGAAGGAGAAATATCAGTAATACAATTACATAAATAGAGAGTACCTACTCTCTTACCTCTGGCCATTACAAGTACACCCTTGGTCACCTTCTAAGATTCATCTATGAGAGTTACTGTACAACCCTCATCCCCTAACTTCCCTGCAGAAATCAAATTTCTCTTCAAGCTGGGAACATGCATAACATCTCTCAACACCCATGTGTTGCCATTCTGCATTTTCAGCTGCACTTTTCCTTTGCCAACAATTTTACAAGGCTCATCATCCCCTAAATACACTATTCCAAAATCTCCATGGACATAGTCACTAAAATATTCTCTATTGGGGGTAGCATGAAAAGATGCACCAGAATC
The DNA here is from genome assembly GCA_037957365.1 of Torreya grandis. Taxonomy (NCBI): domain Eukaryota; kingdom Viridiplantae; phylum Streptophyta; class Pinopsida; order Cupressales; family Taxaceae; genus Torreya; species Torreya grandis. The sequence continues at coordinate 861,832 of JARHVA010004427.1, read as the reverse complement.
TAAAACCCAAGATTCTATATTATTATGCAAAGAGAATATTAAAGCATCTTATGCAATACCTGCAACCTTTGCTTCTTCTTTTCCTTCATTTTGATTGTCCTCCTTAGGCTTTGACCAACAATCTTTGCTTACGTGCCCTATCTTTCCACAATTCCAGCATTGTGGCTTCTTACCATTTTTGGATTTGGATCTACCTCTCATCTTTGATTTAGACCTTGATCTCCTCTTGCTCTTCTCTTTTTTCCTTCCCTTGCTCTCAAAACTTAAAGCATTCCCTGATGTTTTCTCTATGCTTTTTCTGTGAATTTATTCATTCAAGATTACACTAACAACATCCTCTACTTTTAAAATATTTGAAGTAGATGCAGTATTACTAACTGCCATTACCAAGCTATGCCAGCTTTTAGGCAAAGGACATAATATTAAAAGATCTTTAATTTCATCATCAAACACTATTTTGACTGAACTTAATTTATTTACAATTCCATGGAAATCATTTAGATGATTAGATACAGATCCACCTTCCTGCATACGTAAATTAAATAACTGCTTCATAAGATATACCTTATTTGAAGCTGAGGGTTTTTCATACAAATTTGCTAAAATAGTCATCAACTCTACCATTGTCTTTGCCTGTGATATATTAGATATCACAGTAGATGCTAGACTCAATCTTATAGACCCAAGAGCCTTTCTATCAAGAACTTCCCATTCTTCATCATCCATGTCTGTGGGCTTCTTTGCAATCCCTCCTAATGGTAAGTATAGATCTTTGTGATATAGATAATCCTCTATCTACATTCTCCAATGTTGATAATTCTTGCCATTAAAATTCTCTATTCTTAGTTTACTTTCTTCTGCCATTGCTTCTCCCACTCAAACAGAAATCCCTGTGAGTAACCAGTAATCAATACACACTAACCAGATCTGAAACACCTGTTAGTCAATCTGAGCTTTGATACCACTTGTTGGGGATCAACCAACAATGTTGATTACACTTGTGAAAGCAATTAAATGCAGAATTAAATTAGAATGATAAGTAACTAGAATCAAAAATAGCAAAGAATAAGAGATACAAGAAACCACCCTAAAAACTTGTATTAAACTCTTTACAGAAAGAATACAATTGAAGAAACTTCTTTTCTTCCACACCTCTCTCAGATGTATAGATCTCTTCCTAGATCTCTTTCCCTCAAGAGTTTTCTCTCTCAATTATAATCAATTCCAACAACCTGGAATGATTCACATATACAATTCTGTACTGTTCAATTCAACATTCTACAATAAGCTAAGAATATCTATCCTATTATATAATAATTAGGAAACATGAGCATACAACTACAGCCATCAGATTCACCTCCTAATCAAGGGCTCTAAACAATCTTACTAATAATAGAGATGCGGACTTAAGACTATCACTTAATCCTAACATGCAAACATTTTGTTCTGTCCATGAAAATAACATTCTGGACGCATAGGTGACCGACATCGGTCCCTACCTGTTTGCCTGTGACCGACATCGGCCGATCCATGACCGACACTGACATCTCCTGGTATGCTCCTGACCGACGTCGATCGCTCTTGACCGATGCCGGTGACTGTGTAAACTTGCAACTTTGCAAAACGCTCCTTTGGTGAAGCTTTTAGCTCCACACCTTAATATATATCTTCTCGGGTTACAATAAAATTCACATTACTTCTAAGGACCAATATAAGACCACTTTGGCCATGAAATGGGGTCCTTATTACTATGTTAAAATGTCCTTTATCCTAAAAAATGATATATCCACTTATTAAAAAGAAATGGCTCATATCTTTCATGATCTTATCCATAAAACTGTAGAAACCAATGTGGATGACCTCATTGTTAAATCTAAAAGTCACAAGATTCATATTTCTAATCTTGCTAGCATCTTCAATCATGTCCTTAAATATAAAGTTAGGCTAAATCCTTACAAATGCATTTTTAATGTTACACATGAAAAATTATTAGGATTCTTAGTTTCTCTCTATGGCATCAATGTTGACCCTGCTAAAATTAGTGTTATCATCAACATGCCCATTCCACGTTCCATTCTATATATTTGCACTTATTTTGGTAAACTTGGGGAAATTAGATTATTTGTATCTAGAATTGCCTAATGTATCCATTCTATTATTTATCTTCTTTAAAAACTAATGTTTTAGAATGGATGGATCATTGTCAAAAAACATTTGATAAAATGAGGGAATCATTGCTTCACCTACCTATATATACTTCATCCTCCTTCTAATGATTGACCTTTAATTTTGTATAATTATTCCACACCCATATTAGTTGGTGAAATGATTTCCAAATAATATGATACTAGAAGAGAGTATGCCATTTACTATATCATCTACGACCTCATTGATTATGAGAAATATTACACAAAATTTGAATGTGATTGCCTTGTAAAATATTTTTTAGTTGAAAAAATTTAACATTACATGACTTATTAGAACACTTATGTCATCATTTATTCGGATTCCCTTCATCACTTATTATTAAAATCCTTTCTTCTTAGAGATAGAATTAACAAGTAGATGGTTCTTCTCATGGAATTTGATCTATGAATCATTACTCAAAAAAAATTCAAAGGATAAATCATAGATGATCAACTTGACATTACTCTTGTACCAACTATTTATCACCTTCAATATAGTCTTCCTAATGACAATATTCTGTATATTTAAGGTCTCAATCAAGCCATCTCTCTTGAATATTACTTCTATAACTTCAGTGTTGATCTTGAAGCAAGCAATCTCGATGAATGAACTATCCTCATCAATACTACCAAACCAAAAATAGTTATCAAAGAGTTTCCTTAAATTAATACCTATTTACATGAGGATACTTAGACCCTTCACTTTGGCGGTACTAAATTCATTCAAAGAGCTAGGGAAGGTAGTATTCTTACAATTCCTCTTGGTAAAATCATCCCTCTATCTTTTTGCTAAACATTTGATGTTACTAACAATATGGCATAATATGAAGCCCTAATCTAAAGCATGAGAGTTGTTCTAGATTAAGATATCCAATACCTACATGCCTTAGGTGATTTTTATCTCATTTTCCACCAAGTCAATGGTGATTACAAATGAAAAAGAGATAATCTCATTTCTTATCATCAAATTTCAACTACTCTCACCAAATATTTCATTTCTTTCACCATCAAGCCTATCCTTTAAGATAAAAATTATATTGGTGATTCCCTTGCTCCTTTAGCATCTCTTTTTCATCTGCACCAAGTTATTTTCAATCAAAATTTTCTTATCCAAATAATAAAATATCCATCCTCTACTCAACCACCAGATTCACTTATCTTTCACATTGAAGCTGTCACCATTCAAAAAGTCTTATGGTATAAAGACATCATTAAAGTTATGTAACACCAAAGTTATCCTCCCAACTTATATTCTCGTGAAAATACTAACATTCTTAAACAAGATTTTAAGTATGTGTTTCAATATAATGTTATTTATTATCATAATTTTGAAAGTACCTTGCTCTATTATGTTATGTAATATGAGGTTCTTCCTCTTCATGAATAATTACATGGGGGATTTTATGTTGGTCACTGTAGTGAACATGCTACAACCCATAAATGCCTATGTATGGGATAATTTTGACCTACTCTTGAATTGGATTCCATCAAATTTTCTATAAAGTGTACTCCTTACCAACTTCATAATGATTTAATTCATTCACCTCTAATAAAGATTCAAACTTTAGAATCTTCCTTTCTATTTTCCATGTGGGGATTAAATGTCCTAGGTACATTACCTCGATCTCTATATGGGCATGTCTCGATAATCATAACCACTGAATACTTTATCAAGTGGGTTGAGGCTATGCCCCTTTTTAATGTAACTGGCACCACCATCTCCAAATTTATCTTTAATAATATCATTTTCTCGTTTGGTTTTCTTCATACTATCATTTCAGATAATGGTGGTATTTTTAAAAACAAAGATGTTAAATAAATTTTTACTAAATCTAAAATCAATCAAAAAATCTCAACACCTTATCATCCACAATGTAATGGCCAAGTTAAGGCCACCAAAAAAATTCTTAATGAAATTCTCCAAAATACAATTCATGAAACCTGCATAGATTGACACCTTTATCTTTATCCTTCTCTTTGGGCCTATTGTTATAGCATACATATTACTACTAGGGCAATGTTGTTTTATATAGTCTATGGTTTTGAGTTAGTCCTCCTATTAAAATTTGAGATTCCTTCTCTTTGTATATATCTTCATAGTATCATACTTGATGAATATTTACATGAATCTCACCTTCATGCTCTTGATCTCCTTGATGAACGTTGTCTCTCTACTCTAGAACATAATTGCCAATGCAAGGCCTATATTACCAAAAAACATAACAAAAATGTTAAATTCCACATGATTAATGTTGGTGATCTTATCCTTAAATTAAATTACATTGATGACAAAGAAGGTAAATACACCCAATAATGGTGGGGCCCTTATTTATTCAAAGACATTCTTGGTCTAAGTACCTATCACCTTCAAACCAATGAAGGTCATGTTTTCAATGATCCCATTAATGTGCAATTCCTCAAGAAGTATTTTTCCTAATACTTCCCTTATTTTCATGTTTTGTATATGATATCTTTCTATCACTTTTTATAGGTTAATTACATGGGTCTCACCCTCTGCAGTAGTTTTCTATTTTCACAAATCTTAGTCCTTCCATTTGGTCTTTTGGTTTCCCTTTCCCTCATGAGTTGTATTCTAAAATGATAGATAGGACCTGATCTTCCTCATGATGTACTATAATCTTGTTTATTTACTCACCTTTTACACACTTTTTGACACCCTTGTGCGTTTCTCCTTTATGAGTTGTAGTGTAAGACCACAGATAGGACCTAGCCTTCCTCACAAATACCATCTTTTTCTTATCCAAATTATTTTTACAATACTTTTGGCACCTCCATGGGTTTATATTTTATGAATTTTAGTGTAAGACCATGGATAAGACCTGACCCTCCTCATAAAATCACTATTTTTTAATTCTTCTTCTAAGATATGTTTCACAATGTTTACAAGTTCTTAATCATTGTTTTTAGTTTTAGTTTTTACTTCTTCTATAGATTAAAATTTAAAAAAAATACATATTAGCATTTTTCCCTCCAATTCCCTCATTCTTATAATAAGAAATCACACTTTTATGTCATTGTATCCTCCATTTCTTGCCATTTGTCACATTTCTTGCAGTTTGAAGTAATTCAAATTATTATATTTCGTTCCTCTTGATTTCCTTTCCTTTCACACCATATTAGATAAAAAAACATCACATTCAAGATAACTCTTTGATTTTATCAATATTTATGACTCTTAGACACCATTCTCTCTAAAATTTTCTCTCTTAGTAAACAAATCCCAAGTATTCAAATGAAAGTTATATTTTAGCACATATGTTTAGTTCTCTAAATTAATATGGAGAAGGAATAGAAAAATCCATCAAGAAATATAAAATCCAAATCATTTGAAATAAATGGAAATGATATTGAAAAGGCAACATACAAATTTCAAAAGTTAAAATCACACCAAAACATGTAAGTATAAGCACATCTCCTATCTCCAATTGAAGTTTAATCTCTATAGTTGGCCTCACAATAGATCCAAGGTCTATTGGTGTGTGGTAGGCTAATAGATTGGAATAGGATAATTAAAAAAAATGTATGGTGCTACCTAATTTATCATGTAAACACCCAATCCTCCTAGTATATCGATGAATCTTTAAGGGGTCTTGAGGAATGGGGAACATGTTGTGAGAAGGTAGGTCCATTTTAATTTTCATTCATAGAGCATTCATGGGATGATCTAAATACTTCACTTGTTGACCTAAGACTTGTGTCTCTAATAGAAGTTAATCATAGCCCTTAGGTTCAAAATTCCACTTGTTTTTACAAACCTAATTTGAGTGTCTTGACTTCGATAAAGAGTTTGTCTACCTTGGTTTTTCCTTCATTATACCCTCCAACCATTTCATTTCCCACCTTGATAGGCATATTATGATTCTAAATTTTTTCCCTCTTTTATAATTCCTTATTCTTCACATCTTAAAAACATGATCACACTACTTAGTTTCATTTTTATCTATCGTTAGAGCAAAACAACATGTTTTAGTAACTATGGATTACTTTATCTACACCATGACTCTACATTTGTAGGTAGGATTTGATTTATTTTACCATTTATCATTATTATACTACCATTTTTATGAGTACCAAAATCCATAGTTACTTTCATGTATGTTTTACATTGTTGAGTGAGGTTAGTTTGTTACTTGTCACTCACCAATTTTATTTTCCCTTCTATGCACCTTTTTCAATTGATGATTGAGTAAGGATTATTACTGCTCACTCATCAATGATGTTTTACCATGTTTTGATTGCATGTATTTGTTTTAGTAAGAATTGTTAATGATTTTACATTGATGTTTTATTATCATCATTTTTGATGTGTATCCTTGGTTTGACTTAGTGAGTTTCCCTTTCTTACATATGGTTTACTTGTTTGAGTATTTTGGTCTTTGTAACCTTAGATTTTTTAGTTACCTGATTTACTTTAAATTTTGACTTGGTCATTTGGTCTAACATATCACTTGTCATCTCATCTTGAAAAATATCCACTTAAATCCCATCCACATAGCACTATATTTTCTTTACCACATTTATTTATTTTCACTCTTTAATTTTGTATTCTTGGGTTTTTCAAAAGAAGTCTCTATTCCCTACACCATAATAACTACAAAGACAATAGACACCCATCTAGAGATAAAGGTAAGTCAAGGTATACACACATTTAATTCTCAATTATTTCCTTTTTATCCACTTACTTTCAGTTATTTTTACTCTAAAATACTACAACATGTTTTTAGCCTCAATGTTGTGTGTTACTATATACTATCTCTAATCGCTATCCCCTATTACACCTAAGTGAAACGTGATGATTTTTGAGTGTGGCATATGTATACATATATTATTCAAAATTTTATCATCATTGATGATTTATATCTTACATAAATTCATCGAGTCTCAATCTCTCTAAGCGCACACCCAAAGGGTACATAAAGACATGGGTGGGAAAACCATTCATAATTTTTAGTATTATTGTCCCTTATTGCCACTTATTACCAATCTAACAAGATCTTAAAAAAATCATCTAAGCTATTACTCTTCTTTTTCACAATCCTACAATCTTTTACCACCTTTCATACCTTTTTCCTAACCCAAAACCCCCTTTTATAGTTTACAATACTAGGTTAATTAGGTCAAACTTGTACTCTTATTGGTGAAACACATTTAGGTTATAGGCCAGCTCTTGGCTGACTAAGCCTATGACCTAGTGAGTTTTTTCCAATAATATTACAAAGTCGATTTGGTCGACCCTATTGGCCAAAACTTTTAGAAACCATTATAATAATCTTGATGTGAGTTTATAATAATCTTCGAATTTGACATATAGAAGATAATTTCACCATTATTAAGAGACATCAAGATTTATTATTCAATTTCACTTCTTTACAATTTGCTCCTCCAATATTATAATTGAGGAGACTTAGTTCATGGGTTCTAATTGGCAAATTTAGTCTTGTGAAGAAGTCATGAATGTTTTGGCTTTTCTTAGTGATGTTTACAAACCATAACAACTTCTTTCAAAGCCTATTTATCCAAGTGAGATATTGAGTCTCAATGGGTTCATTTTTTAGGTAAGTATTCTCTAAATTTGTTGTTCTTTAGCAGATAGAATTAACATAAATATTGGATTTTGAATAATATTATTCTTCTTCTCCATGCATTAGGGGTTTACTCATATATAACTTAATTGAGATTATCTTATGAATGTTTATTTCCATTTGTTTACTAACCCCCATATTGTGCCACAAGATTTGGTGAGTAGTAGATTATATTTATTTACTTTAATTTTTATTATCTTAGTGAATATGAAAAAGTAGGGATTAGTTAGGGTTATTGCTTGATTTTTCTTGACTGGATGCTTTAAAACCCTCCCTAGTATTATTATTGTGATAATAGATCCCCTAATTGGGTCTAGAAAATCCAAATATTGGCCATGTTCTCAATTATTTGTATCACCAATCAAAAGTGTAAGTAGGATCTATCTTATTTAAGTTAGAATTGACTTATAGACTTGATGCATTTATAATTGTATACACAAAGCATATCACACAATGATCATTCAACACATCTCACATATTTTCATTAATATCAATAATCCATACAATACACTTGATCAATAAAGTTTCAACAAGCTATACTGACATTAAAAAACATTTGGATTAACCCATACCAAGAAGGCTATGTAGAGCTTCTGTCAAGTCTACCACTCTTCTACTTCTAGCCTAGCCTAATTATAAATCAAAGAAATACAGTCATTTATAAAGTTATATTGGAGAGAAATAAAGGAAGCCAAAAAAATAGACATCATCAACTTAGAAGGACTATTCATCAATGTAAAATGTGTTCCATCATGTGATCCACTTTAGTTTGGACACCTCTAACTAGTGGAATCTTCAAAAGGTGTTCCCCACTCCACACGTGCTTTCAAAAACTAGTGGAATATCCTCTTGACATATCTTAAACCCATTAGGTTTGTTCTCCAGATGGAATTTATCCCACTCTCATAGTGGAGGTCAACATCAATCCATTTTTGTGCCTTAAAAGTAATGTGACACCCCATTCCACCTATACATCATGATTATTGTTTGCCAACTCACCAATGAATAGTATTTACCATGTCATTAGTGAATAGTGTCTTCCCTAACATCAGTGAATAGTGACAACATGAATAGTGTTTCTATACAACATCATTCTCCTCTATTTGAAAATAACTCATCTCCTACAATTTTCCTTGATTGTATCCTTGCCATTTATTCTAAAAATATATAAAATGCATACCACTCTTTTTTGGGTGATGCAAGATTGCCCGAACCCTTGGATACTCTTGAATTAGACATTCAAGGTATTATAATGTGATGTTTTGATGACATCAAGGGGTAACTAGTAAAGCCACTCTTTTGGTCATGGAGGTTGATGATAATGGCATCCCATTATAACACTCCAAATACTCCATTTTCATCCTCTATTTCTAGCTTCTACTTATTGGTCTTCCCCCTCTACTCTTCTTACTTCTTCCCTTCCTCTCTCTACTTGTGAGATGACACCCACCCAAAACTAAAAATGAAACCATCCTCCTCTACCAATAGCTAATCCATGTCTTAATGGATTCACATATGTGATCCAACCCACCACCACAAACTACTCACCTCTATCACGATGCTTTATCATGCATTTTCTCTTCCCATGTGGGCTCTATCCAACCAAATTCACATAAATCCCTCTTGGATTTGTTCACATATTATCCAACCACATATTGTATAATCTTATACATTATCAAAAACCACTAGCATCTCCTCTCTCAAGGTTACAACTATATCCATCTCAGTCTCATCATGTGCACCTTCTTGTATATCCACCAACAAACTCTTTTTTTGTGTATATACTTAAGAAAAAAATAATATCCAAATTTTATTACATATAAACATGTAAATACTCTCTAATTATAATATTCTCATCATGATTTTATTCCTCATAATTATCTCTCAAAATATCCATATCAACAATCCTTAAGGATGTATTTTCCTCATATATACCTCCATTTTCAGCTCCATCACATTGCAGAATTTATATCATAATGTCCTCTTGTGCACTTTCATGCACAACCTCTTCATGAAAGTATTCCATCATGAAAACTTGAAATATTATTTTTCTTATCTTTTCCTCTATATGCAACTCAACATGGCTACAATTTTATTAAATCTTGTCTCCATCATCCTTCCCAAGAATTTTTTGAACAATGGGTTACTCAATAACCTTCTTGTCCTCATTCTTCAACTCTCCATGGATGCACTCTTGATTATTTCATGTGGATATCTCTATCCTTAATTAATCCACCTTTGATTTTAGTTATTCTACCATCTCCCACATGAAGTATTCTTCTTCTTCACTCTCACATTCTCCAAACCTCTCTAAAAATAACTACAATAGCCTATATAATGTCTTCAGCTTCTTATCCCATTCTATATTTGGTGAAATTATTCCACTCTTATTTTACATATTCATACCTATAAACACATATAAAACACAATACACTCTCTACTCTTCTAAGGCTTCTTTCATGCCTACATCAAACTTACACAAGAATCATAAAAAACTCTAATACCTCCCAATGTGAATAAATTCAGCTCTGATATCACTTGATATGGACTCCAATGACATGATGGATTCAAAAATCCATATAAATTAAAAATTACCTCTTAATACATGTAACCTTTTCATAAACTCAATTCTCACAAAGAATATCACACAATGATCCTTCAACACATCTCACATATTCTCATTAATCTCAACAAGTCATAAAATACACATAATCAACAAAGATTCAAAAATTTATTATCACATTAAGAAATACTTGGATTTACCCATGAAAATTATGCTCAAAATATTTTCCTCCAAGCTCACCACTCTTCTACTTCTAGCCTAGCCTAAGTACAAAGCAAACTAAAACATTAATTTATAGAATTACATGAAAGAGAAACAAGGAAATCCCAAAAATTCAACCTCCTCTACTTGGAAGGACTATTCATATAGATTAAAAGGTTCACCACCATGATCCACTTTAGTTTTGACCCCTCCAACAAGTGAAATCTTCAAATGGTATTCCCCACTCCACATGTGCTTCCGAAAACTAGTAGAATCTTCTTTTGGCATAGCTTAAACCCATTACTTTTTCTCCACACATGGAATTAATCCCACTCTCATAATGGAGGTCAACATCAATCCATTTATGTTCCTTGAAATTAATGTGGTGCCCCATACCACCTGGACATCATGATTAGTGTCTTCCACCTCCCCAATCAATAGTGTTTGCCACTTGATCAATGAATATTGTCTACCATGTCATCAATGAATATGGACAACATGAATGTGTTTATTTTAACACATCACAAAGGTAATAATATTTTTAATCATGAATTATATGTCAAGTATTATGAAACTTTATCTATGATTCTTTGTGATGAAGCTATCATAGAATTACTCCATGCTAGATAGCTTAAACTTACTAGCCAACACCATGAACTTTGAAATTTAAAGAAAAGGCTCCTCACTTTGGTAATTTCATTATTAATGTTTATCCAAATAAATTTATTATTTATAATTAACCTTCATCTCCATATCATTTCTAATATAATAATGGTATACTTGTTAAATAAACTTATGTAACTAATTTTGATGCAACTACCAATCCTAAATCAATTATTTTCTCTACATAATTTTGTCTTGAATATAAATATAAGTATATATAATTTTTTGACAAGTATCATGAATTGTTTTTATGTCCATATGAATATAAGCCTAACATTGACCCTAACTGAGTTTTCCATAACATCTGACATATACATATGTGAAATCTATGCATCAAAATTGATGTAAGTTTCCACTTGATGTCTCCACCACATGTCACAAAGATATCATCAAGATCCTAGATATTAAGTTCATTAAACCTATATATTATTACAAATGGGTGACCAATATATTCCATGTCCATAATAAAGTAACTATGGTCATTGGAATCTATATTGACTTTTTTAGTCTGAATTAAAAATGTCCTAAGGAAAACTTTCATTTACCATCAATTGATGCCATTTTTATTATAAATCCAGCTATGGCATGTTATTCCCCATGGAATGTTCCTCAAGATAAAATAGTATTCATATTGATCCAATTTATAAACATAAAACAACATTGAATATTGAGTGTCAAACCTATTTCTATGTAAGGTGCCCTTTGGCATTTAAAATTCTAGAGTAACTACAAACATGTGATGACCCACATATATTATGATCTCATCCCTAAAATATTTGAAACCTATATGGATGATGTTATTTGCAAATCATTTTTCATGAAATCCATATTCATGACCTTGACATCATCTTTAATTATCTTATCAAATAAAAAGTTAAACTTAGCTCAAAAAATTGCATTTACAATGTTACCTTCATAGAGATTTTAGGATTTTTAGTCTCTTAGCAAATAATTAATGTAGATCTTGCTATGATAAATGTTATTATTAAGATGATTATTCTTATATATATTCCTAAAATTTAAATTTACCTTGGGAAACATGGGGAAATTATAAGATTAATTCCCATTATGGCTTACCACATATATTTGGTGAAATCCCTCTTATGGAAATGTGTATATCTTGAATGTAGTAATGCATGAAAAATATTGATAACATTAAATAATCATTATTTCATCCTCCAATTTTATGACAACAATTATTAATCACCTTCTATATTATGTTATGAATTCACTATTCATAAATCAATATTCACAAGCATTATTCATGGTCACTAGTCATGAAGATGTGGTTTGGTGGGGACATGGATGGTTAGTGATGTGGCTTTTGAGTGATGTGTCTGATTGGTGATATGATAGAGGCCCATGGAGGGTATCCCATGAGTTATCAAGTTAATGTGATGGGATTGGGTTATATCACTTCACCAAATCACATGGGTTTTTTCTTGGTAGTTACACGAGTGGTGTCACATGGTGCAGAATACAAAATCATTAGTGTGGGTCAAATTTTTAAGTGACCCCATGATTCTCATGTGTGGAGAGATTCAAAAGGTGATTGAAATAATATTTTGGACTCATCTGGTCATATGAATAATGAAGATAAGAAATTTACTATAGCATAATGACCTCACATGTGTGTGGGAGACAATGTTTTTGTGGACACATAGAGGTGGCACATGTTATTGTCTAAAGTGAAGATTCCTTGAAGACTTTTACATATGAAAACAACATCACTACTATTGAGGATCACTTTTACATCAAATATGGTTCCAAATTCTTTAGTGCCACTATTCATTGTCACTCCCCCTCTTTATCACATGGTTTAAAATTCATAAATATGTATTAACTCTTTCATTATAATTTATACTATTATAGGATCCATGTAAGCCTTAGGATTTCATTCTTGGAAGTTGGATCTTGTAGGATAGTTTTCTTTGCTTCACAACCTAAATTATTTAGGTGTAAGCATTGAGTATTTTATTTGTAAGCACTGAAGGAGTTGTTATGGAGGATCTATTGTAGAAGAGAGTGTGATGTTGTGTTATTAATGAAGTTTGGAAGCTACGATTTTACCCATGGTTTTTCCCCTTACACATTGCAAGGCTTTTCCACATAATCTATATGTAATATTTCCTCTTGATTGTATTTGTTATGTGTTACTTGTTTTCCACTTTATTTACATATACTATAGGACATAGTTCATTTATCTAACATGTAGTATCAAGACTTTATTCCTAACATCTAGTATTAGATATTTAGTTTTGAAGACAACAATACATGTCTCTAACATATGGTATCAGAGTCATGGGAAAAAATTCCATGTCTGAGTGTTTGTTGTTATTGGATAGTTTTGTGTAAGGTGAATCTACTATGATAAGAGGAGAGACTAAGTGGAGATTAAATAAGAATAATTTTTTTTTGTTTTAGTAGGTATCTCTCTATGGATCAAGATGGAGGATCTCTTGGTGATGATCATGATCTCTTCATGTTGTTAAGGAGAAACCTAAAGGAGATTTGGAGGAGAAAGATGAAAAATCTTTGCTAGATAATTTGACATCCTACATAATGTACCTATTGATGGAGAATTAACTCCATAGTTTGAGGAGTAATCTTGACTCCTTTGAAGGAGGTGAAAGACAAGGCATGACCTTGTTGTGATTCTTAGAAACAAACTAAAGGGTTTTTTTTGACATGGTATCTTAATGAACACATGTTATTAACCGAGATGTTGAAGAAAAATAAAAATACATGCAAAGGAAGGAGGTACAAGTAAACCGACAATTGTACTTATTTGATGTGGTTGAGGAAGATGAAGATGAAGATGTATATGAACAAGTGAGACCTGGTGTTCTCTGAAGGTGAAGGTTTGTGTTGACCATAGTGCTTGGGTAGATGAAGTGTTATGTATATGGTTGTGGTATTGGCTAGGTAAACCAATACATAGACTAACACTATAGTCACATAAGCTAGTGTTTGGAAACATTTGGTAGAGTAGGGTTTATTTTTGATACTAGATAGATAACTTGGTAGGTGTAATGATGCGCATAGTATCATGATAAATTCCCTAGAGTTGTGATTGGTCCACTTGTATCATGTTGATATCTTGGAGGCTATGAGTAAAAGTTTTGTATTGAATTTTATGCCATCTTATTTCATCACTACTATCAAGAGTGCTATACAGTAAACTAGTTATTGTTAAAGGATTTGGAGCAGCTTTATTCTTACATGGTGATATCTCATAGGGAGAAATGAAGAAAAAGAGTTGAGGTAAATGTGTTGCTGGGTTACATTGAAATGGGTTGGTGCAGATGTCACAATGAAGTATAAGAATTTCATTACCTTCATAGAGAGACTATGTGTTTTATGAAATTTTAGAATGAGGCCCCAATATGATCACAATTTTGATGGCTCAGTTTGAACACATAAAATGAAGGTTGTATGGTGGATTAAACCAAAGATGGATATGCACAAGGACAATTAACAAAAGAAATTCCCCACTTTTTTCATTTTCATTTGGCTTACCAAGAGTGTTATAAAGGAGGAGAAGACACATTATCCTATGCATTAGATTCATGAGGATTAGGAAGCCTCCTAATGCCACGGTGAGCACTAGACCAGATATTACCAAGAAATGGGAGTTATGATCAATTCATGGTATAATCCTATTTGAGGATTAGTTTATGTGTGGAATATTTATTGGTCACTTCAGTGTTGAAATCTAATATGGAGGAGTAGATGTTGACAAAGCTGGTTAGGACAGAGAATTTTTATTAGTGCAAGAAAACTTCTTAGTTTATGTTAGGGTAGTAGAGGGCATTGATGATCAGATGGTTAGAAAATACTCAAGTGTGGTAAAATCCTATATATATTGACCTCAAGTGAGATAATGTTAGGATGTGAATTCACTATTCATAGTCAGTATTCATTAATCACTATTTATAGGAACTATTCATGGTCATTATTCATTATGATGTGGTCTAGTGGTGTTGTGGAATTTTAGTGATGTGGTCTAGTGGTGTTGTGGAATTTTAGTGAGGTGGTTTGTGAGTGATGTGGCTAATTGGTGATGTGGTAGGGGTCCATAGATGGTATCCCATGAGTTATTAGGTTGGCGTGAAGGGAGTGGGGCATAACACTCTACCAAGGCACATAGGTTTGTCTTTGGTAGTCAGATGGGTGGTGTCACATGGTGAAAAATATAAAATGGTTGGTGTGGGTCAAATTTCTAAGGGACCCCATGATTCCCATGTATAGAGAGAGTCAAAATATGATTGGAAACATCTTTTGGACTAATGTGGTCATAGGGAGAATGAAGAAAAGAATGTTACTATAAGAGATTAACCTCACATGTGTCTGAGAGATAATGTTCTTGTCTATATTAAATATGTCTTGAAGACTTTTACACGTGAAAATAACATCACCACTATTCAAGATCACATGCACATCAAGTGTTTAGGTGCCACTATTTATTCTCTCTCCCCTACTCTCTACCGTGTGGTAAAATACATAAATAATCATTATCTCTCTCATTATAATTTATCCTATTAGATAATCAATGAAAACCTGGGGCTTGCATGCTTGGAGGTTAGATCTTGTAGGCTAGTTTATCTTCATTCACAACCTGAATGCTTCAAGTGGAAGTATTGAGTACTTTGTTTGTAAGCACCGAAGGAGCTCATATGGAAGAGATGTTTTAGAAGAGAGTTTTATTCTATGTTATTAATTACGTCTGGAAGATGACATTTTTCCCATTGTTTTTTCCCTTTCAAATTAAAAGGGTTTTCTACATAATATTTGTGTAATATGTCCTCTTGCTTATCTTTATTATGTGTATCCTATTTTACAGTTTATTTACTTTCACTGTAAGATATAGTTCATTGATTTGACATGTAGTATAAGGGATGTATTCCTAACACTATCATCATGTATATGTCACAATATCCATATTAGTTAATGTAATGGATGCAAAATAAGATGAGTAAATAAAACAAAATGTCATTTACTATGGTAGTCTTTATTTTATATACTAAAAGACCTGCTACACAAAGTTTTAGCATGATTTGCATTCAATCTACTTCAATGCCAAAAAAATCTAGCTTTATGTTTTTCATAAAACCACTTATGTTTTATTCCATTCCAATCCACATTGTCACTTACCCTCTAAGGATTTCCTACCTATAGAGAATTGGTAAATGAGAGGTACTATTAATGGAGTTTAACTTAAGAATTATGACCCATTATTTAGTCAAATGCCAAGCAATCTATAATAAAAATTTCATCAATCCCATCCTAGCTATGAGTCACATTCAAAATGTTTTTCCCAACAAATATGTCTTCCTGGTTGAAGGTATTGACCAAGTTATTTTTCTTAAATAGTACTTCCTTAATTTCATGATTGATCTTGAAGGATAGACCGTTGAGGAGACAAAAATAGTATTATCTAGACCAAAATCCAAAGTTGAAATATAATAATTACCCAAAGTTAAATTAGATCAACATGATTAAATTTTAACACTTCACTTTAATGGATCCAACTTCCTTCAAACAAATGGGGTAAGTTTTGTCTTAGTTGAACCTTATGGAAAAAAAACATTTCTCTATCATTTTTATTGAACTTTTAAGTCACTAATAACATGGTAGATTATTAATATCTCATCCTTGGCATGTAAGTATCCATATATACAAATATTACATACTTACATGTCTTAGGATACTCAAAAATTGCATGCCATCAAATAAGTCATGCATATCAATGCAAACGTGACAATATTATTGCATATCATAAATTTTATTGCATTATTTCTAAGGATATTTTGTCCTTAACTATCATAGTAATCCCACAAGAAAAAAATATTGGTGTATATTATCTCACTTCCTCAACTTGTTTTTTCCATCCTCATCAATGAGTGAATGACTTAAAGTTCCTCATTCAAATGAGAAAGTATCCATATATTTTAATGACTAAGTATGATTATATTATTTTCCACCTTTAATTAGCCAATACTCAATATATCCCCTAGTATAAATATATCAATCAATTCATCGATCATCATACTAATCCTTTAGAGGTTGACTCATGAAAATATTAGACTATAAAAGTAAGCTTGCAAGTATGTACTTAGATATAACATCATTTATTACCATAATGCAGAAGGTACCTTTGTTTAATGTGTTAGTTGAGATGAATTTACTTATCTTATTTATTAAGCATGTGATGATTTGTAGTGGACATGCTACTATCCATAAATGCTTATGAATGCAATAATTATGACCTACTCTATAAAGTACACTATCACATTAATAGATAAAAAGTTTAATCCCTTCCAACTCCATGATGATTTTATCCATTTTCCACTAGTTGAGCTTCTAACACTTGAATCTTTATGGACATTATCTATTTTTGGATTAGATGTCATTGGAAAATTACTTTTAGTAGAATATGGACATGTGTTCATCATTACTGCCACATACTAGTTTACCATGTGACTATAATATATTACTCTTCTTAATTTCACTGGCATAACTATATCAAAGTTCATTATTAATCAAATACATCCATTTAAAATTCCTCACACCATCATATGTAATAGTGGTAGGAACTTCAAAACAAATAATTGTATAAATTTTTAAGCAAAATTCAAAATTACACACAATTATTTGACACCCTAAAACCCTCAATGCAATTGTAAAGGGAATGCTAACAAAAATATACTTAACAAGATCTTGAAAATTACTATTATTGATTTATGTTTGGACTGGAATCTTAAGCTATGCCCTAAAATTTGGTCTTATCATAATACCATTGGGGATACTCCATTATCTCTAGTTTACATCTTTGAAGTGATTTTACAATTATAAGTAGTTACATTACTTGCACATCTACATTCATGGCATTAATTCTAATGAATATATATTTGAAGGCTATTATCACACATTAAATTTACTTGATGAGATATGTATGATTGTTTAAAAGAATAATCATCAATATGAAAATCACATAGATAAATAAATTTAAAAAAATTTAATGTATTTACTATTAATATCAAATACCTAGTGCTCAAGTTGGATTACACCCATAACAAATAGGGGAAGTATGCCCAAAATTAGTGGGCCACCTACATATTCCCTTGGATTTGGCACATATAGATTATAAACAAATAAAGGACATATCTATAAATAAATAACCAACTCCTAATTTTTTTAATAAAAAAATTAGGTTTATGTTCCTATTAATTATAATTTCTATTTACTTTTACATTTTCATAACATCTTACTTGCATGTTTATAACTAGTTTACATATTCCATAGTGACATTACTTATGAGTTATGCTTTCAATTTCATATTGGCTATTATCATTACCTTATTTTCACACCTTCGAGTTTTATTTCAAATGAACCCTAATACCTATCTTCAAACCTCAAGTAGTTTGTCATTTTTATTACACCACTTATCAATTTGGGAGTGTTAATATTAAGACTTGGGGAATCAACTAGACCCTCCTTATAAATCTCCATCATTTTATTACATAGATTACATTTAATCCAAACATTAGTTAAGTGTCTTTATATAGAGATAAATAAACAATTGAGAGTAGTGTTTTTCATCACTTATAATCAGTCACATTATCTTATGATAATTTTTATATAAATATGTCTTCATGTCAATATTCACACTTTACCATTTATTGTGACCATGACTGACACTTAGGATTGTTATTGTACCATATTTGTTCACACATTTTTTATGGTTAGGTAACCCACTCATTCTATGATCATTTACATAATTCCATATTCTTCACATTCCCTTTGGGTTCACCAAAGTTAGTTTTCATATTGTACTCTTTTCTATGGTTCAATTCTAGGAATCCTTAGACACCATGGTCTTTAGGTTGTCCTCTCTTGCCAGTAAATGTAAGATATCATGTAATATCCATTTTTAGTACCCATGGTTTTTCTTTACAAATTCATATGAAGGAGAAAAATATAAAAATATAAAATAGTTAAAATCCATATCATAAGAGAATTCAATGCCAAAATTCAAATCAAATATTAAAAGTAATATCACACCAAAAGAAGTAATATTTGTTTGGAACCTCTCCTATTATAATCAAAGTTGAAACTCCCCAATTGTCTTCATGAAATAGTCTAGGTTCATTGGGGTGTTTTAGGCTTACAAACTAGGATATGAGGTCTCATTATATCACTATTCTTTTTACATATCTAATACATACTATCTTCTCACATAATTACTCGATATTCATAGTAGGTAAATGAATTTTTAATGGGTCCTAAGGAGTGAGAAACATGTTGTGTAAATGTATGATCCTTTTAATTTCCATGCATGCTATCCTTCATGAGATTATATATCTATACCTTAATAGTTATCCCAAGCTTGCATTACTAGATAGGGTTCTCTAGGGCCATTGATATTAAAAACCCCTAATGTTTCCATCTTGATTTGAGTGTCTTGTTTTAGATAAATATTATGATTTTACCTTAGAGATGACCTTTTTTATTTTCATCTATTTTTCTAATTGATAGGTAGGTTTGTTTCTAAATATTTTATAGTTTTTGGTATTTCCTATTACCCATATTTTTTAGACCTGGTACCAATATGGAAGTTTTAGTAAATCCATAATTAGAATAAAAGCTACATCTTTGAGTTATTTCATGATATTTTCCTAGTCATTTCCTTAACTTTCGAGGATTTATCTTAGTTATTTTTGGGACCTTGAATTTTCTATTTGCCTTTTCTAGGACACTTAATTTTTTTACCCTTTCATGATTCACTTATTTTTATGCTTATGGTTTATAAATCCTCTTACATTTGATGTTTTTACTATCACAAATTAATTATGTGTCCATTGATTGATTTGGAATGTTTATTATCTTAACTCTGGTGTACTTTTTGGGTTCTAGTTCCCATGTAGCCTTAGAATTTTGGCTTACCAATTTTCCTTTATTTTAATCATTTTCATTGGTTTTTTATTATAACCTACCCTTTGATAACCCAACTTGAAAAATTTCCAAGTGATTTAATTAGTTTTAAGATTTTTTCATTTTTACTTTGACTATCTTATGTTTGCATACTTTTTATTATATTTTTTTAGCTTTGTATCCATAGGGTTTATCAAATGAAATTATTATTCCATCAACTATTTAGACTATGGTATTTTCATTCATCCATTCAAAAATAAGGATAACTCAAGTTATGTATATGTTACTTTCAGTTATTCATTAAAAAATATTTATTTCATCCTTTTTTCAATCATGTTTCTTTGGTTATGTTCCTTCTCAAATAACCATCCCATGTCACACTATTATGACATGTGATAATATTAATATGGGGAATATGTATACACATTATATTTTTTATTTTATTATTCAATTAGGTTATTTCTTGTATTTTCTTTTTGACATATAAATCTCATTGAATGCTTGCCTTAATTAGTTCACTAGGAATGGAGTGGGAAAGGATAGTGATGCTTTGTGAGATATGTTGTTGTTATATCTTGATTACAAAAATTATAATATTATTTGACCTCCTCTAAGTGTCTATCTATTTAATTCTTTAGTATGTGTCTTGCATAAATTTACTACCTTCCTTCTATCCTGCAATATTAGCAAGGTCAAAACCATATCTTTTGTGACTTCAACCTTCCTATACTATATAGTCTTGCCTTAGATAGCTATGAGATTATCTTCCAAAATTTGTATTATATTGGCTTGGCCAATATTGTTCAATGTCATCCAACTTATCTAAACTATATTATCCAAGAAAATATCTTTTAATTAGAGTTTATGGTTGGGTTTGGGTATAGGAACCATATTCATAGGTTTCATATTTCATTTATATCATATCATATACACCTTATTCATTTAATTTCATTGCAATTTTATGTTAATTCCGTTTTGGAGAGTTAGTGGTCAAGAACCTTAACATGAGGAGTATTGGTTGTGGTGTTTTTAAAGCTCAATTTAAGTCATTGGGATTTCCTAGTTGAGGATATCAAAGGCCTTCATCCAACCATTTGAGGTCTTCAACCTACATTATTATCCTACAAATATTGAATTATACCAACGGGGATATTGAAGTCTTAACCATCCCACCTTGAGTTAAGTATATCTTATATAGACAATAGTTAATTTACTACTTATTTAATTAAATATATGTGTGTATCATTATTGAGGCCTTATCCACACTGAATAAGCTAGTGTGGATATAAGATTTCTTATACATTCCATAGTAATTTTAGGTTTCCTAGAACCCCATTTTTTTAACCATGTAACATTTCTTAATTATAATCATTCTAACCTAGATTTAGTTTATTCTATTAAAATTATTTGTTGTACAAACATATTATATTTTTGTTGAGGTTAACTAGGAGTTTTGTCATTGTGCCATAGGTTTTGGATTTGTAAACCTTTCCTATTTATATTATTATTGTAGGTAACTCTCTACTATATCTACATAATTCATTGGTCCTTACATAATTTTTTAAATGTTGCAAGCTCTATTTGATTAAATTTATTTGATTCTTAGTGTATTAAAATGAAGAAGATAGTTTTAGGTCATCATATCCCATGCATATATGTATATATAATGGATGAGTAATAAT
>JARHVA010004427.1:825000-835000 GCA_037957365.1 Torreya grandis | reverse complement strand
CATGCAATCTCACAATATCCTTAAAAACAATTTTATGACTCTAGTGGCACCAATGGTTTTCTTACATGAAATAAAATGAACCATCTTATAAAACATATCTACAAAAACAAAAATTTAATCATTACCTTTATGTGCATTTGGTATTCCCAGCACAAAATTCATACTAAAATACACCCATGGGCCTCTTAAAAATGGTAATGGCATGTAAGCCTTACATTCTATGCATGTCTTTTAGCCACCTGACATATCTTGCAAGATGAAACATATCTTGTCACATGTCTCTTCATCTTTGGACAAAAATACTTTTCATCCACCAAAGATATTGTCTTCATCTTACAAAAATGTATAGATAAACCACCATTATGTAATTCTCTTATAATATTTCACTTAGAGACCAAACTGGACTACATAATTATTTCCTTTTGAAAATATATCCATCTTATATTATTCGTCATGAATATTACCTATCACAATTGTTAATGGATTTATACATTTCTCAATTATCTTTCTAAATTTTGAATCAATATTATATAATTCCTTAACAACTTCAAACCCATCTAGTGCACTCATAATAGAAGTTATCCACATCACTCTCTTCATTAAATCATTGAATACCTAATTCTACTTTCTTGATTCATGCTTCAACACAAAAGTATAACCCTAAAATAAAGATACCCACTTTTCATTCATAATATCTATATTATTAAGGGTTCACATAATTTAAAACCTCATTATCAATAAATAGGATAGAGTCTTTAGACACCAAGTAATGCCTCTAATGTCTTAATGCTTGTACAATTGTATAAAATTCAACATCTACATAGAATGCTTTGTTGTTACCTCATTAAATTTTTCAATTAAATATTCTATTAGTTTTCTTTCTTGACTCAACATAACACCAATTCTAACAAATAAAGCATCACAATCAATGTCAAACACTTTGATACAATTTGATAATGCTAAAATAGGTTTTTTTAATCTTTTTATTCAATGACTCAAAGATTTTTATTGTTGCTCTTGTCCATGCAAATTCTTTTCCTCTCATACAATTTTTTATTGGTGCAACAAGACTACTAAAATTCTTAATGTACTTTATATATAAAGTTTCTAAACAATGAAAAATTATTACATCTATGATGCTCTTTAGAGTAGGCCACTCAACAATTACCTTTACTTTTTTTCATCCATTCTCACACCATCTACTGAAACTACAAATCCAAAAAATACCAAATTATTTTGCATAAACCTACACTTCTAGAAATTTGCATAAATATTCTCCTTTCTTAACAACTACAATACCATTGTAAAATTTTGTAAGTTCTTTTCTTTATTCTTGATGAATATCAAAATTTTAATCCATATAAGCCACCACAAACTTACCAATGTAATCTCATAAAACTATGTTAATCACTATCATAAATGTGTTGGGTCCATTAGATAATCTGAATGTTATCACCTTAAACTAATATAAACCATCTCTAGTCCCAAATGCTATTTTACATTGGTCTCCTTGAATTCAAATCTTATAGTAATCACTCTTTAGATCAATCTTGGTATAATACTTTACTCCTACAATAACATCAATCATATCATTTAAACAAGGTATAGTAAATGTATACTTGATTGTAATATTGATGATTTCTCTACTATCCACACACATACTCCACCATCCATATTTATTTATAGTTATAAATGTTGGTGTTTCAAATGGACTCATGTTATCCCTTACTATACCCTTCATTACTGATTGAATAAATTATTTTTTCAAATTTTCATGTTTTATTGGAATCATCTTATAAATTTCTTGATTGCGTAGATTTGATCCTCAAATCAAATTGATATGATTCTAAAAGTCTCTATTTGGTGGTAAATCATCTAATAACTTATTAGGCATAACTTTTGCATATTATTTCATGACTACTGCTACTTATGCTAGTATTTTCACCACTTATGTGTCTTTGTTCTTGACTACTATTTCATATAAATAACCTTTCATCTTCATGACTTTTATAAATTATTTTGTGGACAACATCCTTTGAACCTACCCTTATTCTTCAAGAGGTAACAAAAATAGCTTCATACTGTCTTTTGAGAATGTATATTTGTTTTGTGCTCCATCTTGAAATATGTTTCTTTCAAACTTCCATGGCCTTCCAAATAACACATGATATGCATCCTTTTATGTTTTTCCTATAGAAAAGTTGATTAAACACCTTTTATCTACTATAAATTCATTCATTTTGTTAAACCATGAAAGTTTATAAGGATTAGGATGATTTTTACATTTTAAACCTATTTCTCAATCACATCCTTACAAACCATATTTTCACAACTACCATAATATATAATTACTTAGAATATCTTACCTTCTGAAGTATACATTATTCTAAAAATATTTGTTCATATCCATACATCACCACCTTATTTATTATTCACATGTATTTTATTTGGAGTAATCATTGCTCTTATAACCATGATATTTTATCCAATATCTACTACTACAACTTTAATATTTTACTCTTATATCTCAGCCATAACTAAATTCATTCTTGGGCAATCATCATTCCATTTATTGATCTTGGTAGTGTAGACACTCAAACACTTTACGTCTTTCTTCTCCACATCTGTAACAAACATAAGATCTATGTTGAATTAGAAACCATCCTCTAGCATCATAATAACAACATCCTCTCTAAGATTCTCTTCCTTTTTGTTGGTGTTGAAGTCCTTGGCTATTATCTTCTTTCCTTTCTACACCATGTGATGATTATCATCTAGGAGTATTAAATCTACATATATTTTTATTGAATATATGACATATCCTTATTTGAGGGTATTGCCCTATTCCTAGACTAATATATGTTCTTATAAAATTATTTTTATTTTATTTTTACTCTTCCTTCAAAGCTAATTGATAAGCCTCCTCTATGAAATTATTTTATACATGCTCAATTCATATTGAATAGAAAACTTAAAACCATTTACATACCTTTGATCAATATATTTATCTATTTTATCATTCTCCACTTGTATGTAAAGCTTGTAAAACTTATATGTATACTCTTGTATACTTTTATCCTTTTACCTTAATATATGGAATCTTATTTATAGGGTTTCTTCAGAATCCATAGGAAGAAATTTCTCCCTTAATTTCTTCTCCATAATTTTCCATGAATTGATCTTATCTTTACCTTTTCTTTGTATTTATTTCTATAATTTATCCTGCCAAATAATTGAATGAATCTTTAATTTCATACATTCAAACTTTTCTTTAATGTCTTATTTCAGATTTCCCCATTCAAAAAAATTCTCCATGCTATTCACCCAGTCTATTAACTCCTATGGGATTAAATTTCCTCCATAATTTGAAATGTCAAAATTGATTCCTTAAATATTTCCCTATAAATTTGTAACCATGCTCTTTTACATCTATGGTAGTTGATCTTGTTGTTCCTCCCTTTTTATAATTTTTTCTTCATGATCTGACTTGCTCTATATCATCTTTTATTCTACTTTATCTTTGATTTTCAACAATTTTAGTTAATTTTTCTACTTGCATCTGTAGCTCTTGCATATTCTTGTTCATATAATAAATTTATCCTTGTCCTCTCACCATATCTTACACCTTAAAGATTTGATTTTGCTTCTCAAAATATAAATAATGAGACCATAAATTATCAAGGAAAAAATATCCAATAGGCATAGTAATTCTAAAATAATAATTTTTATTGATTGTATTGAATAGTTGAAATAATTACAAACCATGTATAAATAAAACTCAACTCATAGTTTGAGTTGATATGTAATATTTGAAACTTTAAAAAATAAAAAAAAATCAACCCGTTATTTTATCAAATGTTATTTTTAGTAAGTTTTGCATGCAAGCATGTTTATTCCTAAAAATATCCAAATATCTATTAAAATCTAAAATTAACCTATGGGACAAATTTCATTTGAAGTTCACATTTGGTTATAAAAATATACAAATTTTAAAAATATAAAAATACTAAGAAAAGTACTAAAATGCATTTTAAACCCTCATATGGTCACATATGGCCTCCAAATAATATTTATAATGTCCATAATAGGATAGGGTGAGTTTTGGCTATACCAAACATTTGGATATGGTCATTTTTGTATGAAATAGATCTCAAACATACTACAAATCAAAAGTTATGGCCTCTGGAAGTTTGGGCACATTTTCCACATAGAAATTAACTAATTTCATATGCCATTATTTTATGTTAGTCCCCTATCATTTCTTTTAATCTTAATGTTTTGCTTGTTCAGAAAAATTTAAGCATTAGAATAAAAAAAGATGTACACAAGAATATTGGACTATAAAATATTCATTTCAAATTAAACAATAAAAAATTAAATATTATAAAAATAATGATATTAGTTAAAATTTATTTTTTATTATAATTAGAATAAATATGTTAATAAAAAGGCTTTAAATTTCCCTATCACAAAACACATAGCTCATCTTAATGTATATATTTTTAAATATAAGAATATAATCACTAACATGTTCATTCACTTTCTCTAAAAACATATAGTTCATAAAATTAAACCTTCTATCCAATATTAATTTAAATTTAGAATGAGAAACTCTAACTTAGGGTGGTAGAGTAATGAAATAGTCCACATGGAAGGGCATAATTTTAGAATTCTATGGAAGTGGTTAGTAAATAACTTATCATCGTTAGAAAATATAATAAATAAAAATGGAAATATGTAATATTAACTTGATGGGTATTTTATTCCATTGAATAAAATTAAATTTTAAGCAACCAAACCAAATCAAAGAGAATGAAATTAAGATAAAAAAAAATAGAAAGGATTTAGGATAATATAATTAAAAGTAACCAATTTTTTATTTTTATTCAACATTGAAGAGATAATTTATTCATTTTACATTTTATAAAGGGTTTGCATAATGGTAGACATATTAGGAATTGAAGTTAGGGGATCATTTTTAATTGGTAGATAAAGGTGGAGAGGTAGAATGAGTTATGGTGGATATTACATTTAATTGACTTTCAAAATGACTAGTAAAGTATTGGTGGATTACATATTTCATACACATTAGAAGAGGGTATTTAAGAACATTGGAATAAATTAGAGAATTTTTATGAATTTCATAATAAATTTGATTTTGAAAAAAAATAAATAGAGGGTTTTAATCGAAATGAAAATAAATGGAAGGTTTTTTAAAATTTTGTTCAAAGAAATTTGATAATAATTTGATAATAATTTATAATTTTAAGAATAAAATTTAAGTATTTTTGGAATAATTTGGGTAAACTACAATAAAATACCTCCTCATAACTATCACTAGTGACCCCCTTAATATTTCAAATATGAACGCACTCATATAGATTAGTGTATAAGTATAAGTACTAGGAAATAGAGATTCATCAAAATTTACTGATAATACATATAAGATGTATAATTTATGAAGAATAGGAAGACTTTCAGTGCCAAAAAAGATCACCAATATGTAAGCATAAAAATTTAGCCACTTTTGAAGAAGTAGACACTCAAATATGAGTTACTAATTAAAAGTTATGGCCATTTCTAAAATGTAAAATATCATAACAAATCTCTACTGAACATAAAATTTGAAAATGTTTAGGTTCATTAGAGACACTAATCAAAAAATTGGAAATGTATGGGTTGATGGAGAACTAGTTTGGTGTTAAGGATAGGCTCCCACTAGTATGAATCAAGATTTAATCCCTCCATATGACCACACCATTTGGTCAGGGGAAAAGACTTTTTATTAATTCTTCCCCCTTTCCTCACTTTTGATTGATGTGATTGATGTTGGAGTGATGTCACTTTAAAAAGATCCAAATTTAAAATGATTGTTGCACTTTTGACTTGGTTAGATTTTACAGCCTCCTACATGTCACAATGCAAAAAAGGGGCGGTAAGAATATATGTTTTGTTTTTGTAGTGGTTAAAGACTATAGTATGTTTTTTTAGTCATCATAACCTATGGTGTGTGCCTATAAAATGGATGAAGTTTGTAGGTGGAGCTTGCATGGGTGTCAGGGTCCAGTTATAGTGCTTGTAAGTGTGTCTAGGTCATGACAATGTTTGTGCATTTAGAAGGATCTGATGGTCTGTCAGGCATGTTTTTGAGATCTAATAGTGGTACATGCAACTATGTCAAGATCTGGATTGTGCTTGTGTACATGGTAGGATCTATGTAATGCTTATGCATGCGACAAAATCTAGGTAGTGCTTGTGCACATAATGGGATTTGTCTTGAGTCCAAGCACAACAAAATGTATATTGGAGGTTAGTTATTTTATGATCTCCAAAATTCCACCATAAAATGTATGATGCCTATAAAATGTCTTCCTAAGCATGTTTTCTCAATGCCAAAAGTATGACAAAGTCTGGAAAACTACCTACAAGGGTTACAAACTCTACTAAAACTAAAAGAAATGGATTTTTTTAGATTTGTTACCACTTATTTAAAAAAATTTAAAGACATATTTGAGATCTTGAAAAAAATAGAAAAGACCTAAATTTTGTTTTAGAATCTGAGAATCCCACTACATGGAAATGCTTGAAATGACAAAAATTAGCCAAAACACTAAAAAAGTGGCTAAAAATTATTATGATAAATACATGTCATGTTTAATGTCACTTGTAATGTTTTGATGCCTTCTTAATATAATGGCACTATCCATTCTATGATTTGAGATTTTAGAGAAATAACAAAACCAAAAAGAATGCTATCAGGAAACATCTCATTGAGGCTTTTAGAAATGACAAAATGGTCATCAAATTAGAGCTTAGATACCATGTTTGATCACTCAAAGATCTTTGAACATCATATAATGTATAAAAAACCTTAGATTATGTGAGATACATGTAAAGCAAAAGTGGGATTCATAATAGTTCATTAACTCATTAGCCAAAAATTATAAATGAAGTACATTTTATAGTGAAACATTAGGTCACCAAAAAGGTAAAAACTCAAGTCACTATTAGAAAACACATTAAATGTAATTCCCTTAATGACCTTAACAACCCTAAGTAAGTTGAATAACAACCATGTAGGTAAAACTAGAAGTGGTAAAGTGTTCATTCAGGGTAATTGGTGAATAATCTAGTCACTACTACCATCCTCTTTAATGCCACATGAGTATTACATGTTATTCATTAAATTAATTAAGGTTGGATTTAAAACACACACCTTTTGATTTAACATAATATGTTCTACATGACATTTATATGCTGATTGGCTTAAAACATTATATGTTATTGGAAGTAGAGAGAGGCACAACCTAACATAATGAAATAGATACTAACATAATTTTTTTTTGAGTCCCTAAGAATAACTTGTATTTTAGAAATGGAAAAAAATTAACTATGAATAATATTAAAAAATGATTATACAACCCTCATTAAACACCAAAAAAATAAAATATATTTTCAAATGTCAAACAATAACATGCAGACACAAGTTGAGTAGTTAAGATTGGAGGTATAAGAAATGTTTAAGGATGGTTTGTTGACACCAATTGATAAAATATTTTCTAGGATAAGGTTGATTCCTTCATATGGTCAATCCATTCCTTGTTTTATGCTCTATGTGGTTTTCTTTTTTTTTTCTAATGGCCTTTAATAGGATTTTAGGCTTTAGTGTTGGGAAAGTAGATTGCTATTTTTCAATATTGTTTTGTTGTTTTCCTATAGTTTTAATTTTTATTCTCTATTTTCTATCATTCCTATGGTTCATAGCTCCATATTCTATAAAATAAATTTCCACTTCTTAGATTTGGTATATCTGAAATGTTTATCAATAATAATAAATCAACATGCATAGACTAACTTGTTGGCATTAACATTGTAAAATAGTAATTGATCGATGGTTTGTTGTTTTATAAATTGAGATAAGATTTATATAGGAAATCCAATATGATATATCTACATAGAATGCTAGAGTGGAATACTTTGGGTCACAAATTGGGAATGATAAGTAAAAAAATAGCAATGATAATATAAGAGAGGGTTGAGACTGGTTAATAATAGGAAACGATTAGTTACCCATGGCAGTCAGTAGTCTAAATAGTTTTGAGGTAGATTCTAATATGTAGACCAAGTATCACTAATACGATAAAACAATGAGTAGGTTAGGTGGCATAATAGCTAGTATTCAAACAACATGAAAATCCATATGGTAGTATAATTAAGAGGTAACCTCATGGTAATTCTTAGTTGATAGAGGAAAATGATGATAGATTCAATAATATAAAATATATATATGTGGTCTTACATAATGAGTTATATGCATATCGTATTAGAGGCTTGAAGAACAAATAAGCTTGCACTGATAAAATCCAAATTTAATGTTTCTCACCTTTTTCTCATCTTTAATAATTATATTTATTTTGAGATCCTAAAATTTACCGTGATGATTTCAATTTCATATGTTCAACCTCTACCCAATAAATTCTAAATTGATGATTGTTACTCATAAGAATTGACTTAGCCTCACTTCTCTTAGGCTTATGATTAACCATTAATCATTGTTGGCCCCATTAATTAAGTTATTAAATATTATTGGTATTATTTTTCATTATTTTTCCCAATAAATAAGATATTAAATATGATTGGTATTATTATTCATTTCATATATACTATGAAATAATTTTAAATTAGATCACATAGATAAATATTATTATTATTATTATTATTATTATTATTATTATAATACTATAAAGGCACCATGATGAATCTAGTTTGTGTATTGGAAAAAGGGGTTTTAGATGTTTTCCAATCTTATTATACACCAAAAATGAGATGTATTAGTAAGGGTTTACATTGAATTATTTGTTTGGTTATTTGATTCAACTTAGTACAAGTGGGAGTTTAAGCAAAAGGCTTTTGGAGTAGGAATAGATTTTGATAATAGATTTGTAATGGTAGTCACGTAGTATACCACTAGATTATGTGGCAAATTAACCACATGGAAACTTGGAATATTCTGATTGGGTGGACCAATTACAAAAAATACATTGTATTAAGTATGGAAATTACCCACATAAACACATGGTGATGAGAAAGGATATAAAGTTAACAAAGAAGAACATACTTTTATGGTTGCTAGTGTGTAAATGAGACAAAGTAAAATTATAATTGTAAATTAATATATATCTCCCTTTAAAAAATACTTTTGAATTATAATTGACTAAACCATATGCCACATGGTATAAACTAAGATGAAAAAATGCATAGTTGCCTGATAATGCCTAAGAAGGGCATATGAGATAAAAAGTGGTCGAGTTATTTATAAATTATTATCAACCAAATTTTAACCCTTTGCAAGGTAATTAAAACCTTCCAAATTTAGAATATCATGGAAATAATATTATTATGTACATGGCCTAAACTTGGATTGAATCTCTAGGTTAAAGGGCTATCTCCCCTTGATAAATCACTTAGGCTGACAAACTACTCTACCAACTTGCTAGGAAAAGAGAGAAAAACCTACTATTATAGAGGTGGTGCAAAAAATTAGTTTGGATACTACTAATCAGATTAAAATTCACTTGAAACATGAGACTAACCTAAACTAGACACAACTCCAAATCTGCCTTTCTACATGAACATTTCACATGAAGGTTGTGAAGAATTATTGGGCTAGGAGGACTAGTCAAGAGGTCATGAAATGATAATAATGATTAGAAAAATCAGTCAACCTTTCAAAATTCACTTTGACACTTTAAATTTCCTGAAAAATTATTCCAAAATGAACACAAATGCTAGATAAGGATGACATACCAAGGAAGTAAATTTAATCACTTGATAAAATCAAGCTAGTCATGTACACACATGGAAACCAATCAAAGGAATAAGTAAAACAAGACTTTTATCATTGATAAAAGGTTCAAAAATGAGTATATATTTTCCATACTTAGTTGGAGGATAAATACATAACCTATAAAGGCTCAATTTATATAAAAGTGATAGAAGA
>JARHVA010004427.1:747500-820000 GCA_037957365.1 Torreya grandis | reverse complement strand
TGAGATTTATTTCTGGGGTTAGCCATATCTTGTTGTCTTTTCCTTATCTTTCTTAAGGTGACCAAGTTGCTTACAGTAAAAACATTTCCACTTAGATATCTTATTAGAACCACTTGTGTAGTTTCTATCATATAACTAGTAATTTTACCAAACTACTTACCCTTTCCCTTTATGAATAATGCACTCTTTGTAGAAGTAGATGTAGACACCACTACATGCTCCTACCATCTCTCCTTTTGTAATAGTAATGTGGACAAATTTTAAAAGTCTAATGTTTGAATCTCATTAATAATGTGGAAGGACTCTACAAATTACTCAAATAAAGGTGGAAGATTTTTCATAACTAGATATATCAAATATTTCTCATCAATAGGTGCCTGCTTAGCTTTCAATTGATTACTGATGTCTTTGATCTGCAATAAAAACTAAAAAATGGAGCTACCTTCCTACAACTTATTAAAAATAAAAAAATTGTCAAATAAAAAACCCTACCAACTTTAGAAGCTTTTAAGATTAGTCCACAAAGTTGATGAAGTGGTTGTATTTATGACCTTTGAGATTAGATTATCTGCTACTAATAGTTTTAATAACATAAGAGCCTCACGATGATGTTTATCATAGTCATCATAACCACTGATAGGACTTTTCTCTTTACCAAGCACTATTTGATTAAGGTTACGATATTCATATATCATAAAAACCTTGTGATACTATAAACTAAAGTTATTTCTTGTTAATTCTGAGAATCTGGTAGTAATAGGTGTTGAATACTAGCCATTTAACCTAGTTTTTCATGAAAATAATTAAATCAGAAAAACTATAATGACTTTTATAAAAAATCCTTCTACACATGGATTCTTTATTGATAGAGAATAACTTTACCAAATTTTAGAAACAAAATCAATAACATTTGGACTATCTAAAATTTTCTATCACAAAAACAATTAAATAAGGAAGCCTACAATTCAAATTTAAAAAACTTGTTCTCCATCCACATCTGAATTAAAAAAAACCTAAAAAATAGTGAAGTTTTTAAATTCTTGGGCACTTCCACGATTATTAATCATTGGTAGGCCCCCAATAACCCATATTCACTACAGGTTTGATTTATTTCAATTATAAAATTAAAAATTATTAATATAATAAAACTTTAGGTTGAAAATTTCATGAAAATAATCAGTCCATCAAAAAATTAGTCTACTTGTGAAACTTCAAGCATAGATTCTGAGCCTATTTCTCAGCCAAATTAAAAATTATCTGCATTAATGTTCAAGTTAGGATTTAACTCACATTTTAGACATTTTTCTAGCTATAGAATATCAATATTTGAATTTTGTCCTCTCCTCTAAACTGTATGATGTTGTACACCACATGGCCAGCCTTAAAAAATTAAATAGAGGCCTCAAAGAGTCTAAAACTCGTCCCTCTAACCTCCTTTAAATCTTCTTCAGTATTTTAATCCTCCCAAGTAGTTTTTTGATCTTTTGGTTGAGCTTACATAATTGTATCTCTCCTCTAACTCTCCACTAGGCATATGAATCTCCTCCTTGGTAATATACCAAACTCTTGGGCTTCCACAGACCTCCACTCAAGATCTACAAACCATGGGATCTGAATACCATATTAGATTGAACACAAAGATTGAAAATAAACTATATTATATTACACAACACACATTATATGAACCATACAAGAAGGCCTAATAAATAGGCAAAGAAATAAACCTCCAGAGAAACATGGAAAGGGTGGGTGAAACAACCAACATCAGCTATCATGAAATATCTAAGCCCGATAAAACAAACTAACATCTTAACCCAAGTGGTTAAGTCAACTAACCATAGACCTATTACCTTATTCAATAACCCAAGGTAAATACATAATTATTTTAACAGTTTTAGGACCTACGAGTGACTAGAGGCACTTTTTTTCTACTATTCTCTCCTCAATTAGGCCTCAATTAGGACTACGTTACTAGAAACTATGTTTTGGACCAAAATAAATCTAAAACATATCAAACCTCTATAAATTTTTTGATTCAATTTAACCATGTTAATACCATGATCCATGTCAATTTTGGGCTTCTATAACCTTACATAGGTATGCAAACCAAGAAATGACCAAGAAACTAGCCCTTTCTCAAGCCTATTTCAAGCTACCTTCAAGAATCAATTTTTTTTGGGAAATTATAGGATTATATGTATGAATTTTTGGATCTTAAGAGTAAAATACACCTCAATACACCTTCTCTAATGGTTTTAATTTGTACATAAGGTTAAATACCTTGTTTTGAGACTAAAAACTCATAAAAATACATTATTTAATGCATTCATATAACTACAAGTACCAAAAAAATTCATGGTAAGGACATAATTATAATGAATAGTTATTTAAAATATTATTTATAATTAATACAATTCATTTCATGTACTTTATAGGCCCATCTCTCTCAACTAGTCATTACTAGGGTTTAAAACTCTTTGAGTTCTTATTGATTGTTCATAAACCCTATGTCCCAAAAACCTAAACCAATGCCAAAAATATAAATTAAACTATACTTTTAAACTATCTTGAAGATATCATATTCCCATGCATTATTTTCCTAGAGCTATAATCTTGATAAGGTGTTCTTGGATTCTTTACCATACCATTGAAGAGTGGCCTCGAATCTTGGCTATTATTTATGAAGCCTAGGGACCTAAACGAAAAAGTTATGTTGGAATATTAAAGTATGTAGACAAATTTACCATAATTTAAATCCATTTAGTCCCATGAATAGTGTTAAGGTCACATTATGTTAGAGAAGGATGGTCTAGGATTATAGTCTTACACTTAGTGAAGCTCAAGGAAGTCTTATAAGCCCAAAAGGAACTTTTATTACCTTTAACTATCAATGGATACTTATTTATGATATATGATAATATTTTACAATCATAACTATTCTTATACTCACATTTTATCCTCATCACATGACTTTTCTTCTAGTGTGTATATAGGTCTACATAAATGGATTTAGGCTTTTCAAGCATGAACAAAGGCTATCAACATTGCCATACCTGTTATTGAGTCTAAGAACTATATGGAGGTTATAATAAAATCATTGGTTAATTATAATGATTTTATTCTTTATTAAAACCTCCCTTATTTAAAATGAATCAAGTACCTTAACTTAATAGGGCAGGGTTGTAGGTGGTGAACTACATATGTATAGAGGGGTGGAAATGAGTCTTGTTTGAGTCACTTTATTTTCATTATATTTTTATTTTATGACTTAAAATGACATTTAGGTATTTTTACATTAATATAATCTCCAAACTTACTACTATGCATTGTTTCTCCTTTTTAGTCTTGTAATCAACTTGAACTACACACGACAACATGTAGGTAGCCATTTGGGTTTTAATTGCATCATGGGGTTTAAGGTTTCAATGAAAATATCTGAGTATTTCAATGACTCTTGATATAATTTTTAGTACTAATTATTATTATTTTTAACCTTCTCAACCTCCTCAATATCTCATATCTCCACAAGCACCTATTCTCCCTCTCATATATGTTAAGGACGTGATTGTAAGTGATCATTTGGGGTTTCCTTATCTTCAAGTAGTTAGTCATTCAATTGGGAGATTGTGATGTTAAAAATAAAATAAATGGAATCCCCTATTACAATCATCTCACATGTATAATTTTTTATACTTTTTTTCATTATTCTATACACAAACCTATATAGTACACATTTAAGTATTTTAGGCTTTAGTGGGGTATTGCCTTCAATCATACATCTATATTTGAGTTTTTTTAAGATGTGATCAAGTTTTAAGTGGTTCTATCTAAATTTTATATCATCCAAGGTTCAATAATCAATTTAAACATTACCTTCTCACCTTCATACACTTACACAGGCCTATATGTAACCCATTAGACTATTAAGCTTGAATGGCTTTTCAAACTTGATATTACCTTCATTAACTAGGTCAAAAATTCATTAAGGTTTCCACCTAGGTTTTATAAATTTATATAAAACACCACACCAAAAATTACATCTATCTATAGGAAACTTGAATTTATGTTGGACCTCTCAGTAGGCCTTACTGTAGGTGTATAGACTACATGCATCAAATATGATAGGTTGGATTTTAAGAGTGAGTATCCAACTTACTTTGTTATTTTCATTCAACTTAAACATTTTATCTTAATGTTTGAAAATATTTTATATTATTAATTACCCTTAGAATCATACTTTCAAAGCATGATTTTCCATCATTTTTACCCATTTCTATGTTGAGCAGGCCTATACACAATCCTTAGGCATAAGACCAATCTTTGTTGCTTGGAAGTAGTATAAAGGAACTTATCCATGCAGAGATTTATAAATGAAACAAGATATTATGTGAGGCCTTTTAGGAGACAAGAATGCAATATCAACCTTCCATATACTAATGAAAATCCAAAGTTAGAATTTTTAAACCATTATTGTAAGCAACATCAAAAACATAGTGTTCAAATTAGAAGCATGAATGGCATTGGGAAGTATAGTATGGAATGATCAATATTTTTATATAACCATTAATGGCATGATATAATGTTGAAAACATCAATCCATATATTATATTCATTAAATTGTGTCAACTCCCCAAATACTTGAAAGTACAAACTATGACATGTCTCACATGAAGGCTCCTTTTGAAGTGCTTGATACACACACATGTTATCCTAATGGAATAAGATGTGAAATGGTTATTTAAGCATATGAGGCTCTTTTTAATTTATCTCATGATTCAAAGAGTCCATTTTTCAAGAAAGATTTCCGAAAAATGAGACATTGGGATTTTACACCTCAAAAGAGCACCTTAGCTCCAAAGTGATTGTTAATAAAGGAGAGGGGATGGATATACAAAACAATGGAAAAAATTGGAATATTACTATGACCCCTTACTTCTAAAAAGATATCAAACCCTAATTCTCTCTCTTAGCTATTCCATCCACTTAAAAGCTACCTTTGTAAGCTTGAGAAGAGAGTGATGGGGGTTCTAAATCAACTTTTACAATATGGAGAAATGTAGCTACAATCCAATTGTGGATATGACTTTTAAAATCTTAAAATACTCTTTCAAAACCATTTCCACTTGAGGATGATCTCCCAACTCTATACAAGTGCATAAAACTACCTCTTAAGCATTGAAATTCATGAATCGGATCAATTTTTGATTTGTTGACATATATTGCCTAATAGCATTGAAAAATGTCTTGTATGGGTTATTAAACTTGTAAGATTTGGCATACATTTGAGTTTGTCAGGAACACCTTTTCCTTTCATAAAACATACCTTAAATTTCACAAAAAACCTTAAACTTTCCAAATACACGTGAAATGTTTGTGTAAGTTGATTAAGGCATAAAATGACTTTGATAAGAAACTATGCACCCTTTAACACCACTTGACCAACTCTCATGAATTCATGACATGACTAGGCTAGTCTAATACAACAATAAAAATTACCTTAATTTCTATAAAGCTACCTTAAATAATACTAATAAAACCTAAGAAAGACCTTTTGAAGACAATATAAGGGATAACAAAGCTAGGGACAAGCTTAGGAAAACATGACTAGAAAGTTTTTACTTAGAGGGGATGAATTTTTGACCTTGGGGGTCAAAATTTGTCAACAGACATAGTGGATATAACTCAATAAATATTAAAAAATAAATAAATAATGAATTTAAATAACACAATAAAACTTGAAGGAGGTCATAATGGTTGGAGAACAAGTAGAAGAGAAGAAGCGATTGTGGAAATAATTATAGTAGATCACTCAGTTTGTAAGAATTAAATAAAACAAAGAAAATAAGTGGTCAAAATAAATAGGAAAGTTAGAAAAACATAGGGATAACCAATCCTAAATTCAATGTGACTTGGAAAAATGATAAAAAATGATTCCAAAAATTAATTGCTAGTAGAACTCTATAGAAAATAAATAAACTATATATAATAAGTAGTCCATGGAAGATGGGGGTCTACTCAATATGATTTTTTAGTTAACGAGTTCAATTATTTCATAGAAATAAACCACCTAAATCACTTATTCAATTAGGTTTAGTTGTCATGTTTACCTAAAGTGGAATAAGAAGAAATTGATGATGATACATTAACAGTAGATCATGTGAGTAATTGGGATGTATCGTAACCTTGTTATGATAATTATTATTATTTAAAAACAAATGTTGTTTTGTTTAAGGTCATGGATTTATCTAATTATCTAAGTGATTGATTTTATTATGAAAATTTTCCTTGACTTAAATATTTAATTTTATGTCTTTTCCCCTTTTATAAAGATGTGGACTTATTCTTTGATTTATGAATCTTAGTTATTTTTGAAACTTTCCATTGTGAATGATTGTATTTTATGATAGTGGTTAGATTATATTATTTATTTTATATTATTTATCCTCCAATTTAAATTTTTCCACCTTTAGTGTGTTTCTATGCAAAATTGCTTTCTACATTCAAAAGAAGAAATAAAGAAACTAAGGAAATGGTCAAGGCTAGAAGTACCTGATAAAGTCGAGCGCACCGAAATCAGACGTTGGAAGATTCTCCTCTTTGGCTGTGGAGGAATGACACCTGCGAAAAAGAGACTAAAACACAGAAAGATATTAGTCAAAGATATGGTGGGTTGTCAGGCGAACGCCCGATCCCGGAAGTACGAAGACTCCCTAGAAGGATATCAACCCACTGATAAAAAGCGTAATATTTGATGAAAGTAGAAAATAATGACAGAAATAAATGACAAAAAATAAAAGAGCATACCTGATATGCAGCACTGTTCTGCACAGTTGTCGGCGTCGGTCTCTGTGGTGCCGGCGTCGGTCTGGGAAGGTGCCGACGTCGGTTAAGATGCCGTCGTCGGTCGAGGTAGTGACCAGCGTCGGTAGGGGCAGGTTCTGGAAAAGTCTGAACAGGTTCGAGACAGGGTCTGGGAGAGTCGGGACAGGGTCTGGGCAAAGTCTGAGAGAGTCGGGACAGGAGCAGGGATGTAAACGAGGGATGTTGGGTCTGAACAGAGTCAGGACAGGGTCTGGGTAAGGTCAGGTCGGGTCTGAGGAATCAGGATAACAGAACTGATAAATAATAACTAAGGAAGAAATAAAATAAATAGAATAAATAATTACCTGCCAGAAGACGCGGTGAAAGCCATAGTTGGAGTTGTCTGTGCAGTGCCGGATTGAGTGCAGGTTGGTTGATGCCGAGAGTGTTGATGTCAGAGTTTGAAGGTTGATGATTGCTCGGGGTTTGATTGATCAGCGTTTCGAATAGCGTTCAGGATAGCGTTTTGGGGTCTGGGCTCGAATGGTTGGCGGAGGTTGATGAAGGCGGGGGACGGTTCCAGAAATGGTTCGTCAACCATTTCGGGAAACCGAATGATAACTGATAACGGATAACGGCAAGGTGATCGACGTCGGCAGGATTACCGACGTCGGCCGATAAGTGACTGACATCGGTGACATCGGCCGGGTAAAGACCGTCGTCGGCAGATGCACAATGAGGACAGAGTCTAGCTTTTAGTTCTCTGCTCATTGTTACATGCTGCCAGGGTCAAGGTTGGTGGAACAAGTGATCGACAAGGGTTAAATAGGCAAAGAAGAATAAGATGGGGAGTGACCAGGGGAGTCGACACGATTTCAGTGTCTACATTTGCCCCTTTTTGTCTTGTTGGTTGTTCTGACGAACTGCAAGACAAAAATAGGAGTGATTGCCCCAGGTGAGGGATAAGGTTGATTTTGTCTTGTTGGTTGTTCGAATGAACTGCAAGACAAAAATAGGAAGCGGATAGGTTGCCCTGATTATGGATGAGGTATTCCCCCTCAAAGCAGGAGTCGAGGGAAGGGAACCGAGAATCGGGTGCTGATTTGACAAAGAGTGGATGAAAAAGGGGTGAGGGTGAACGCTGCAAAAGTCATGATTGCGCGCATACCACTGCACGAGATGGTCAGGTCAAAGTGTCGCAGGTCAAGGGTCGAGGAGTGCCAAAATCGAAGTAACCAGGCCCCAGCATTTAGTCATCTGCTGATCGGGTCACTCAATCTAAGCTGAAGCTCCAAATGGTCGTCGTGTTCCAGGTATCCCGAGCTCAGGAAGTGCTCCCAAAAACACGAAAAAGCCACAAGTAGTGCGGATCAACTGGTTTGCGATCCTATACTTGTGAGGGTTCAAAAAGGTCTACGCACAATTTTGCTAACCAGTCATGAGGTAGCATACATGCAAAAACAACCAAGGCAACAGTGTATTGGAGATAGGCATGATCTCCAATGGTTGGTGGTCGAGGGGAGGAATAGACGAAAGGATGTGGCCGAGCTAACCCCAGAAGACCCCATGTCAACTGAGTGCTGCCTACATAGCCCTGGTGGTAGGGCCTCAGGCCAATGTAGTTCTCCCTAGAAGGGAGGGAGGGTCAAAGGGATAAAATGGGTCGTGGTCAAGGACAAGATTATGGTTAAAAGAAGGAAAGAAGGTTTGTCCATCAGAGAGACGAACAAACGAGAATGGTTGAGCTAACCTCAGAAGACCCCATGTCAACTAAGTGCTGCCTACATAGCCCTGGTGATAGGGCCTCAGACCAATGTAGTTCAGACAAAGCATCTGAGTGGTAGACAGGTGGTTAAAATGGTTGATAGGTTGGTTGATGATTGGATGAAATGATGAGGAAAAAAAAGATGTTGCAGCCTTTTCCAAATGGTGTATTCTGCAACATTGGTTGACGGGTTTTTCATCCCTAGCAATATTCCATATTTGTGATGGATGTATGCTAAAAATGAATTGAGGTTTATTTATGCTTCAGCAAGTATTGGTTTATGCTGAACATAAATTGTGGCGGGTCGATAGTTTCCATGTGTATTGGTGTCCATAGAAACTAGGGTGAATAGGCTAGGTTAGGTTGATGGTTTGAAAAGAGAGTTGAGTTGAGTTGATTGATAAGTGATGAAGGTGAATGTGACCAAAGTGTAGAAGAAGTGAAAAGCATATTGCTCTTTCATTGACAAGGACCAAAAACATAGCATAGATAGGGGTTATGAGAACCAAGAGCCCCATTCATGCGTGACGTCGTTGACCATAGTTATGTTAGAGCGGTAATCGAATCACTTAGACACTAAAGTGAGCTCGAAGTCCCTTGAGCAGGTGATAGGAGGAGGAAAGAGGGTAACCCATTTTAAGAGCAGAGATAACTTTGCCCCTTTTTATAGGAGACCCTGAGACAACTACAAGCCAAGTCCGTGACTCATTTTTTTTTTTTTTGGCGCAGACTGATCAATGCGGGAAGCCTGCATAGAGATGTTGTTTGTTTGGTGGTCAGGTTGTGAAGCTGATCAATGCGGGAAGCTTCTAAAATAATGCTGTTTATTGCCAGATTAGTCATAGCCATCCTTCGAGGGAGTGGTCTAGATTTTTGTTTAATAAAAGGGCTTTTGAATAGCTGTCCTTCGAGGGAGCAGTCTGCTTTTTGATTTTGATATAGATATAGTGACCATGGATATTGTGACATCTTGATTTGTTTTTATAGAAATGTGAGTCATGGACAAGATTATAGAAGGTCAAGGGCTCCCTTTTATTAGAACAAAGCATCCATACATCATAAAAGGGTTATAGGAATTGTTAAGAGGAATAGGGTTGAAAGGAAGTAGGACGAAGAGGACGGGGATTGCTCAAAGGACGAGCTCAAGTTAAGTGTCAAGTGGACGAATACTCGACTAGCAGTAGAACGGTCGCAGATGCAACGCATTAAGAGGCTCAGGTTCTGGGCGTCCATCAAGAGAAGACAGACGATAAGTCCCTGATCCATACTTGTGCGTGATAATAAAAGGTCCGAGCCAATTAGGAGCAAACTTGCCTCGTTTACTTTGCTCCATATTGGTCACGTGTTGATTCTCTTTGAGGACGAGGTCTCCGATGTTGAAATCTCGTTCTCGCAGATTTTTGTCATAGGTGCGCTTGATGCGATGTTGATAGACATGGAGATGATTAAGGGCAGCAAGACGGCGTTCGTCAAGTAACTCAAGTTGAGCTAAGCGATCTTGACGAAAGTCATCATTGGAAAGGATATCATGTAGAGAAATGCGGAGAGACGGGATCTGTACTTCGAGAGGTAAGACAGCCTCTATTCCGTACACGAGAGAAAAAGGGGTAGCACCCGTAGAGGTTTGGATGCTAGTGCGGTAAGCCCACAAAGCAAAGGGAATGTGAATGTGCCAATCCCTGCCTGTGTCACTGACCACTTTCATGAGAATTTTGGTGAGAATTTTGTTGGAAGCCTCGGCCTGCCCATTTGCTTGTGGGTAGTAAGGCGAAGAGAAACTAAGTTTGATGCCGAAGGAGTCGCATAGCTTTTGGACAGTTTTATTTTTAAAGGACTTGCCGTTATCGGTGTTGATTTTATGAGGGACACCGAAACGACAGATGATGTGGGTGTTGATGAAGTCAATGATCTTGTCGGCTTTTGTGGAAACGAGAGGAATGGCTTCCACCCACTTGGTGAAATATTCAGTGGCTGTGATGATGGATTGATGACGAAGAGACGAATGAGGATTAATCTCACCGATGAGATCTAAACCCCATTGAGAAAAAGGCCAGAAATCCTGAGCAATTTATAAGGCGTGACTGGGGAGATGAAGTAAGTTAGAGTGCTGCTGACACTTGATGCAACGCCAAACATAGTCGCTACAGTCTTGATGAAGGGTAGGCCAATAATAGCCCAGACGAAGGATGCGCT
Organism: Torreya grandis; assembly: GCA_037957365.1. Classification (NCBI taxonomy): domain Eukaryota; kingdom Viridiplantae; phylum Streptophyta; class Pinopsida; order Cupressales; family Taxaceae; genus Torreya; species Torreya grandis. The sequence continues at coordinate 809,241 of JARHVA010004427.1, read as the reverse complement.
TGGCAACCGAATTCCCACTGAAATGTCTGCCACAAATCCCGTCGTGGACTTGTTGAATGGCTTGAGATGCTTCAGTGGAGGTGAGACAGCGAAGAAGGAGGCCGTCGAAGCCTCGTTTATAGAGAAGACCCCCTAGCATGGTATAGCGAGTAGTACGCTTGATAAAAGCTTGTCGTGCATTACTAGAGAGGTTGGGAGGAATGATAGAGAAAGATAAGAAGTCTACAAGTTGCTTATACCAAGCGTCTTGTGGACTAGGGTCTATAGTGTTGACATGATGAATGTGAGGAGAGATATATGAAGGCAACGGCACACGACGCACCGTGACAAAAAGTCTAGATGCAGAGGAGGAAGATGGGATATGTGAAGCGAGAGAAGCCATGGTGTCAGCAAACTTATTCGTGGATCGAGGAACAGTCTGCAGGAGGAAATGGTCGAAAGATGCAAGGAGAATGTCAGCACGGTTTTTGTACCTTTGCAAAATTTCATTTTTACAGAGGTATGAACCGTTGACCTGATTGACGACGAGCTGCGAGTCGCCGAAGATGTTGATGGACTTGATGCTGAGAGAGAGGGCGATCTGAAGTCCCAAAATTAAGGCCTCGTATTCGGCCATATTATTGGTACAATCAAAGTCGAGCTTAAAAGATAGAGGCATGGGCTCTCCTTCGAATGGAATGAGAATAACCCCAGCACCCCCACCTAGTTGACATTTGGAACCGTCAAAGAACATAGTCATCTGATAGGTGGTGTCATCGGAGGAAAGCGCAGCGATAGACTCATCAGGGAATTCACACTACGAAGGTTGATTGTTAGGAAGAGGGGCATCTGCTAGTTGATCAGCGATGGTTTGCCCCTTGATAGATTTCTGCTGGATGAATTCGAGATCGAACTCAGCAAGCAACATGAGCCACTGAGCCATACGTTGATTCTGATATGGCTTGGAGTGCATATACTTGAGAGGGTCGGTGTGGGTGATGACAAAGGTTTTGTGACTAAGAAGATAGTGGCGAAGCTTAGTAGCAGCAAAGACTAATGCCAAACAGAGTTTCTCGATATGGGTATACCGAGTTTCATAGTCAACCAGTGTTCGGCTGATGTAATAGATGGCTTGCTCACGGTGATGCTCGTCTCGGTGCGCGATCATGGCACCTAACGAATGGTGAGTGGCTGAGATATAAAGGTAGAAGGGTTGGTCGTCTTTAGGTGGAATGAGAACTGGTGGAGAGACCAGATAGCATTTTAAGGCTTCAAAAGCCTCTTGACAGTCCTTATCCCATGTAAAAATGACATCCTTCTTAAGGAGATGATGAAAAGGTTGGCAGCGGTCAGAAAGCTGCGAGATGAAGCGACGAATGGACTGGAGCTTGCCTTGCAAACTGCAAAGCTGCTTGAGATTGGTCGGGGGAGGCATTTCGAGAATAGCGCGAATCTTGGCGGGATCTATCTCGATGCCACGGAAGGAAACAATGAAGCCGAGAAGCTTGCCAGAGAGGACCCCAAAAACACATTTCTTGGGGTTAAGACGGACATGGTACTGAAGAAGACGAGAAAAGATGATGTTGAGAATGGTCAGATGGTCATGGCGAAATTTGGATTTGCCGAGAAGGTCATCCACATAGTCCTCCATGATTTTGTGGAGGAGATCGTGGAAAATGTAGGTCATGGCACGCTGATAAGTGGCGCCTGCGTTCTTCAAGCCGAAAGGCATGACTCGATAGTAGAAAGTCCCCCATGGGGTGATGAAAGTAGTCTTGTGCTGATCTTCCGGAGCGATCAGGATTTGATTGTATCCTGAAAACCCGTCCATAAGAGATAACATCTCATGGCCGGCCGTAAGATCAACAAGCTGGTCAATGTTAGGAAGAGGAAAGTCGTCTTTGGGACAGGCTAGGTTGAGGTCGCGATAGTCTGTGCAGATCCAAATCCCCCCAGTTGCCTTGGTGACTGGGACGATGTTAGAGACCCACTGTGGATAGTCGATGGGCTGGATGAAGGAGACAGAAAGGAGGCACTGAAGCTCCTCTTTAACAAGGAGGGCAATGCGAGGATGCATCTTTCGAATCTTTTGCCTGACAGGCTTAGCCTCTGGTTTGGTGACAATGTTATGGGTAACGATGGTGGGGTCGATGCCAGGCATATCACTGTAAGTCCAGGCAAAGGCCTTGCTATGGTCGGAGAGGAAATGGGTATAGTCAAGCTGCTCCTGAGCGTCTAAAGATTGGCCAATCTTTAAGACATGAGGAACATCAGAAGAAGGAAGGTTGATGTCAATGGTTGATTCATTTAACATAACCTGGGTCTCAGAAGGCAGGGAGCACTGGATGAAAGAGTCGTCAGCACCCATGTAAGAAAGAATGGCGTCATCGTCAACGTAGTGAACAGTGTGGATGGTTGCCGACTCGTCTTCGATCATGGTGGGAAGAATGAGAGGGAGAGACTTGGATACCCCATTGAGCTGATAAGTCAAGGGGTCCAGGTGGATGGTGTTTATGGAAAAAAAAACTAGGAGGAATGGAAAACACTGACTCCGTAGGTGAAGGTGGCGAAACAGGCGAGTGTGGAGGAAATTGATCAAGGATTGGTTCAGGACAAAGGTCTAAAGGGTCTTGAGTGGGGTCGTGATATCCCAGACCATACCGTTTCTTGGCGTCGTCATCATTGAGCGGTTGGATAGGCTGATGGAAGCCTTGCTCATAGCGTCCGAAACCAAAACTCTTCCATGCACACCTGTAAAGGTAAGTGTGTGCAAAGGCGGGGTTGCCAAGAAACGAGAAATCTGATTTGAAAGGTTGAGGTGAAGAAAGAGGATTACCGTCAAGAGGAGCTTGATTAAGCCCCCCATAGACGAGGTTAGTGCGAAGGTGAGGGGGACCATAAGGTATGATCATCCCTATCCGATGGTCGTAGGTGGGGCTGTGATGAAGGCGTCCATACTCTTGTGGAGTTTGGAACATGTCTAAAGCCAGCAAGCGATATTCTCCCAATGAAAGTCTTTGGAAGACGTCTTCCATGGGGTCTGTGGTTGTCGCTTGAAGGGGAGGTGTAAGGGCGACCGCCTGTTGCGAACTGGTCGAAGCTTCTACAGATGGAGATGATGCTGAGGTTGATGGCTTGATAGGAATGAGGACATCGTTTGGATGGTAGGTGGTATTGCATGTTTTGAAAGGCGAAGGGTCAGCGGGAATGGTGTGGACTTGTCCGTCATGCTCAAACTTCACACAACGGTGCAGGGTGGAGGGGACATAGGACATGGCGCGGATCCAGGGTCGACCCAACAAGATGTTGTATTGGAACTCTCCTTCGATGATGTAGAAGAGCTCCGAGACTGTGAGTGGACCAACGCGGATATGAAGGATGACTGTGCCAATGGTCGTGGCAGTAGTGTCATTGAAAGAGTGCAAGATCGCGTCAGTTTTGGAGACACAATTCTTGGGAAGAGCCAACTGATCAAAGGCATGAGTGGAGATGATGTTGATGCTAGCACCCCCGTCGATCATAACGCGTTTAATGCGTGTCCGATCGATGTAGGCAGTGATGAAGAGGGTGGCGTCCTGATCTTCCGTGTTGGATGTGGGAATTTCAGAATCGCTGAATGTAATGGAGGCGATAGGGGCTAAGGAGTGGACAAGGGCAGCAAGTGGTTGGGGATCCTCAGGTTGGACCTCCGCTGCCTGCAGGGCTTGGATGAGGGCCTGACGATGTTGGGGTGAGGTTTGGATGAGATCGTAGAGGGACATCTTCACAGGCGTCTGGTGAAGCTGTTTCAACATGGAGTCGTGGATTGGTCCGGAAGAAGAAGAAGAAGAAGAAGAGGGTTGAGGCGCGCCAAGGATAGAAATCTTAGGCTTAGGCGGTTGAGGTGGATTGACAAAAGGGTAGGTCTAAGGAATGGCAGCTTTTTCTTTTGCCTTGTCCTTCTGTGACCTAGTGGTGATGTGAATGGCATTGATTTCAAAGATGGGAGGTGAAGATGATGAAAGGGTTGTAACTGGTTGATGAGATGTGGATGGATTTGAAGAGGTTGAAGGGTTATGAGAAGGAGTCGGGGGGCAGTCGAAAGTGTCCTTGAAGAGAAGAGTGTCTTTCTCCAGATAACGACGAATGACAGCCTTGAGGGCATAGCAAGTCTCGGTGTCATGTCCTGGTGTACGATGATATAAACAAATCTTTGTGTCGTCGAACCAGGAAGGTTTAGACCCGAGAGGTTGAAAGGGCTTGATGGGTGGAAGAGTTATGCTAGAAGTTTGCAAAAGTCGTTGCAAGATCAAAGAGTATGAGCCCACTAAAGGGTCAATGCTCATCGATGTATGCAATGTTGGTGACTTTTGCTTGGGTGAAATGGGAGGGGGTTTTTGTACCACCTTCTGGGTTGATGGTGCGATGACAAGCGGAGACGATATACTCTTTGTGAGAGGTATCGCCCTTTTGGGAGAGGGTAAGCTAGTGGTCGGCAAAGGAAGCAAAGGAGGCAATCGTTTTTGATTAGAGGTTGGAGCGGGAAGGACTCTGGTTAAGGTTGAAGGATGCGGGCCCAAAATGGAGGGCAATGGTGACGGAAGAGGAGGCGTTCGCCTCTGTGGTTTGGCAGTCTTTTGAGATTTAGGTTGAAGACTACTATTAGTTGAAGTTTGGGTTAAGTCCACCTTCACTTGTGGATGAGTGAGGTTGGAGACGGGGCGAACGCCAAGCGATTTGATAGGTTTAGGCGGAATAGATGAGGGTTTTGGTTTTGATGAGGTTGATGGAGATGTAGACGGTTTGGAAGTGGAGATCGAATTTTTGTTGATAGTCTTAGGAGGTTCCGTCATGGGAGGATTAGCAGCATGAGATGAGAGGGCCCGGGCTTGTTGAAGAGCTGTGAGATGGTCCCACAATCCCTGATGTTCCACTTTCCTAGAAGGGAGAAGTTCGAGTCTCTTCACTAGTCAGGAAAATGGCTGAGAAGATGCGGGATGAAGTTTGGGCTCTTGAGAAGACGTCGACGGTTGTGGGATTGAAGGTAAGACGGGTGTAGTAGTCTCGGACCCAAAGCATGGTGAAGTCGTAACAGGTTCATGTTTGGTTGGAGACGAAGGAGAGATAGGTTCTTCCCTGGGTGGAGAAGAAACTGGAGAATGAAGCTCCTCAAGTGGGTAGAGGGCAGGGATGATAGTGCCCTCCACTTGTGGTCGAGGAGTAGGAAAGGTTGGGTCCTCCATGGGCATCAAGAAGGAAGATGGTGAAACTGGCGGTGCTGGTAAGGTCGAGGCGTCCTCCAAAATGAGAGAAGTTGAGGGAGAACTAGCCGGAGAAAGAGGTTCGTCCACATGTGATGGACTGATGGATGAACTCACCTCTTGGGATTGGTTAGAAATGAGGGGCGAGACCGTATTGACTGTTCGAATATTATGTTCATGGGTATTGTCAGTCAAGGTCTGGACGTTGTTTTGGGTTGGTGGATGATTAGGGAACGGTTGTTTGAAAATATCGATACCCTGATTAGGAGGGGCATTAGGATTGTCAAGGATGAGGTCACCCTTTTCCAACATGTCTTGGACTATGTTTTTAAGGGTTTTACAGTTACCCGTGTCATGACCTTTAACACGGTGGTAGTTACAGAAGTCATTTTCCCTATACCACGCAGGGATGGCGCGTGAGGGATCAAATTGTGGTGGAGGTCAGATTTGAGGGAGATTGATGGCCCCTTGTTTGATGAGTTTTTCCAGCACAGACGCGTATGATTCTCCAAGTGGAGTAAACTGTCGCTGTTTTTACTCTGCTGAAATTGACGAGTGGCGCTCATAGATGTGGATGGTTCAGATTGATTAGTTGAAGGTGAAGAGGAGGAAGATCTAACAACCACAACATTTGCTGAAGCTTTAGATTTAGAATTGGACGAGGAGGGCTTAGAAGTAGGGTCATTGGTTTTGGAGTTGGGATTCTTACTCCGCAACTTGACTTTATTCTCCTCAACGGCACGTAACTCAAGTTTACGAGCCATCGTGAAGGCTTCATCAAAAGTGCGGAAGGTTTGAACCCTCAAGGTAGAAGAAATATGTTTAGCGCAGGCTTGAGAGAAAATTTCAATAAGCTCAGGCTGGGGTAAGAAAAATGAAAGCTGATTGATAAGGCCCCTCCACCGAGCGACGAAATCAGCAATAGATTCATCCTCAAACTGGCGGATAGAATAGAGGTCTGTGATGGAGACCTTCTTGGTGATATTAATGGAGAAATGATCGAGGAAGAGCTGGGCCAGCTGAGTGAACATGAAGATGGAATGGCTAGGAAGAGAGCTGTACCAGTCAAGTGAAGCATCCGAGAGAGACATGGGAAACGTGCGTAAGAGTAACGCATCGTCGTGGGCGATAAGGTAACAGGCGTGTTTGAATGCCCGTAAATGTTGTTGTGGGTCTTCCTTGCTCTGGAAACGAGAAAACTTAGGAAGTTCCCACTGGCTGGGATATGGTCTGATAGGGACAGAAGGATGGATGGGCTCGTTGCAGATTTGTTCGTACGAGAGAGTATTGCGTGAGCCGGTAACAGAGGTCTCTAGGTTGGACATTTTATCCATCAGCATCTTGATAATATCTACTGACGGATTGGCGGGTGGAGCGCCTCCTAGATTGTAAGGCGCTTGAAAGAGGCTGGAAGAGGTATACGACGTAGTCGGTTGTACCAATAAGGGCGCAACGTACGGATGACTAGTCATAGGGACAGAAGAAGTGACTAAGGATGGTTGGATAGAAGACATGGCTAGGTTTGATGTGGTCATGGGAGGTTGACTAGAGGTAATATGGGCCAATGGATGGGTAGCCACCCTAGTGTTGATAGGAGTAAGGGTAGGCGGAATGGAGACGACCAAGTTTTGAAAGGGGGTAGAAAGTGGTTGAGTGGGTTGAGATTGATTGGGGGCCGAAACCCCGGTGAAAGTGGGTCCAACGATGGAAGGAGAAGCCACACTTGGATGGTTGGTGAAAAGTTGGTCATTGTTTGAGGTAACAGCCTGGGTATCTAAGGGTTGGACTACGGACGCCGTTGATACGGCCGCAGTTTCGAGGAGAGAAGTCGGCATTCCATAGATTGGATTGCCCGAGGAGTCTCGCGTTCGGCTATTCGCGAGATAGTATTGCAAGGCTGCGGTATTGAGGTCCAAGAATCATGCGAAATCTTGGTCCCCTTCTGGGATAATAGGCGTTTGGGTCGGAGATGGTCTGGTAGGAGTTCTTTCAGTTTCTGAGTTGAACTCCATTATAGGGTTGGTTGTAGGTGGGGTAGACAGAAGAGGATGATGCCTCGCGTGATCGACTAGAGCCTTGGCTTGGCTACGAGTCAGAACCATTCAAGGCAAGGAAGAATGTCCTCACAAGCTCAAACAAGCAGATAAGAACCAAAAAGATGAAGACACAAGCAAATCCTAAAACCCTAGAAGTAAATTATTAGGATTATAGTGGCTTATGCCTTAGAATGTGTGTAGAGGAAGATTGGCTTTGTGAGTTGGGTCCTAGAAGAAGCAGTCTATGGAAGGTTTCGGGTTTTGTTATGGTGCTCAAGAAGTCTATGTTAGGGTCTGGTATGTGGCCTGGTGCTAAGGAGCAAGCTCCCCTCACGTCACGATTCCAGTGGTTAGCTGGTTTCGCTTAGCCAAGATATACCTCGCCTAGAGATTATACTCCGCCAGAGAACGGAGTGGGTTTCCCCCTTGGTGATGAAATCCAAGTAAGGGTCACCGAGATGGGTAAGGTATCCGCTGGGGGATGAAATCCCAGTCGGGCCTTGTCTCAGGTAAGTTAAAATGTTTGTTTTGTGTAGGTGGTTTGGTCGTGTAACATCAAGTGATCTAGATTAATTCAATATGCGTTTTAATTATTATGTGTGGTCTAAGAGATGCAGGCAAACAGAAATGAATGCAAAGTGTTTTAATGTCCAAGTCGAAATGTTTGTTCGTATGAAGACGAATGGAGAAAGAGTCGAAGAATATGAGTTTAGCTAGTCTAAAAGTGCAAGAAAGAAATGTTCGTTTTAGTTCTGCTTATGATGTCGTTTAAGAAGAGATGAAAGGAGGCGAAAAGGAAGAAACCTAATGCACCTAAATGAACGAAAGAAAGAAAGAAAGAACCCAAGGAGGACCTAGGGTCCCACCGGGCGTGCCAAAATGTTTCTATGCAAAATTGCTTTCTACATTCAAAAGAAGAAATAAAGAAACTAAGGAAATGGTCAAGGCTAGAAGTACCTGATAAAGTCGAGCGCACCGAAATCAGACGTTGGAAGATTCTCCTCTTTGGTTGTGGAGGAATGACACCTGCGAAAAAGAGACTAAAACACAGAAAGATATTAGTCAAAGATATGGTGGGTTGTCAGGCGAACGCCCGATCCCGGAAGTATGAAGACTCCCTAGAAGGATATCAACCCACTGATAAAAAGCGTAATATTTGATGAAAGTAGAAAATAATGATAGAAATAAATGACAAAAAATAAAAGAGCGTACCTGATATGCAGCACTGTTCTGCACAGTCATCGGCGTCGGTCTCTGTGGTGCCGGCGTCGGTCTGGGAAGGTGCCGACGTCGGTTAAGATGCCGTCGTCGGTCGGGGTAGTGATCGGCGTCGGTAGGGGCAGGTTCTGGAAAAGTCTGAATAGGTTCGGGACAGGGTCTGGGAGAGTCGGGACAGGGTCTGGGCAAAGTCTGAGAGAGTCGGGACAGGAGCAGGGATGCAAACGAGGGATGCTGGGTCTGAACAGAGTCAAGACAGGGTCTGGGTAAGGTCGGGTCGGGTCTGAGGAATCGGGATAACAGAACTGATAAATAATAACTAAGGAAGAAATAAAATAAACAAAATAAATACTTACCTGCCAGAAGACGCGGTGAAAGCCATAGTTGGAGTTGTCTGTGCAGTGCCGGATTGAGTGCAGGTTGGTTGATGCCGAGAGTGTTGATGTCGGAGTTCGCAGGTTGATGATTGCTCGGGGTTTGATTGATCAGCGTTTCGAATAGCGTTCAGGATAGCGTTTTGGGGTCTGGGCTCGAATGGTTGGCGGAGGTTGATGAAGGCGGGGGACGGTTCCAGAAACGGTTCGTCAACCGTTTTGGGAAACCGAATGATAACTGATAACAGATAACGGCAAGGTGACCGACGTCGGCAGGATTGTCGACGTCGGCCGATAAGTGACCGACGTCGGCGACATCGGCCGGGTAAAGACCGTCGTCGGCAGATGCACAATGAGGACAGAGTCTAGCTTTTAGTTCTCTGCTCATTGTTACATGCTGCCAGGGTCAAGGTTGGTGGAACAAGCGATCGAAAAGGGTTAAATAGGTGAAGAAGAATAAGACGGGGAGTGACCAGGGGAGTCGACACGATTTCGGTGTCTACATAGTGATTTATAGTGGCAAGTTATGAAAAAGAAAAGAAAAATAGATATTTAAATTTGATAGTTCCTTTATGTCCTCTATTAGCATATGCATATTCTAGTTAAGTTAAATTTAAGTTTATATTATGTAATTTGTGAAAAAAGGAGAATTAAAAGGAAGTATAAAATTCACTTGAAGAGAAATAGGTGTTAAAATAAAATACATATTTATTTATAAAATAATTAAAATGTAAATCATGACAGGAAAACTTGTACGGTTAAGAAAGTGAAGCCCAAGTGAGTTGGATTCTAGTTTTCATATTGGAGATCTATTATTATTGTTGTATTATGTGTTGTGTATCTATTTTATTTATAGTTTCCTATTTTTTCTTAGTTTCTTGAAAAAAATGTTTATCATACAAATGAGTAAATATTTGTTATTTTATACAAAATCATTAACTATTTTGATGGAATAATTTCCATCCAATAAATGGTGTAGCTGTTGGGTCGATTCAAACTTAGGTCTAAGTAGAACATGAGTTATTATTTCTAGAGCTTGGTGATTGGGAAGATATGTGAGAAAATATTCTCAGTTATGTTGTTGTATTTTTTTTATAATTTTTTATGATGCCATGGAGGTGTTCAGGTGAGTGGATGAAGTTCCTTGATAGTCTAAGTGATAATGACAAAGTGTACAATGTGTTTATCCTAATATGCTTGAAGGAGGCTTGGTTGATCTTCAAAGTTTGCATGGTTAAAGATGTTCAAAGATGAGAATGTATTATTGATAATTTGAAATATATCCCTAATATTTTTTTATGTTTTGATTAATTGTGTGCATAAGTGGAATTCATCTGGTTGTCCATAGTTTTCATCAAGAAACTTTGGGTTTAGTGGCAAAAAATTTGAGTAGGCAATTTGATGACAACGCCATTAGCACATAGGAATAAGTCAAATGGATTTGGTCATAATGTTTTGATCACATTATATACTAGTTTATTTGTGATAAATTTCAGATCATGCATTGAAGTGCATCAAAATATATGAAAGTGCAAAGTTGGGATCCCAAGCAGTTTGATAGTGTTTTTCCATAACCAAATTTTCATGAGGCAGGAAAGAGCTAAATAATTAGTTTAGTGATGGCATAACTTGCACATGTGGACATTTCAGAATAATATGATCATATCAATTTATTAGGTTTTGTGCTTAGTTTATTAGCACTAAATTTTATGTCAAGAATCATATCGTGACAAAAGATATGCATGTTCAAATTTGGCCTTCTAGATAAGTTTTTGACATAGTTGGCTCTGTGACAGAAAAATATGAGTGAGCATTTTTATGTCATTATATCTCACACATGTGAGGGTTTTAGGAGTACATTGAAATATTTTTGGATTATCTTGTGATGAGATCATATGATCTAAATTTGAGAACATGTGAGTGAGTGAGGCAAAAGTTACGATTGTGCAAAGTTGGCCTTCCAGGTATATTTCAATAGTCTGCATACTTAGTATATCTTGCACAAAGATAAAGACCAGGACCAAATGAAGATATAATGGCTCTTGGGAAATATTAAAATCTATATATATGGTTCATGTCAATTCAAATGGGTCAATTTTTTTGTTGGTTAATGAAGGTAAAGATTGATCTCTTTACAAAAGGATCAATAGAGCATGTTTATTCTAAGGACTCAGGAAGCAACGAGGTGAGGAAAAGTGCTCGATGGTTAATGGTATAAGTGATTTGAATGAATGTGAGGGCAAAAATTTTAATGATCATGGGGGTTATAATAAATATCAAACGGTGATAATTTCATGATAAGGACCTAACTGATCCATAGAGATTGACGATGTGCAATGAGTCAACATTGCAAGATTACATGAGATAAGTTCAATGTGTTCAAGGTTTAATGCTTGGATTTGGTGAAATATTTATTAAAGGTTGAGATTAGTAAAATCATATAAAATTTTATTGTTTAATTTAAGTATTGAGGACTTGATATGCGATCATAGTGTATGAGGTTTAACTGTGACCATTTGCATTTGAATATTAGAATTTTTAAAAGAAAAGACCAGTGTTATGTATTTTTGGCCATATCTTTCGATCTAGATAGAATTTACTCATGGTGTAAAAATTTAACTTGTAGAAGGATCCAAGGTGAATTTTGTAATATATATTTAAATATATAAAAGTGTGTGTTGTCATAGTATGAAGGTTCAAAGTTCACTATGTGTTCTTACATGAACTATAAGTGACCTGAGAGGTTTATTTGAGCTTGTTTTGATATTGTTTCAATATATATTGATGAATTGGATATTAGGGAGTGGTTTAGACTACATTATGATGATCTTTATGTATTATAAAGGTTTTAAAAATCATATGTAATATGAATAAAGGCTTATAAGTTGACTGTATATTCATTTATGGTGACTGTGTACACATAATGTTGTTTGAGAAAATTATGCTTAAGCAAAAGGGTACTATGTTGGTTATTATCAATTAAGGGGGACATATAGATCATATATAAGTGGTTAATTAATTTTTAATTTGTCATGTGTTCTTTTATTGTTTCATTTATGTGTTAAATGAATGAATGGGTCTTCATGAGACCTATAACAGTTATAAAAGCATATTTTGATAGGTGTAGCTACTTAAGGGTGACCCATAGCTGCTATGGCCAACATATGAAGATTGTTTTGAGATATGAATTAAAATTATATATGCCTTAATGGATATTTCATGCCTAAATGGTTAACCAAGGTGTTGATTTTCAAGTATGCTCTATAAATAGTATAACCAAAGATGATGGTTTCTAGACTTTGTGGAAGACTTAGGATGAGAATTTTAGGGTTGTGCGAATTTGGAGCCAAGTGAAGGAGAGAAACTTTAAAATATAAGTCACTTGTTAGTGAGGACCATTAGAGATCAAAGAGAATAAAACATGCTTATCTGATCAAGGTGATGAAGGTGATTACATAGTTTATTGAAACTAATAAGCCTAGAAGAGGAAGATCGAGTGACTATGCTCATGAGAATATTTGAGAGAGAGTGTATGGTGAGCAAAGGAAAGGTGAATGTTTTACATTCTTGATGGATGCGTTGAAAGGCAAATCAGGCTTATGATGGTGTGTATGACCTGCAGTTTATAATTCTATTGGTAGAATAGTGTTCTTGATGATTGAGTATGAACAAAGGTGAAGAGTGATAATTAGAGGTCATTCAATAGGTGTTGAAGACATCATTTCAAAGGTGGATGTGTTCATAAGTTTTGTTATGGAATATCAACATCTAAGGAGGTTACATCCTCCTTGTAATATGAAACTTGCTAAAAGTTTGGTTATTTCAGCAACGTAGCTAGATAGGTGTTGTAATACCTTGTGGGATTGTAGTCTCACTAAATAGGGATTGTAGTTATTTGAATAGTTACAAATGGTATAAATCGGTTCTTGTTATTATATAATAATATTCCAATTACTAGTTCTAGTGGGTTTTCTCCATCAAGATGGTTTCCCATATATGTCATGTGTTATGTGATTGATCTTGCATTGTATCTCTTCATCATTGTTATGAATAATGTGTATGATTCATGAATGATTGTGGTAACTAATTAAGTGTCATTAAATATTTAAATTGAATTTAGATTATTTGGGCTCACATATTCACCCCCCTCCTCAGTGATTGTACCTCTAATAGTATTTGATTGTTATTTCAACCATCACCTTTATTTAGTTATTGGTTATAGCTATTTTATAAAATTTGGAAATTATTGTTTATTTCTTGAGTTGATATAAATTTAAATTTGTTTTAAAACTTTGATTCAATGGTTTTCATTCAAAAATTTATGATGACTTGATTGCAATGCAAACATGTAATTTTTTGTTCCTACTAGATGAAATTTTATATTCTATCATGGCTATAACTTCTTGTTGTGGTCAAGGATTAGAGAAAGAAAATTGTGAGCCATATTATATAAAATATGGATTAATAATATAATGAATGCCATAAACATATAATTTCTTTGTGATTTATTTACACTCATCTAGGATTGGTCACAAAGCTCATAATTGAAGCTTAGAGGGTTATATACTAGGTCTTTCAAGTAGAGTATGTTTCTCTTCATGTATTTAAGACAAAATATAGATAAATTCATTTATATCATGATATTTTAGGGTATATAATTCATGATTTTGATGCTAAGTACCATGCAAATCGTGAGGATATAGTTGAGGATAGAGGATGATAAACATCAACATTGTGCCTTAAAAACCATAAAATAGTATAACTTTATGGTTATATAACCTCATCCTCCTTTTTGAATTCTAATAGCATGAGAGGGAGGAAGATCATAATATGTTCCTATTATTTTATAATGGTTTTAATCATAAATTATTATATATTTGAATAAGAGTCCATGTTAGATATTGGACAACAAAGTTAAATGTTGGATCCCTTTACAACATTATTTGTATTCCACTCCTTGATAGGGGAGTGGGTGGAAACACCCCCCACTATTGTCATAGGGGGTTGTCCCTTCTGATAGGGGTTTGAGGGAGAAAACAATCAAGGATTCAAATCCTAGTTTCTAGGAAGATGAATTCCACCAAAATGGTTTTTAGGAAGGAAAGTCCTAATGTCATTTTTCCACTCTATTTTAGGAGCAGGAATCCAAACAATGCTTTATTGATTATGTGTGATTATATTTGTGGATTTATCATGTAAAATATAATGAAATCAAATGTAATATGTTCCTCATGAGTTAATAAGGGATGATATCTTTAACTATGGATGTTTCTTTCATTTTTGGTATGGTTTTACCACATAATTCTATGGTTTTATCTATTGAATTATCTTTTTTATTATAAATTTATATTCTATTTATTGGTTATTTGTTTTTGTGAATTATCTAATTTCCTTATAGGCCAAACATCAACCAATATTTAATTTGGTAATGAACATAAAAGGTTAAGCTGTCTATTGATTGTGTATTTCCAGTTACATGTGCTAAGCATAAATAACAGTCAATAGCCTGGATGGTAAGTTAGTGATTATAAATTGATAAAAATATTTTAAAGGATAACTCCAAGGCTTTTTTATGGTCAGTCCATCATCATGGTCATCTTCATTTTATTCTTATTTATATTGTTTACTCTCATGGATACTTAATATCTTTATTTACCATATATTTTTGTTATTTATTATGCAAAGCATTTATTTAAACCTAAGGCAAGGATGGATACTTATTTATACCAAAAAGCTTTAGCATTGGTAATGGATTATGATGCAGGTGTGGTGAGTTTGTGGCAATTAGACATTTTTTCCAAAGTGATTCTAGTGTCTTTCAATCTATAAAGATAACTTTGATTTATGATGAGGGATGACACTTTTGTTAGATTTTTTTGAGATGATGTATATTGAGAGAGGTCCAAACAAAGAAAAAATGTGTTTACAATTTTTTAAAACTATAAATGCATCTGATGGTTATATATTAGTTAAAATTTAACTTACTATATGGTGAATAAGGGTGAGATTAGTTAGGAATTAGAGGATGGTGAATGTTAGGATATTTATTTATAATAAAAAGAGAATAATTTAAATATAATATATTTCAAGGGGGAACTGCCTGTAATTAGAATAAATGAGGATTTGAATTTAGTAATGAAACTTATGATTATTATGGAGACCCATTTTCAACCAAATATACCCATAATTAGGAAGAGTCACCTATAATTGGGAAGGGTCATGCCCATTCATTCTAATTAATAGTAAACAAATGAAATATAAAGGTTATGATATCAAATAATAACATTGGTATGCATATTTTTATAGGTGTAACATGCCCTTCCCCTTAAAAAACTCATTGCATTAAATGTATATCAACTTAGGATGTTGTTGCATGAATTGGTCATCCTCCCATGTTCCATATTTATTCAAAAAATTATTCCATTTGATGATAAATTTAGAAGTGATTTGGTTGCATAATTTATTCATTCATGTCTCTATAATAGCGTTAGGTACCATAATGAACATCCCTTCTTCATCTAAATCAGGCAACTTAGACTGGACCAGAAGCTTGGAACCGATTACTTTATTAAACCATGAAACATGAAAGATAAGATGAATTTTTGAAAAAGGTGGATGTTCTAACTTATAAGCGACATGGTCATGTACAAAACCTTATAAGGCCCATTAAATTTTGGTTCAATGTTAATGTTTGTATGATTTTTAAGTGACCATTATTTCTAAGGTTAAAAAAGAATGAATACATAATATCCTTCCTAAAAATGCCTCTCAATGCATTATTAATTAGCTTGTTGTTTCATCTAATTTTGAGCCACAACTAAATTCTCCTTAAGGACTTAAAGAACTTATTATTGGTATTAAAGATAATCCTCGATAGCATGGGATTTGGAATGAACCTGTAAATAAGATGTAGTAAAAGGTAGGAGGTAGCCATAGAGAGCCTCAAATAGTGTCATCTTTGTCACTGTGGAAATGACATGTTATTCTACCACCATTCTTCTTATGAAATCCACTTGGACGATTTTGATGGTGCTTCTAAGGTAAACAATTTTATGTATCCTTAGAGACATTTATTCACAATTTAAATTTGGCCATCTAATTTTGGATGATAAGATGAACTATGGGCAATTTTTATTCCTCACATTCAAAATAGTTCAATAAAAAATATGCGAGTGAAGATAAGATCATGATATCTCATAATTATTTTTGGAATGCCATGATGTTTTTGTACTTTGAAATCAAATGCTTCCACTATGGTACTAGCTTGAAAAGGAATATAAATCCCAATAAAATGTGCATACTTGGTGAGTCTATCCACAACCACTAATATCACCTCCATGTTATTATATTTAGGTATGCTTGTAATAAATTCCATTGATATTTCTTCTTAAAGTTATGTTGTAATGACTAATGGTTGTAAGATACCTAGGGCATTACTCATTTATCCTTTATTTTGTTGACATATCAAACATTCTTCCTGAAATTTATGTACATCCCCCTTAAGGCCTCCCAAAATAAAATCCTTATTTACATAGTGTTTAATATTTAAGAACTCAAAATGTTTTGATGGGTGAGTTGTGTCTTTAAGACAAGATATTAGCTTTCAATTCCAAAAAATTCACAGAAGAGTCTATCTTTATACCATAAGGATTCTCCTTTCCAAACATACATATCTATAGAAGATAGGATCTCTTACAATTGTTGTATGAGTTTATTGGTTGGAGTATATTTTTTCCACTCTACCCATGTTTCTTCTACCCATTCAATTTTTAATAAAGAAATACCATAATGTTTTTCTTTATCTACTTCATGTCAATAAAGTGTATCAACTATAATATTCTCATTTCCTTTATTGCAAAAAAATTCCAAGTCATATCCTAGCATCTTTGTGACCCATTTTAATTGCTCCTCTAAAGAAAGTCATTAATATAAAAAATAATTTTGACTCTCATGATTTTTACTAACTTTTAAATGCCTTATTATGAGATATTGGCACCATTGTTTAACTACGTGAATATTTTCTAATATTTGTTTCTCATATGTGGACCTTAGCATGTTATTTCCTTTTAATTATTGACTCTTAAATGTTATGAGATGTGCTTATTGAATTATTACTACCCAATTACATGTCCAGAAGCATCACACTCTACCAAAAATATCTTAGAAAATATTTTGGTAGCTAGTATAGATGTGGAAGTAAGAACTTATTTAGATTTTTGGAATACATGGGTGGTTAAGTCTGACCATGAAAATGAATCCTTATTCAATATATTTGTTAAGGGTGTTGCAATGCGAGCATGTTTATGAATAAATATTTTATAGTAGCATGTTAGACACAATAATCTTCTCAAATATTTGATATTTTTAGGTTTCACCTACTCCGTGATAGATACAATCTTCTTAAGGTCCATGTTAACACCTTCATGTGACATGACATGTCTTAAGTAATCCACGTCCTTCACCCCAAAGGCAAATTTTCATATATTTTTTTATCTTCCAATACCTTTTATAACTTTTCTACATGCTACAAATGTTCTTCCTATGTTTTATTATAAATCAATATGTCATCAAAGAATTCCAATATAAATTTATGAAGAAATGGAGATAAAATTAAATTCATGAGGCTATGAGAAGTATATGGAGAATTAGAGACACCAAATGGCATAACTAATAATTCATAGCGACTCTCATGTGTCCTAAATGTAGTCTTATGTACATCCTCCTCCTTTACCCAAATATGATGATACCCTAAATACAAATCTGACATTGTAAATAAAATGACACCATTCAAGTCATCTAATAATTCATCAATGACATGAATGGGAAACATATATTTCAAAGTGATCTTATTGAATTCTATGTAATTTTGGCACATTATCCATGACCCATCATTTTTTTAACCATAAGCACTGGAAACAAATAAGAACTTGTACTAGGATGAACATTACTTGAGTTTATAAATTCTTTCACTATTTTTTTAGTTTTTTACTGCTATTTATAGGGGTATTGGTAAGGTATAATGTTAAGATGGATAATTCATAGACTCAATTTAATTACATGATTATGATCTTTAGTTGAAGGTAATCCCTTGGGTTCCTAAAAGACTTTTTGATGTTGTTGAATAATCATTTGAAGATTTGGTGGGTCCTAATTTTTTATATCATGGGCTTTCAAGAAATGTAGTTGTGCTATTATGCCATTATATATTTTATAATATAATTTATCCATCCTATGTGAGATAAATAATTTAGATTGGCATGGATTTCATCCCATTAAGTGTGTACTTTTTTCCATTTATATTGAAAACCATGAATAAGTTTTGAAAATTGACAGACAATATTCCTAGTTGTTTAATCCACTACATTCCCAAGACTACATATGCTTCCCCAATCAGTATAGAAAACATTTTTGAATATTTTTGATAGTCCACCATTGAGAGATTGATATGATTAAATTTACTCCAAGATATTTCTTTCCCATAAATAATCATGAATTAAAAATTAGATACTAGGTATAGAAATTAATTGAGATCATTAGTTAATATTATATCAATGAAGTTATGGGTATTCCTTGTATCAATTAAAATTGACACTTTTTTCATCTTAATATAACTTTATACTTTGAATGTTTGTGGTGGGATAATCCCATTTAATGCATGTAAAGAGATAGTATATATTCTTCATCCTCAGAATTTACATGCTCCTATTTTATTTTTGGTTCCTCCATAGTTAATTCTTATTCCTCTAAAACCTCATTCTCAATAATCATTATTCTTTTCTCACCATTGGCACACTTCTGTCCTCTAGACCATTTACTATCACAATGCTAATATAGGCCATTTCTTATTTTTTATAACCCCTATTCAGGAAAGGGCTTGATAATTTTCCATGGGTTAAAATATTTGACCATATTTCTATCAAAAATATTATTCACATTTCTATCCCACCATCCTGAATTTTAAACTTGTGTCAATCTCTTGGTAGAAGAGTTTCATTTCTCAATGTGTAGTGTTTATTACATTACTTTATTAACTATACATGGTTCTAACAAATAAACATATTTATTAATTCACTCATTTACTCCATTGATTTAAAATTACAACCTCTAATAAGGTGTTGCTTATGGAGTTTAGATTGCTAATCTCATATGCTTCGCATTATATACCATTATAGACCTTGTTTGTTTCAAATTTGTTATTTGGGTGAAATAACATCTCTTTAATGACTACTCATAGTGGGATGATAATTCATTAGTAAATTCATCCCATCCAATCACCTTCCATTTCTTGTCACTAATCATCCACTAGTACCATTGATAGGGTTCATATTCTATATTTAGTGAGGTTATGTCAACATTTAAATTATCTAGTATATTGTGAATAATAAAATATTTTTCCATGGGATTTATCCAAGAGTTTATATCTATACCATCAAAATTTTAGATTTCCATTTTGGATACATTAAATTTTGTCCCTTTAAAATATTATCCTATGTTTTCTTTATTGTTTCCTCCATGATGGATTTTTGTCATTCATTGCTCCAACACATATGCATACAAGGATATAATATACAATGGCACAAGGCCATTTGAATTGTGATATATAATACACATATTCACTAAGACCATGATTTATTTTAAATATCCATAATTCCTAACACACATACATTAAATATTCTAAATAACAACTTGCATCATGCCACTTAAAATGTGTGGTCCATTAGGCCAGTGCTTAGTGATCCATAATAGACTAAGTGAATTGCATATCATGGGTGGGCCTTTGATAGTAAATCTTAGTATGGTATGTACATTATCTAATATGATGGATACTTCAGCATTATTCCCATCCACATCTCAGATGAATGTGTCAATGATCATCTCCCTTCACCCCATGAAGAAAGTCACTAGCTCAATTTTAAGAGGAATATGACACATATCCATAATACCTCCAAAGCCTAAATTGATTGTATGTCATTTATAAACATTTAATATCAAGTATATTTAATTAGGTATTCGTATTACATCCATTTTCTAATAGAATCATTATCTCCTCTAAAAAACATGAAAAAACAATACCTAGTCATATTTTGATTAAAATTCTTAAATAAACTCAAAAATATAACCAAAAATACTAAAGGAAATAAGAATTGTCTTTATTTTTATTATATCACTCATCTTAGTTTTAGGTTATTGTATCAACCATTTTTTATTTATAGTGTATCAGCCACACATTTCCTAACGTATTGTATCGACCACATAGTTTTATCAATATTACACCAACTATATTTATATTGTATCACCCTTTTTATATGTTGTCCAACTATATCAAGCATATGTGTATAGTATCATTTGTGCATTTAATTTCAATTACATCATCCATAGTTATATTATATTGACATTTTTTATTGTAATTTCTATTATATCCACAACCTTTTATGGTACCAGTCAAAACATCAATCTTTCATATCATAACTACATTGCCCTCTTCCTATGGTATCAACCTAGCTAAAAATTTTATACCATGGAACTACATCAACATAGCCAATATATCTCACTTGTGATGGTAATTTATTCCCTTGGCCCTAATAAATGCCTAAGGCATTAATTTTTATTTTTTATTTCCTACCGATTTCATATCAAAAATTTATCTACATTTTAAATCTTGTTGGGGAAATTATGTTACACATATTTTCACTAGTGTGTATATTTTATGAATGTAGTCTATCTACCCAATCCATCATTAGATTCATCCCCTACCTTCATGGATCATAGAATACCTCCCTAGACACCTTATATGCATATGTATCATCGTCTTCCAACCATTGTCTCTCGTCACACCAATAATGGTCATCCAAATATTTAGGTTTCTCAATATCTACAATTATAAAATAATTTGCATTTTGGCCTATTTATACCTCCTAGTTAAAATTTCATTTTATTAAGATGTTCACCTCTAGATTTGTATTTTTATCAATATTTTTTGCATAACTCATTTTCACATACATATATAATATTTTGATAAATATTGAAGTAATTAATTTTGAGATAATAAAAAAAGCATTATCTATAATATTTTTTTCTTGATTTTTTAGGTTTTCATATCAAGATTCCAAATTGACACCTTCCATCATCTTCATCACACAACTTCAACACTATATTATGACAGGTAAGTTAATCTAAGTATTTTTATCTATTCATACTTATTTATTTTCTCTTTTAATTTAATATCTTACAACATTAACATTTATGTTTTTGTCTTAATATGTATATTTTTAAAATCACCAATGTAGACTAAACTAATTTACCAAGTGATGAACTTTAGTGGGCCATATGTGTACACATAATATTTTTCACATTTATCACTTTATTTATGATTTGTATTATGAGATTCATTGATGCATGAATCTAATCTACCATAATATGGGTGGGGTTAGATCATGTTACTTTACAATATATTTATGCATAGTATTTTATCACATGTTCACTACTATCAGTCTAACCTCCTATGGGTTTCTTTCAATCTTCCTTACTTATCTCTATATATTTAGTTGTGCTAGCCACCTTGTATTTTTATAATATAGGGTTGGGTAAAAAACATAATTTCCTACAAATTTATCCCTATATTCTATTTCTTGCATGATATAGCTTTGATTTTGTATATCTTTGTACTATATTAGGATTTTTTATATATTAATATGTCATCTAATACTTCTATACTATATCATCATAGTTGATATATTTATATTAAAGTTAAAAGTGATTTGTAGGTTTAGAGTTGTGTGTGTGTGTGTGTGTGTGTGTGTGTGTGTGTGTGTGTGTGTGTGTGTGAGAGAGAGAGAGAGAGAGAGAGAGAGAGAGAGAGAGAGAGAGAGAGAGAGAGAGAGAGAGAGAGAGAGAGAGAGAGAGAGAGAGAGAGAGAGAGAGAGAGAGAGAGAGAGAGAATTATTATTTCCAAGACACATAAAACTCATCCAATTTGTACATACTCACATTTCTTCCCTTAAGTAGTAAATGGAAGAGTTAGAGTTTATAATACTATTATTATAGAGTTAAGTCTTGATCAAGGTATTTGAAGCTCAATATGAGAAGTTGAACTAGTAAGGTGACCCACAGTCTTTAGATTTACAAACTAAGGACATCTAGGTCTTTATCATTACCACTTGAGGTCATTATATACAACACCACTTTCAATGTACCAGTGGAACCAAGTAGGATTTTGATGCACTAAAAATTCAATTCAATGTAATTATATTTATCCTTATTATATTTCCTTTTATTTACTTAATATATAAATATATTATTATTATTATTATTATTATTATTATTATTATTATTATTATTATTATTATTATTATTATTATTATTATTATTATTATTATTATTATTATTATTATTATTATTATTATGATCATCATCATCATCATCATCATCATCATCATCATCATCATCATCATCATCATCATCATCATCATCATCATCATCATCATCATCATCATCATCATCATCATCATCATCATTATTATCATTATCATTATCATTATCATTATCATTATCATTATCATTATCATTATCATTATCATTATCATTATCATTATCATTATCATTATTATTATTATTATTATTATTATTATTATTATTATTATTATTATTATTATTATTATTATTATAATAGTAAAAATTATGTTATTTTCCTTGCCTAGTTTGTCATTACACCTGATAATATAGTATAGTATAGGGCTCCTAGACTTGTCATTACAATCATATATTGTGTACTTAGTTACAATGAATTTATTTTGACTACAATATAATTAACCATTGTTACATTTATATCTTTCTTATTTTAGTTTATTTTCTATCTTGGATATAGGTTACCTTTGTTGGCTAGTTCCTTGCACAAAATTTCCTTATTAAATCCTTGATACACCCTTTATTGTAACTAATTATATACATAATTAATTTTACCTTTGGACATATATCTGAGGCATAGGCCTTTGAACCCTATAACATTGAAATTGAGTGTGTATTATTATCTATTAGATCTATATTTACTAATAATCTATTTTTTTATCTTCAATTAAACACATTTTCTAGTTTGATCTCTTTTTCATATCCTAATCTATAGAGACAAAGAGGTTTGTTGTATTTTTTCAACTCTAACATAAGTAGTGTTTGGGGTCAGTACAACTTAGAGTTATAATCCCATTATAATGGCATAAACTAGTGTTTGAAATAAATCAATAAAAAATATGTACTATGGTACAATATCAAATAAGTACGTAGACATAAAAAAAATCTCAACCATATGTTTTATAGATGTTGCTAACTTGAACACTGTGTAAAGACACTATGGTTAAATTTTGAAAATTTTGGGTTCTAAGGGAAATTGAAATTTTTATTAGTATTTAAACAACATTTTGGCTCTTTTTTCATGTTTTCCTAGCTGATCAAACACATCTATAGCATTTTCATATCCTATGGCATCTTTTATGAGAAAACAATAGTCAAAACTAGTAAGTACATCATTCTTATATTTTCCTATAATTTATTAATTGAGTAGTTGTAAAATCTACTAGATCCTTTTAATTAGGATTATTTTACTTATTGACATATTTTATTTAACCTTAATTTGTGTATACTTTCCTTTTTTTGTATTTTTCAAGTGTAAATAATAGAAAATTTTAGTGGCCTATAATAAAAAAAACATTTGAGGGTTCTGAGTGAATCGATTTTGAAATGGTGGTGAATCTATGTGGAAGGTATATAATTATGCAAGCGAATCATGTGGTGGAATATAATTAATCATGCATATGTAAATGTACACCATATTTGTACACATGATATAAAAATAGTGGTCTACAGATAGGAAATGAGGATCACAAGTAGGCTAATGGTAGTTGACACTTTTGAATACTAAATATGATCATCAACATGATTTAGATGGTCATGCTACATGATACAGATGACCACTGATAAGATGTATATGATTGTTGGCATGCTTGTTTATTATTATCTAAATATTACTAGCAGTCATCTACATCATGTTGATGGTTGTTTGTATCATGTCAAGGGTCATATACATCTTTTTGATGGTCATCTACATCCTATAAATGACCTTTTATATCATGCAGATGATCATTGAAAGTATGCATATAGTCATCAACAATATGTCTCACGTAGTCTATCATTGACATAATATAGATGTACATTTGTATCATGTAGATGGATGTCTACATTATGTAGACACATTTATGCATCATGTTGATGATATTAAAACCTTCCTTATGTTTTTCCCCCTATACGATTTCCTATAAAATAAAACTTCACGCCTAATTTGACACTTTTATAAATTTTTCTTACACTCATGCTACTCTTTTTCTCTATCATCCCAAGTCCCTCTTCCCTATTTTCCAATGATCAAGTCCAACAC
Source organism: Torreya grandis (assembly GCA_037957365.1). NCBI lineage: Eukaryota > Viridiplantae > Streptophyta > Pinopsida > Cupressales > Taxaceae > Torreya > Torreya grandis. The sequence continues at coordinate 784,970 of JARHVA010004427.1, read as the reverse complement.
AATAGTAATTTTGAATCGATGGCATCATATATCTTGTCCACCATACCTCTTAACAGAGATTCCAACTATTAAGTATCTTATGATAATTTGATATGCACTCGATAATGAAATGCTTGAATTTGATAGTAAACGTAGATGCTTGACATTAGATATCAATGCTTGATAACAGATATCGATGTGAATACCATTTGGGTAGAAAAAATTGATTTTAGTGAATAATCAAATTTAAAAAGAGTGTTTAATATATTATATACAATGGTGAGTACACCTGGATCAACTTTCAAGGTACCCATGAACTATATTTATAAAATCAAATTTATTTTTAAAAGTAGGCAAGCCAACCCTAAAAATTAACTACACCCAAAAAAAAGTTAGGTGATTTTGTACTATTAGCTACCCCACAAACTTTCCAAATGTCGAATTTGGAAAATACAATATTTATCAAATAATGAAGATTTACCACAAAAAATAACCTTAGTGTAAAATAAATAAAACATAAATGTGGAATCATATTTTAAAGAGGGTAACCATTTATGTCAATTAATATCTTAATTATTTTGAAAAAAATATTAAATGTTACTTGAAAAAAATAGTTTTATTTGTTTTCAAATGTCTAAAGAATTGATCACCATCTAGGCAAAAATCATGAGTATTTTGTTCTTGGTTTGTATTGAGAGTTTTTTAATAATTATATCCTTCACATGTCCATCATATCTCATTTTCTCCATGTTTAGTTATTGAATATCTGTTTGTTTGTTCCTTTTCCAAAAAAAATATTTCTTTTCTTTTTCCTACATTCATTTTTATTCCTTAACTTCCTTAGTTTCTAAATATAAATAATAATATTTTCAATGTAATTATGGGGATATATTTTACATTTATGGTTAATTTTATTTTATTCATAAATCCTAATATAATCCTTTTTAAAAGCACTTCAATTATAACCACTTCCATGAAATTTCAATCAAATTTATATAACATAATTTTTTAAGGTGTCCCCAAGCCATCCAACCATAACTTTATATTGCCATGTTTGAAATAAAATCTGAACACATAAGAAAATGTTATTTTTTTTTCTTTATAAAATTTACATTTTATTTGATGACACTTTGTCACAAACTTATGATTATGGCACTAATATATGACACAGATGATGAGCTCTAATGAAACATAAACATTTGACTACTCATGTGTATATTTTACAATTATAACCAAAAGACTCTAAGGAATCATCGTAGATAAATAGTACTTCAAAGAATAAAATGACTCAAAGACTCAACATAAGAAACCATTCTATGATGAGTTTGTTTAATGAAAATATATTTTTGTAATAAAATATTTACATAACCATAGGATGTTTAAGACTTAGACACCCCACGTAAGATTTTATGAGTATAATACACACAAATTTTGGATAGATAGCAGAAATTTATTGAGTATTTAATGATGTGGCATTAAATAATGTAATGTACCTCAATAAGATTTATTTATTATTATTTTTACCTTTTCTAACCAACTATTGGATGATAATCCATCCACCTTCAACAATATGCTCTCTTTTTATTATATTTTATTTTGGCCTTTCTTCTTAATCATATTTTATTTTTTCTTTTTTCAAACTATTCAATTCCATTTAATTTTTTCCTCTAATTTCATATTTTACATGCCATATACCTAACCATACATTTGGAAATTAAATAACTTTCCGTGACCTCTAATACTAAACCAATGATAACCTAAATGTTTTCCTTTTTTCCTAAAATTTCATTATAATATCAAATAACTTTGTCACTTCATTTGTTATGACATATATTTTTCCTAAATTAAATTCATCACTATCTAATATCAAATATCATCCATCATTTGTTGAATTGATTTTTTTATTAATTCATGTTTCCTGTCATCCTCTTAATCCATCACTATCTAATATCAAATATCATCCATCACTTGTTGAATTGATTTTTTTATTAATTCATGTTTCCTCTCATCCTCTTAATCTATTTTTATAATATAATAGTGCCTCTCTCCTCTACTCTCTCACTAATTTTCCACCATTTATGTCTCATCATATGTTTCTAAAAAATGTATAAACAACTCCTCTTCTTTTATTTCCTTTGAATCAATAGAATAGGTTATAGGAAAACCTCCAATCATCCACTTCATTTATTCTTATTTTTTACATTATTCTAACATTGCACTCTTATTATTCTATAATAGATTTTCCCCATCATCTCCATCACCTCAAATGTTCATGAAACCTATTATTTTGTATCTAAATGTTTTTATTTAATATACTATAAAAAAAAACTAAAAAACTCAAAAAAATTGAGTCATTCTCTTCATTTTATCTATCTTTATCCTCCTTTCTTGGTTGTACTCATCTACATAGGTAACAAATCCGCATAAATTATTATTAAATTAAACAATTACAATTAGTATTTTTTCCTTAAAATTTACTTGTACTGTAATATAAACTTTTGTTGAAATATGGTATTTTCAATCAACATTTGTCCTCATGAGTGCTTCAATAAGATCTTATAAATATTCTTCAAATCTATCTTTATAACTTATATTATACATATAAATACATTGGGATTAACTATTCATTCCCTACATATAATGTCTTATCATATCCATGTTTGGATACCAACTTTATTTTCATTTATACACCTTTTCAATATTTACTCCGTTGGTTTCTCATTCTTTTCCTATCTCTTCTTATTCCATTTCTAAGCCCCTAAATCTATCATTATTATCTAGAGATGTTGAAATAGCTTCCTCCAAATTTTTTGTTAAAGTATATGGTTAACCTCACTCATAATCTTAGAAACCATATGCTCTCAAATGTTCACATTCTCTAACCCTATGAATTTTCCTTCATGTTGTATATATTTTCATGACATTACAACATATATGTAGAATATTTTAGATCCAAAATTTATCCTAAAAGTGTTTACCAACTTCTACTTCACAAAATAGCTCTATAATTTTAACATTCATTCCATTAAAAAACCCCTCTCTCTTTACAAATCTAAATATGTTCTTTAGGATTACCCTATCTTTTCATGATGTTTGTTGGTTTTATATTTAGACTTTTGGATTTATCTATTCCATCCAAATTTAATTTTAGTGATATCATAATCTCATTAATAGATTTAAGTTATAAAACATGGGGTTCCTAACCATAGTTTTTCACTTTATTTATAATAATCATCTTTGTATTACTTACATCTGTAGACCTCCATATTTAAAACTTTTATATCTATCCATCTATATAATATGGAGAACTAATATCTTCATTATTTTGATACTACTATCTTAGTGGAGGATGTGCATTTAATTCTCTACCCACTAATGTATAATGGAGAATAAAAAATTCTCTATCTCTTCCCAACTATCTAGTTTTATCACTATGGTGGAAAACCTTTACACCTCAACTTACAAGTGCATATTTTTTAATATTTATTTGGTGTCTCTTAAAATTTATTATATTATCTCATTCCTCCAACATATTATTCACTCAAGCAGAATACATCTTCTTTGATACTAAATGATACAGTCTAAAAAGGGGTGAAATGGATGTAAATTATGTTCTATTGGGTCAAATGAATTAATTTATATCTAATTATATACCCTTGATGCTATTCAAATTCATTTGGTGTTTAATTTATTTAAATGTATATAATTTGTCATTTAACATGGTTTTTTAATTAGTAAACATAGAAAATTGCTTCTCTACCCATGATGCTATTCTAATTTATTTGGTGGTCAATTTCGTTAAATTTAAATAATTTTTCATTTAACATGGTTTTTTAATTAGTAAGCATATAAATTGCAACAATTTAAATTTTTTTTGGAAAGAAGACAATATATGGAGTACAAATACTTAGTTTGAATCTCACAATGTGTTTAGAATCTACACAAGGCTTTATAGAACTCAAATGGAAAATTAATGTTGTATTATTTAAATAGAGTTTCAGGGATTTTAAAAGGTATATTTGGATTCTCAATTGACACAAAAACTCTTGGATCAACTTATATACTCTCACAACAAGCATCTAAGAGAAAAACTACTTAACTTCAATCTTGAATAGTATTTAAAACTTCTTGTATTATGATAATAAAAGCTTGATTTGAAGTTTTCTGGAAACAAGTTAGATTTTTTATAGCTATAAAATTTGTATGTATATCTAAAATATTTATATATTATTTTTAATGTTATAAGACTTAATTAAAGAACACATATCAAATACTAAATCATATTTTTTTAGAGAAACCATTTGTTTTATTGATCTATTTAAATTTTAACCAAAAATGTTTAAAATGCCTTTCATTAAACAAAAGTTGGATTTTTTTTTCAAATATATGAAGGATTGCTCACCATTTGGGGAGAAATATCATGTCATATATAGTTTAGGTTTTTGTTGAGGGTTTTAAAATTGTTCTATCCTTCACATGACCAAAATGTCCTATTTTCTTCCTCTTTATTTTCATGTAATTTGTTTCCCTGTGTTCCCATTTTCATGTGTGCATGCACACACACACATGCATGAACACACACACACACACACGCACACGCCCAGAGAGAGAGAGAGAGAGAGAGAGAGAGAGAGAGAGCCCTCCTTTTACAAGTTACATATTTAAATATTATACCAACCTAACAATAAATAAAAACAAAAATCCTTCCAAAGTGTTTTTAGATCTTTATTGGATTTTTTTGAGATGATTTTCCATTGTTTGTAACTTATGGCCTACTTCTATTTTTTCAACTCTCTTCCAACACCATGTACATGAAAAACATAGAATATATATATATATATATATATATATATATATATATATATATATATATATATTGTTGATATGCCTTTGAGAATAGAAACCATGACTTTCCAATGCCAACTATGTGACAAAATGAAACACATGAAATATGTAATTTTTCATAGAATCAACGTTTCCGTAAAGACAAGTTAGTCTCACACACATAAGGATAAAGATAATATATCACAAATATGATGAGTTTTAACAAAAATCAAACCATTGATTACTTATGCAGAGATTTTACAATGACAATTCAAGTTTAAAGGAAATAATGATGGTAAAAGCTTGAAAATAGAATAAAACAATTCATTAATTAAAATTGATAAAAAATCTATGATAAGTTTATATGCTATGATTTTTTAAATAAATAGAAGATTACCATATTTATAAAATGCCTATCAATCACCATTTCTATCACTACTTAGCATAAACTATTCCTTAGATACAATCTTAAACTTCTTTTCCATAAATATTCGTGAAATTATCATGCCACTAACTATTCTTGATATGAGTAAAAAAACAATTTTTTTTTTCTAAATATAAATATATGATGCTAAGAGTAAATAATATTTTTAACTACCGTACACTATGTGACATTATCTCATATGCAATGGGGCATGGTTTTATTTATCAATTGTTCATTCTATCTCATTGGAATGATAAAGTTACTCATTCTAAATTATGAAAGTGAATGACTAAAATTAGTATTTTATCCTTCCAAATTACTTGTACTACAATACAAACCTTTGTTGTCATGTGGTACTTTTAAATAACTTTAGTACTCATAAGTGCCTTAGTAAGCTCTTGTAAATCCTATTTGGAGTCCTCTTTAGCATTATTATCACACATTAAAATTCATTGAAATGAATTACTCAGTGCCTACTTATGTTAGGTTATCATATCCATGTTTTTCAATCAAATATGTTTTTATTCATTATAAACCTTTTGAAAATTGGATCGATTGGTTTCTCATTCTCCGCATCTCCCTTCTTAGTGCCTTCATTAGCCCTTGTCTCTAGCCTTCTTAGTTAGATATATTAAAACCTTTTCCTCTAGCTTTTCTACTCAACTATATAACCAACCTAAATCATAATATTATAAACCATATGCTCCCAAATTTTCATTTTCTTTATCCCTCTCAATTTCCTCTCATGTTTTATATATTTACAACACATTACAACATATCCATATAATATTTTAGATGTAAAATTTAACCTAAAAGTGTTTGCCACCTTTTCTTTCGTAAAATAACTCTCTTATACTAACATTCATTCAATTAAACTTTTTCAATTCTCTCTTACTATAAGTAAATATTCTATTTAAGCTTACCAACTCTTCTAATGATGTATGTTGGTTTTAACTTTATACTTGTATATTTATCTTTAACATCCACCTTTATGTATAGTGTTGTCATTATCTCCTCCATAGCTTAAGTTGTAAAACTTGTGGTTCATATCCAACTTTTTTCTTTTTATTTATAAAATTTGACTTAATATGACCTTCACCTTTGATCTCTCTCTTCAACACTTTGATATCTACCATCTTATATAATATGGAAAGCTAATATCTTCATTTTTGTCATACTACTCACTTCATGGAAGTTGTAGCTTTATTTATATAACCACCAATACATGACAGAGAATTAAAAATTCTCTATCTCTTGCCATATACCTAGTTTTCTCATTATGGACGAAAAAATTTACAACTCGATTTTAAATTTCCAAATTTTTATCTTTTTATGACATCTATTATAATTTATTCAATTCTCTCACTCCTTCCCAAAAAAATCACTTAGAAATTATTCATATTCACTGATATTAAATTGTACAGTATATGATAGAGGTGAAATGAATGTAAACCATATTCTATTGGCCCAAAATAAGTATTTCTAACTACGTTTATATATATGATGCTATTCTAAATCAAAATAATGTGTCATTTAATGTAATGTTTCAATTAGTAAACATACAAATTGTAATAATTTGATTTTATTTGGAAAATAAGAGAAGATATATGTGGTATGAACACTTAACTTGAAACTCACAAAGTGTTTTAAAATATCTACGAGGCCTTATAAAACCAAAATAGAAGAAGGAATGGTTTTTTTATTAAAATAGAGTTCAAGGTCTTTTCAAAGGTATACTCAAAGTTGCAATTTAAAAAAAAAATCTCTTGAATCAACTTATATACTCCTAAACCAATCCTATGAAATAAAACCAACTTAACATCAATCCCAAAATAATTGTTTTTAACCCCTTCCTTGCATTGTGATGCTAGAAACTTGATTTTAAGAATTTTGTCAACATATTAGACCTTTTAGAGCTATAAAATTCAAACCTATAGCCAAAACATTTCTAAATTGTTTTGAATGTTGTAATACCTACTCAAACAACCCATATCAAATGAAAAAATAGATTTTTTAGAGGTAATTTTTTTCTTTTAAGGTCCTTTAATGTTTTCTTAAAAATATTGAAAACACCTTCATAAAATAATAGTTTCGTATTTTTCAAATATCCAAATGATTGGTCCCCAATTAGGGAATAGTCTCATACCATATCTAGTTTCTATGTATTGAAAGTTTGCCAATCATTATATCCTTCACATGGCCAAAATATCCCATTTACTCCCTATATTTTTTGGTGTAGCTCATTTCCATTTACTCCTCTTTTCCATATTATTTTTTATCTTCCTTTACTCCTCTTTTTCATATTCTTTTTCTCTTCCTTTTACAAGTTACATGTCCAACTATTATAATACCCTAACCATAAAATTCAAAAAACAATATTTCCAAAGAGATTTTAACTCATTTAGATTTTTTTTTTTGGAATTATATTCCTTTGTGTGTAACTCTTTTCCTAATATTCCTTTTTTAAAGCACCTCTTGCCCCATCATGTATGTGAAAAACCTTCAAAATACAAGTAATTCCTTTTTGTAAAGATGCCTCTAAAATTCCAACCTTGACTTGCCCATGTCAAGTGCAGGATTAAATTGTAAAATATGAAAAATACAATTTTTTCTCCATAAAGTTGGTATTTTTTTTCAAAAACACTTAACCAAAAACACATACAGATAAAGTTAGGATGTGACAAAGATGATGAGCTAAAATAAAACTCAAACCACTAACTATTTATGTAGAGATTTTAAAGAAACAATTAAAATTTCTCAAAAAATATTGAAGATAAAAATTTAACAAAAAATAAATAAAAGAACTCGATAATTCAAAATGAAAAAAAACATCTATGACAACTTTATTTATTATTATTTTTTAATCAGATGGAAATTTACCATACCTCTAAAATAATTCTCAATCACCATTTCTATCCCTATTTAAAATATTTTTCAAATACAATTCTTAAACTTTTTTCTATAAATATTCTTCAAATCATCACATCATTAAATAATTTTGATGAATGTTTAAAGAAAAACACGAAAATTCTTTTACACATTAAGGTAGCAGATGCTCGAGGTAAATAATATTTTCTTACTAGTTTGTGTGGCATTCTCTCATATACAATTGGACAAGTTTTTCTCTCTCGAATTTTCATTTTATCTCAATGGAATGTTATAGTCGCTCCTTCCATCCATTTAAACTACCAGTACTTTTTCTCCCACTGACCCTCCCTTGAAATATGTGGAATCTTATACGCTTCATTATTTTTCAATGTGATGTTGGACACTCGCGTGGTTAGGTTACAGGTAGAGAGAGATTATGCTTGGCGTACAAATAAATGTTGCACATGTATTTGATATAATCTCTCATACGACCAAAATTAATTGAGTCATTACTGACACCATTATATGCGAGAAGTGAAATACTAGAACAAAAGGGAATATAAAATTTGTATGGAAATGAGGGATATTAAAAACCTGCCATATCCTGATATGGAAGTTGCACACAATTCATCGTTTCACAAGTCTTCGATAATTTAATTTATGACCATGAAAAGGTCTCCCGCTTTATGAAAAACATGGAGGTCGTCGTTTAGCCATGTATGTTCCAGAGCTCACATCACGTTGTGGACTATAACAAACCTGTGATAGAAAACAAAAGGGATGTACAAATTGTATGGAAGTTAGGGCTATAACAAACCTGCTTTGCCCCGACAAGGAAGAAGTAGGGAAACTATAAATGTTGATTAATAAATCAGGGCACCAACCGCTTTACATATAAACATAATATTTATTATAAATTTCGATAATAAATTACATTAATGTTATTGTATTATTATAAATTGTAATAAATAGTCAACCATTTGTCTATTTATGTTATTGATTATCATTATTGGAAAAAATGTTGTTGATTTATGTTTTGATTAGATGTAATTCAATATGAAAATTTAGATCAAAACAAAATTATATTATAACATTAGTTGTTGATTTTTTTAAATAAAATGTTATTCTTTTAGAAAATTTGACTCAAATAATATTATATTAAGTGTGATTCAATAGATGTACAAATATATTTAAAGAAAACAAGGCATAAATGAGCACCATCTATGGCTATTTGATTATCAAGTATTGTTATTTGACAGTTTTTTACCAGACCACTTTGGGTGCAATTAGATAAGTAAAGTTCTATGTAGGGTGAAATGAGTAAATTTGAGCACCATTTGTCAATTTTATTTTGATCTGATTTTGTTATTTAAGTAAATATCATTGACTTAGGTTTTTAATAAATAAAAGTGGATATATGTGTAAATTTTTAAAAAATCCAACATATTTGAGCATAGTTTATAATTCAATTTTTATTAGATATTTTCATTTGAGAAAATTTGATCACATTAACTACAATTTAAATATGATCAAATAAAATTGTTAAAAAAATTGATTTTTGAACTTTTGATGGTTATGTAACTTGACCTCCCTTCTTTATGATAAATGTGTTGGCATGAAGCGATATAACAATCCTTATAGATGTCATGAAGAGATTGATTTTTGAACCTTTGATGGTTATGTAACTTGACCTCCCTTCTTTAATAAATGTCTTGACATGAAGCAATACAACGATCCTTATAAATGTCATCAGGCATGGCATAGGGTTTCCACATTACCACGATGTGTTTTTGGATGCTCTATCTAAGGACTAAGCTTCATGTCTATGGGTGCTAAATCGGTAACCGATGTTATGAAGAGATTATACACATTGTGTTCGTTAACGTAGAGTTGGGTACGTTTCATAGAATGTGTTGTTTCATTGAATGGCTTCGCCCCATTTCACGTGAAGGGATCAAAGTGTTGTTACTAATATGCGTAGTGTGTATCTTAGTTTTGCGTGGAATGCACATGGTGTGTGGGATTCCACGATGGTGCTTGATCCCCCACTGTTATGCAAACTTAGAGAAACTTTGTAAGTCAATGAAGATGAGAGAGCAGACTAGTGGGGCTGCGTGAGGATCATTTTGCTTTCTAAAGGCCTATTAATATAATAATTACTTTATTAAAAATAAAAAGTTTTAAAGCAATTTAAAAGTTCTTAAAAGATTTGCAAATGGTAAAAGAGAATCCAAGCTGAGAAACCCAAACACAGGTGATTCCATATGCCTTACACACATTTGGAAAAAATCTTAGACTGTCTTAAACTGGAAGCCCTTCGTTTGGCCGCGTATGCTTTAATGTCCGGAGACATTTAAAGGTGACAAAGGTTTACATCTTTATCTAGCAAAATGAACATGCTAATTATTTAATATTTTCTCATCAAACCCACCAAAATTAATTTGAAAAAAAAAAGAAAAACATTTCGAAGGGTTGTTAATATGTTGTTTAAATTCTCTATGTTAATTCTATTGCATTTCTTGAAGCTTGAATGTTGTAAAGCACGGAATTTTTAAATTGCGGTTTTTGAAAAACAATATTTCATATAAAAAAATGAGATTTATTTTTGATATAAATTGAATTCTTATAATTGTTATTACTAATTAATTGTGTAAATATAAGTATAATTAATCAATATTCTCATTTTTAATTCATAATTCAGACTCCAAAACATTTATCATAGATAAATAATGAACATTTTCAAATAATGAAAATCGATTTATTAATAAATAATTATTTAATGTATAATATTTTCATTTCTAATTCATAACTCAGACACCAAAACATTTACCATAAATAAATAATGAAAAAAAATTAATAATAAAAATCAATTTATTAATAATTAATTATTTAATTATTTATTATATAATTTTATCCATTAAACATTTCGATTAAAAAACATAATTAAATTCAGTAACCATATCTAAAAGTCAAGTCTTAATTTATTTAAAAGGTATATTTTCATGCAACTTTTTTCTGAAAGAAAAAATTACACTTTAATACATATTTCATTATAAAATAAATTCCGAGTTAAAATTCTGAGTCAATTATAATTTATAATTAAGTTTGATAATTATATAAATGTATTTATTTCTTTTAATCATAATAATAAGAAGAAAAGTTACTTTTAATTATAAAAAATTATTTATTATTATAAAAATATTTAAGTGTGTGTGTATATATATATATATATATATAATTTTTTTTTTTTTTTTTTTAAAAAAATGATTATTGTAAACTTTGAAGGGAAATATTGAACATATAACTATTACAAAAAAATTATCTTATAAATTAGGTTGTCCATTAAAATTATATTTAATATAAAAAAAAATTGATCAAATCAAATATAGTTTTTTTTAAATTATAATTTATACAAATTTTTTTTTTTCAGTATTTGTAAAATATGATGTATGTTTAAATAAATGTAATGTTTTTAGTATGATAATTAAATAACTTAAGTATTTATAAGATAATATTGGAATCTTTGAATTCCTAAATGCTTATTAAATCTTATTTTAGGAATGATAATAATATATTGTCTTACCTACTTGCTAATGAACTATCAAGATGTTGTCCCTTTCACTTGAAATGTTCAAATGCAAGGAAAAAAACACACATAACATAATGAAATGAATAGTTTTAGGACAAATCAGTTATAAAAAATAATAAAATTTTAGTTGAAGACACACTACCAAATATTGTCATTCATCTTTATATTAATCACACTACAATACAATAAAAATGCATATCAATCATTTATGTGTATTTGATACCATCACAACTAAAATTAATACATGTTACTATCACACCTAAAAGTAATGCATGCACGATTAAAAAAATAAAAGTTAAAAGTTAAAACTATAATTTCTATGATCTTAAATGCTACATGAGTAGAACACCAATATGTATTATATATTGTTCATTAATTAATAAGACTATCATTATTTTTGAATAGAGATTAGATATTAACATAATAGATATCAATATGATAGAATATAGTATAATATTAGTCACAGTTATGAGTGAGAAGGGTTTATTTTTGAAAACATACCTATTTTTGATTGATTAGGTTGGCACAAAATATTCTTCCTACTCTCTAGCGAAGTAAACAAAATAGCCTAGATGGAGTAACGAGACAGTGGAAGTCCAAGCACATAACTCATAAATTAAAAATAATAGTCAGAGAGGGAGTGACAGGACTATGGAAGTCCAAATGTAGAAGTCATTATCATAGTGTCACAAAACTCCTTGCAATGCATTATATTTTCATTTTTTGGTTGAATGTTATATATATATATATATATATATATATATATATATATATATATATATATATATATATATATATATATTATATATATATATATATATATATATAAAACAAACAACACATCCATTTATTTAATATTTTCAATGTAACATGTTAGATGGTTATATATTTTTATAAATTTATTTAATATGTTTGTCAAAACAAAAATAATATTTATGTTCTCACCCCATTACACTCTTGACTGATTAATAATTAAGACTTTATTCATGTGGTGATCTTGTAGGCTGCTACGCCCCTAACCTATCACATGTATGAGGATAGTATTAGCCAACTTGTGGCTCACTTATCCCTCTTTGACATTATATTATGGCCGACTTGTGGCCGACTTGTGGCTTTCCTTAGATTAGTAGGTCGGCCTATGGAGTAACCATGGCCTAGTTAGACTATATATAGGAGGTAGTGGGTAATCATTTATCATCATATTGTGAATTCTGCTCTTATTGAAGCTTGTGGAGGTTGCCCCCTCGAAGTGGCTTATCTTTTATCATATATTTGGATATATTTCAGTCATATTTAGATATAATTTTGCTGTTGTACTTAATTCTTGAAGTAATTTCATTACAAGTGGTATCAAAGCTGCGATTTGGGCAATCTTGTGGGTGAAACACTAATTTTGTGATATATAAAAAATGGTTGCGAATTTCTCTGAATTATTTTTACTGAAGGTGAAAAATAATCACATTAAGCGTTCATTGAAATTTTAGATCATTTGGATCTATTTTTCAAAATTTATCGCTATTTTATGGTTTTTCATAAAATTTCTCTATTGTGCGAAATTCAAAGAATTTTTCTGAGTTGTTTACATTTTTGGAAAGCTTAGAAAAAGCCAGCTATGGTTTGTTCTTTGTATATTTTGAATTGAGGTTGACATAATTCCAAAATCGCTTGGTCAAAGTTGGGTCAAAAGTGTCAATAAGGGTCGACATCGTAAAACCCTTTTATGGTAGGTCCACAAACTCGGGGCTGAGGAAAGGGGGCTGAAACTCCAGGAAAAAATCCTAACAAGGATGAGATGGAGTCAGAAGGGGGGTGTAATAGACCCTTTGTACCAGGGTTTTTTGACATAGATCACAAAGTGAGCCAGCTTGACTATAGTGTGGAATGCATTCAGAGTGAGGTGCAAGACATACAATCTAATATGCAATCCATACAAGATAGTTTGGGATATATCATGATAGCTTTGAATATTAATCAATCAAATCATCAAGCTATCTCTATTTCACAAACCCACCAGGGTGGTTCTCCTAACCAGTCTACTTCAAATCCAACTCCATGGCCACAGAAGAACCTATTACCAAAAGTGGATATGCGCAAATTTGATGGAAAAGATCCACTCAATTGGCTCAAACAAATGGAGAGTTTTTTTGACCTACATTAGATTCCAAGTGGATAGAAGGTCACCATGGCATCCTTGTATCTTGAACCTGATCAATTCATTTGGTATCGATGGTTGTGTGATCAAAAGAAAAAGATGGGTCTCAATGTCACTTGGTCAATTTTTCAAGAGCAGCTACAATTACACTATGGCAATAGTGTGATAGATAATTACATCAGCCAACTAGCAAAATTGTGACAAACTAGCTCTGTCAAGTATTATATTCATCATTTTCAAAACCTATCCTTACGTGTGGAGACAATTTCTGATGCAAACTTGAATGACTTATTTTTGAGTGGACTCAAGAACCACATTCAACATGAGGTACGCATGTTTAATCCACTTAATATTTATGAATCCATTATCCTAGTACGTAGAGCTGAGGAAAAATTCTTAGCCAACAAGACACAGCCATTCACTCACTTCAAAGATCGTAGCATATCATCATCAACATTTCCTCCACCTACTAGATTGACCCCTCAGAAAATTGAAGAGAAGCGTGCAAAAGGATTATGTTTTGGTTGTGATAGCAAGTGGAGTAAAGGACATAGATGTGTTGAGAAGAAGTTATTCTACATTGAGGGACCAAATGAAGATGAAGACGCAGATGATGCCTCCAATGATGATGAGGAAGATATAGAGGAGGTACCTAAAGATTCCCACCCTACAATCTCTTGTCATGCACTTGCAGGTATTAGCACTCCACAAACTCTTAAGGTGGTGGGTTTCCTCAAGAAACAGAAGGTGACAGTGTTGATTGATTCAGGGAGCACACATAACTTTATAAACCATAAGTTGGCCATTCGATTGAACTGTTTCATTTACCTAGCACCAAAATTTTAGGTCATGATTGCAGATGGTGGCACAATTAGTTGTTCAGGAAAATGCCATAGTATTAAGCTTACTATGGGTGGGTACAATCTTGATTCTCCTATGTTTGCTATTCCCATGGGTAACACAGACATTGTTTTGGGAGTCCAATGGCTCACAACCTTAGGTACCATTGAGATGAACTTCCAAGAACTATTCATGCACTTTCATTCTGAAGGTAAGAAAATTGAATTACATGGATTACATGAAAAATCTCTACAATTGGTTAGTTCACATCAGATGACCAAGATGCTAAAAATGGGTGCAGACAGAATTATTGCACGATTATGCTCTATAGAAGTTCAACCCCCAAAGGTATCTACACATCCTGATCTGCAAATAATTCTTGAAGACCACTCATCTATTTTTGGGGCCATGCCCAAAGGAATACCACCAAAAAGAGAACATGATCATGCCATTCAACTAATTCCAGGTAGTCAACCACCAAATATTAGACCATATAGATATCCATATACACAAAAGAGTGAAATTGAAAAGATGGTCCATGAGATGCTGGAGGTAGGGATCATCAAGCATAGCCAAAGTGCATATTCATCACCAGTGGTCATGGTGCAGAAGAAGGATGACACATGGAGGATGTGCCCCGATTATAGGGAACTCAACAAGTACACCATCAAAGATAAGTTTCCTATTCCAGTAATTGACGATTTACTTGATGAGTTGCATGGTGCTAATTATTTCAAGAAATTGGATCTTCGCTTGGGGTACCATCAAATTAGAATCAAGGATGAAGATGTTCATAAAACTATTTTTAGAACACATGAGGGCCATTATGAGCTTTTGGTAATGCCCTTTGGTCTTACAAATGCACCATCTACTTTTCAGAGCTTGATGAACACTATTTTTAGGCCTTTTTTAAGGAAGTTTGTGCTAGTTTTCTTTGATGACATATTGATTTATAGTCAAAAATGGGAAGCACATCTGGAACATGTGAAACAAGTATTGATAGTTTTGGAGAAGCACCAACTTTATGCGAAGCCATCTAAATGTGCTTTTGGAGTACAAGAGGTAGAGTACCTTGGTCACATTGTTTTCCATGAAGGGGTCAAAGTTGATCCTCAGAAGATAAAGTGATAATGGAATGGCCCATGCCAAAAACTCTCAAAAACCTTCAAGGTTTTCTTGGACTAACAAGTTACTATAGAAGATTTGTGAAAGTTTATGGTAGCATAGCAGCTCCACTCACTGCGTTGCTAAAGAAGGCTGCTTTCCATTGGAATGATGATGCCACCAAAGCATTTGAGAAACTAAAAGTAGCTATGTGCACCACTCAAGTTTTGGCTACTCCAGACTTCTCACAAACATTCATTGTTGAATGTGATGCTTCTGGGTCTAGATTGGGGGTGGTACTAATGCAGGAAGGAAGACCCATTGCATTTGAAAGTCATCAATTCAAAGGTAAGAATCTACAAAAACATGTCTATGAGAAAGAAATGATGGCTATTCTTCATGTAGTTAACAATGGAGGCCTTATCTGATGGGTAGACACTTTAAGGTGAAAATGGATCATGATAGTCTCAAATACTTTTTGGAACAAAGATTATCATCTAAGGAACAACAAAAATGGGTAACCAAAATGCTGGGTTATGATTTTGAAATCATCTACAAGAAGGGTAAAGATAATGTGGTAGCAGATGCACTATCTAGATGGGATGCCTCTATAAAAGCATTACTTGGTGCAATGTCCATATTGCAAGCAGATTGGGTGGATGAAGCTAGGTTAGAATGGGAGAAAGACAAGGATACATAGGTTCTGATTCAGAATCTCTAGCAAGGTAATTTATCCTCTGACAAATTCGAATGGAAAGGTAATGTCCTATTGTATAAGGGTAGGTTATACTTGTGCAAAAATTCAGAGCTTAAGCATAAGATTCTTGCAGAGTTGCATGCATCTCCACTTGGGGGACACTCAAGGTTCTTGAAAAATTATCATAGAATTAAGAAAGAATTATTTTGGGAAGGACTCAAGGGAGATGTACAAAATTTTGTGGAAGAATGCATGATATGCCAGCAGAATAAAGGTGAAACAGTTAAGACCCCAGGTTTGTTACAACCATTAGCGATTCCTAGTCAAAGGTGGGAGAAGATTTCCATGGATTTCATCACTAGGTTGCCTTGTTCTGAAGGTAATAATGTTATTTTGGTCATTGTGGATAGGCTTACAAATAATGCCCATTTTCAACAAGTACCGTTGCGGCTATTTTTATGGAAGCAGTTCTCAAATTACATGGAACCCCAAAAATAATTGTGAGTGATCGTGATCCTATTTTCACCAGTAATTTTCGGACTAAACTATTTTCTTGTTTGGGTACTCAGCTAGCTCATAGCTCATCTTACCACCCCCAATCTGATGGACAAACTAAAGTGGTTAACAAATGTTTAGAGGGGTATCTCTGTTGTTTTGTTTTAGATAAACAAGAACATTGGGTTAAATGGCTACCACTTGCAGAATGGTGGTATAACACATCTTTCCATACCTCTTCTAAAATGTCTCCATTTCTAACACTATATGGTTACCATCCACCTTCCATCACTTCTTCATTAAAGGTGCACACCAAGGTTCGAGATGTGGAAGAGCACATTCAACATCAACAAGAGGTTTTGGCTAGTTTGAGAGAGAATTTAGCCTTGGGACAAAATAGGATGAAGCAACAAGTAGATCAACACTGGAGTGAGAAAATTTTTGAGGTGGGTGACTAGGTATTTGTTCGTGTATAACCTTACAAGCAGATGTCCTTGAAGCAACAGAAAAAAGACAACAAACTTGCTCCAAAGTATTATGGCCCTTATCAGGTTCTACAAAAAATTGGAAGTGTGGCTTACAAGCTCGAGTTACCTCATTCATCTCATATACACCCATTATTTCATGTTTCTTGTTTGAAAAAGGTCATTGGATAGAAAGTTTCTACCTAGACAGAGCTCCCAGAACTAGATGAAGAAGGATGAGTCATTTTGGAACCAGAGAAGATCCTCCAAACACGTACTAAGAGGTTGAGAACCAGAGAGATTAAGGAATATTTGATCAAGTGGAAAAACCAAAGCAGTGAAGATGCAACTTGGGAAGGTGAAGAATTTTTGCAACAACATCCATAGTTGTTCAATGTTGAGGACAACGTTGGTTTGAAGGGGAAGGGCATGCTATGCCCCTAACCTATCACATGTATGAGGATAGTATTAGCTGACTTGTGGCTTACTTATCCCTCTTTGACATTATATTATGGCCGACTTGTGGCTTTCTTTAGATTAGTACGTCATCCTATGGAGTAACCATGGCCTAGTTAGACTATATATAGGAGGTAGTGGGTAATCATTTATCATCATATTGTGAATTCTGCTCTTATTGAAGCTTGTGGAGGTTTCCCCCTCGAAGTGGCTTATCTTTTATCATATATTTGGATATATTTCAGTCATATTTGGATATAATTCTGCTATTATACTTAATTCTTGAAGTAATTTCATTACATAGGCAATGACAACCCTTCTGATGTGTTATTTGATGGATCGTCACAAAATTTATATGGGGTGATTCCTCTCTACCTAGATGGTGTGTTGTACAAGGTACCATTTGGAAATAACAAGGTTATATGTGGTAGTGAAGCACCTAAATATTTCACAAAGGGCTCAGGAAAACTATTGAACACCCACCCATGAATTTGGCTATTGATATACACTCTCTCAAACTAGAAAAAGATGCCCTCATTTCTATCCTAGCAAATAAAGATTTTGATCTTAGAATAACTCTAGCCAAATCTTCAGGATCTAAATGAGTAGATATTTATATAATGGAAACTTATTTTGAAAGGTAAAGTGGATATCTATCCTTCTACAAAGGGTGTTTTAATTCTATTTTTCTTCTTTCTTTGGGTAAAGATCTCATTCTTATGAATAAGTGGATATGAAATCAACACAAATTATTTATGAAACCATAGGAACCCAATTTCAATCCTCTTTCTGACATTTTTTCTTCTAAACCTATTTGGATCTGCCTCCTATATCTTCCCCTTCATTTTTGAAGTAAACCTTGTTTTAATTCTATTGGTAATACCATTGGTAAGTTCATTCAGATAGATTTAGCAACTGAATTATTTTCACATAACACATTTGTCAAAATTCTAGTCTTCATAGATACAGTGCTTAATCTTCCAAACTCCATAGATCTATTTATTGAAGATCAAGTTTGGAGACATACATTAGATTACGAAGGGATGCCTTTTAGGTGTCGTAATTATTTTGATATTAGTAATTTATCTTCAGATTTCCCTTCCTTTGTAAAAATAAAAAATCAACCGATATGGTGGAAACATTATTCTCTAGATATTCTCACAATGTGTTGTCAGGAGTATGATAGTAGAGATATTCTAGATGTAGAAGAAGAGAATGACACAGAGTTTCTTTTGGAGACATCAGTTGTAGTAGGAGTAGCTAAAGATGGAAAAAAAATTGAATGTAACTCAGTTCTATAAGAATCCAATGCTCCATTTATTTCATCCTCTAGTGAAAAAAGAAACATCTTGGATAGAAAGTATACAACCCTAATTTTGTATATTCCTAAAAAGGATTTTGAAAATATTTTTTTTCCAAAAAATTGAAAGGTTGATAGAGGATGGATTAATGTACAAAGAAAGAATAAGAAAAAAAGATGAGGCCCAGTCCATGTTTTTACAAGTTGGAGGTTCAAAAATATATTGTGTGGAAAGTCAAGAGAAGGCTTAAAGGCTTAGTCTTGCTTGTTAAAGCTCTTGGACCCTATGTTTCTATTTTAAGGAGCTAGTTTTATTTATAGGATTGAGGCTTTGATCCTTAACATATCTTGGTTGGATGTTTTTTATTGATTTTTGGTTATGTTTAGTCCTTTGGCTTGCATTATTGTATTTTTAGACTTAAGGTTGTATTTGGGAATTTTAGGCCCTGTTTGATTGTTTGTCTTCTAGGTTTTGGGTATATAGTTTCAAAAAAAAAAACCTTCATATTTAATAAAAAAATATAAGTGTTACATTGTAGATCTACACCAAAATTATGTTTATAATATAGAATAAAAATATTCATGTAAATAATTGCATGGGACCGGTCCGTTCGATGGAAATTACAAGCAAGAAATTGTAATGGGTCATGGGTTTTGGAAAAATTTACAATAAAGGGCCATTGACATTGAAATTTACTACTACTATCTTTCATTGAAATTTAGTTATTTTGCCAATCAGTTTGGCAATAATTACATTGAATCTATCAGATGGTTTTGAAAAATAAATAAAAAGAAAAAGGTGAAATGTCCATTTACGTGTGTTGGAACTTGGAAGTAGAGAATGAAGGTGACAAAATTCTACGCTCTCCTAACTCACCCTATCTAAAGTTTTTATGAACCCTAATGAAGAATTAGTAGCAAATCTAGTACTACCATTTTTATGAAGAAAGCTTATTTTAAATATTTTTTCTTATTTTTTGATATTTTATTTAAATTAGAAAATCTCTAATAGGGGGAGAGATACTAGTGCTGGTGCACCCTAATTTTGTACTTACACAGTACCTAAATAGTGTCATGTCAACATTTAAAACTTACACTGATAGTATTGAGAGTCAAATATTTAATTTTAAAGTTTTAGTGGGTGACGTGTAAATACGTATTCTAAATTTTTAGTGTGTGATGTGTAAGTATAATGATACCACATCAATTGATGTGTAAGATTTCACTATAAAACCTTTTTAAAAGTCTGACCAATATATTTAAATTGCATATCTTATACTTGTCAAGGTGATGTTTCATCATATCATTAAGTATTGTGCACTACTATTTTGTCAAAATTATATAATTATAAGTAAATTGTATACCTACTTTTAGATCTTTTGCAATAAATATTGGCTCTTTTACAATGTGTTAGATATTTTGATCTCATTTACCCTCTTGAATATATTGGACCTTACACACCTATTGGTATATCTACCTTAAAATTCTCTAAATTCATATTTTCATCTTATGTCCGTAATATATGAGATCATGGATTACAAGTTATTGGTATAGAAATAACTTGTTTCTATTTAATTATTAGTGTTTATATATGATAAATAAATAATGTCTAGTTAATTAATTTTAAATATTGACAAATATATGTAACTATGGGTTCAACAAATTTTTTCTTTTTTTTTTAAAATTTACTTTGTTGGTTTTCATTTTAACCATGTTGACCTAACACTCCAAGCTAAAATTTTCAACTTTTGTGTACCTTAAAAATAGATATTTTCTTCCTTACAAAATAATAGAGAATTAACAAGGTTTTCATATCCTTTTGAAATAAAAATTAAATAAAAAAACCATAATCATAATAACAATAATTCTAAAAAATGTAAATTTATAATGTTATGACGTGTGCCAATAACACAAATTTTTTAAACCAATAAATGTTTTAATAATTACTTGATTTCCTATAAAATGAATCTAAGTGCTCAATAGATTAATTTAACTAAATTATAGATAAAAATACTTGCCTAATCCTAGGTGATATTTGAATTTAAGTTAAACATTATGAACACCCATTGAAACTTCTAAGGACTAGGATATAAAAAAGAAGAAATAGGAGAATGTCAGTATACTAGCTAAAAGGGACCATACAAAAGGGCTAAAGTGAAAGGTGAGATAAGGACAACATAAGAGTACATAATATGATATGAGATTAAAAATAAGGGGAATTTTAGCTAGGTAGAAGTTAATAAGAGGTCCCATATTTATTGATTTAAAATAAATTAAATTTATACGTAAATTTTTTTCTAAAATAATCACAAAATATTAAGGAATTTCATGAATTTATTGTGTCTATAATTATCCACACTTTGATGTTTTTACATGCCTACATATCAAAGTAGGAAGAAGGAACGGTGTGTGTGTGTGTGTGTGTGTGTGGAATACATGTCATATACATAAATAATAATATTAGATTTTAAAAACCCATAACATTATTCATGAAATTGGTTCATCCATAGAATAAGCCATCGTGAATTGGGAATGCTTACATGCAACCTACCATCTGTGGTATCTTGACCACATAACCCTAGAAAATGGTGGAACTTATTATGAAATATCATCTAATAAGGATCCCCTTCATCTTAAAACCATGAAATAATATGAATCACATATATTATCTCATCTTGATCCTATATATAACTAAGTGGCATAGACATGCTTGGCCATTAAGTATTTTACATTAATCATTATTGGAATATTAAAAATTCATCCACATGATTATAAGAGAAAACTGTATCATTTGTATATAATAAAATCTGATTTATATAGCATATTAGTCTTGTATACTTGATAAATACCTATAAAGGCTCCACCCTTCAGTTCTATACCTTCTTGTTGTCGAAAGGCTCACAGTACCATATCACTATTACTAACTACTTATCTTATGGTTTGATATAATCATTTTTGATGACCCATATCTCCTACATAGTATAAAAAACATTAAATTAGATATATATGATTCACTATCTGATTTAGATCATTACCAATTCTTTAACATATCAAACACTTGCATCCTACATAGAGACACTTAATTTGATGAAAGTGTCCAAATTCTTATCTAATGTTTGTCCCTCAAAATTCATCTAATTTAATAATATTTTTTATCCTATTTATTATCTCTATGAGATAATTTTAAAAGGAATGTCATAAATAAAAAATAAATACCATTCATTACCACCAAGTCATAATAAAAAATATTACAATCACACATCTAGTAAAACACCTTTCAATTGTTCAAAATTGCCCTATTCGTCTTCATTTATATATTATTCATAGGAAAAGTCATATTAAAGATATGAAGCATTCACATAGTAACTCATGAGTAATATTTGTCAAGTTACAATCTAAATCATTGAATGCCCTTGCATATAACATATTTCACATTTATGTACACACAATCCAACACTTAATTGAGAACTACATATTTTTTATGCCCTCTTCAAAGTAGTGGCTATGTAGCCAATGCTCATTGATAGAGGGATCGTTTAGGTCAACTCAAATTTTTAATCCCACTTACCCATTTTTGACAAGGTACAAATACCTAAAGTGAAGAGCTAAGGTTTGATCCATAAATAATCATCTACAACCTATATGTGCAAATAAAATATATCAACACAAATGTGACATAAAACCTAGAAACCTCTAGCTAATCTCTCTATAATATCTTGAGTATTATACACTATATATATCTATTGACATTAGGGCACATGCATCAAAACAAGTGTCCCAAGCCTGACACAAGTGTCAAGGCCTCTACAAAAATATTTCTAGAATCCTAATCTTTTTTCTACGTATTTCCACATCTACATAGCTTAGATTTACCTACGCATTTATAGGTAAGCTAAGTATTATCTTTTCCTAGTGTTTATGAAATTAAATTACTATTTGGAATGTACTTTTTGTATTTAACATGACTCAACATTATAATTTAGAATGTCAATTTATCCAAGTTTTTAATTAATTGTCCTAATTTAAAATAGTTTTATTCATTCTTATGTTTAGGTAGTTTTACTATTTAATTGTCATCCAAATTAGGTTAAACATTTAGCAAACCTAATGTATTTATCTCCATGTGAAACTCCTCGATTTCTCTAGAGTTTTTGGTCTTCTAGGGTTTATGATTGTAGTAATTTGTAGATCTAAATTTTTGCATTTCCTTTCACACCCTTATTTAAATTTATCAAATATGGAAAATGTTGACAAATATTATTTTGAAATGGAAGAAAAGAATCCTTAATTAATCATACAAATACAAATAATTCATTCATTCATTCATTCTTAAATATTATACATTAAAAATGCAATAGACATGCTAATGCTAGTGCATCCATAACCAATAATGGTGAACCCTTATATGGTACAACCCTTTCTACATCTTCCATAATAATAATTAATAATTCAACTCAACTACCATTTTTAACTCCCACATAAACAGTTTTCATCCCCTTTAGTGGTTTTTCAAATATCAATACTTAATGCCAATGGGTATTCTATACAAACTCTTATAGAAGTATTCTTTAAACAAAGTTTCCTTTCCCCATTACATTAATCCATTGTTTTTAATAAATTGATATATTTTTATGAATTATGCCATATTATTAAAGATTTTGAAATGGAACTTCTCTCCTTGAACAAGATTGAGTATGTAGAAAACACACCGACTACATCTACTATCAAGTTTTATGTCAAACCAAGCTATAAGGTAAAACCTACATAATATAAAAATGAAGCATCCAAAATGCTTCACTTAGTATCAAAATAACATAATCGATTCATTTTATCTGATAAGCCTAAGATACAATTTACATGATTAGATATGTCTCTATTTCCATTACATAAGAAGCTTGTGGAGTGCCATATCATATCTCTCACTCCTCTTATAGATGTTGATATGAGTTAATCTCTACTAGAATAATATGATACCAATGCATATTGTGACTATCATCAAGGCCTTAAACATTATAAAATAAATTTTGTACCTTGAAACATAAGATCCAATATCCTATTAATAACTAACAACTTACCTTTTATGATCCTCAAAAGGATTTAGGTTCATAGCCTAGTGACCATCAAAACCATAAGATATCTAACAAGAAATTTCAAGATCATTATATGAAAAATCCAATAGTTTAAATGGCATGTAATGTACATCCTTCTCCATCACATTATGGGCACCCATTCAATGGAATAATTAGAACTTATACATTCACAATAAATCATGGTTCAAATACCTTATTTTATATTTGATGACAATGAAATTATGGATTTTGACTCAGATTTTCATTCATTATTTATTTTATCATACCTTGATCATTATCTTATATATATTTTTATGATAGATAACGGTACTAGGTGAGAAATTGTGTACCATAACATTACCTACACATTTTAAATATATACATGATGATGTCTACCCTTTAAAAATAATGTTAGAGCATTTGATGGACATCACAACACATTATTGTTGAGATTGATTTACCTTTATAATCTGGTACAAAACATGTGGTTACGACTTTTTTAATTTATACTATATACAGGAGTATTTGATATGGTATTGGGATGGCCTTGGATACATAAACTTCATGTAATACCTTCCATATTGCATGGGTGTATTAAATGCTTTCATACCATCAAGGTATTTATAGTTTCCATAATAATATGTGAAAATCCACTTGAACAAGACAAAATTATTCCTAGATAGCTAATTATATAATCTACTAAGGTTAAGTATTTGTAAAATTAAACAAAACATGAAATCCCTTTTCATATGTGGACCATTTTTGAGAGACAATTCGACCATAGATACACAATGGATTCCATGGAATCCCCATATACACCTTCATGGTCTATAAATTTGCTAAGATCTCTAATTATAGCTACATCAAGGAAACCATAGATCACTAAAATATGGGTTGAAAGAACCACTATTCCTTCTATTATTTCATAATGCCTAAAAATTCATATGAGACATTCACAAAGTATCACATATTCTATATTTTCAAATATGACACCTATGCATGCCCCTTAGAAATATCACTAGGTTCATTTACCATATTCCATGTTTGGACCTTCCAATTAGCATCCCTTATATGGGATCATAGGCTAGAGTTTTTTCCTTCCCAAAAACTATTAAAATTTAAAAATAATATATATATATATATATATATATATATATATATATATATATATATATATATATATATATATATATATATATATTCAATAAAATATAAAAACATTCAAATAAATGTAAAATTATAAGAAAATTAACATTTAGATGTATACTAAATCCTTGGGATATATATTTTTTACTTTGTGTTAGTGGATAAAAGATCATTTGTTTCTTAGATACACATACTTGAGTGTGAATAAATACACATTAGATACATGATACCCACATATAGATGTTAAACATTTCCTTTTTCTATGTGACACACTAAAATGGGGAATCTACTTCTTTGATCATGATTGATACAAGTTACATTACTTTAAGATCATCTTTATAATATCATGAAAAAATTATATAATAGCACTTACACATTGTTATACTCATGTTTACATATTTCATAATTTACATGATATGTTATTTTACATGGAATTATTTTGCTAACACATATATGTAGGGACTAGTAGGATATGATTATATTGGTTGTTTATTATTCATTTATACACATTATCACTTTCTTGAGTGTATTTTTATTTCTTGATATTATCTTGCTTATGGAACATTTGAATATGTTTATTTCTTGTTGGCATATCTGCCACTTAATGATGCTTTCTTTTGATATATGTACTTTGAATATCATTCCTTTGATATGCAACATTTTAATATAGCCCATATTTGTTATCTCCTTAAACCCTTTTCTGTGTGACATTGAGTATTTTTGTGTGTGTGCCTCAATTATTATTTATGATCTTGTATAGTTAATTTTTATACATTTTCATGATCCATACAATGCATCTTAGAATTGGTTTCAATCACATTTTGTGAGCTCACACACACACACACACACACACACACACACACACACACACACACACACACACACACACACACACACACACACACACACACACACACAACTCTTTTATTCTACATGATTCATACATGGATTATATAGTTATCTTATCATTTTGAGGTAAGGTCACTACCATATTCTAGTTATCTCACCTCAAAATATGGGGCATATTAGTGGGGGCATGTCATATAGACATAAATGCACACATATATAGTATATATAGTTAAAAAAACATTTGATATAGTTTTCATAATTTAGATATGCACGTGGCTTAGAATCTCATATACGTTGCATCATTATTTTTAGATTTAAGACATTTTTAAATATTTCTTATTGTTATTATACATAATTATAGAGCAGAGGTTACACTTTGATAGATACTTTAGCTTGAGAAAAATTATAGGTTCATATGTCATGCAAGTGCACTAAAAACTGTAAATACATATTTAAACTTATTCAAACTTATTTACCAAGAAACACCATTTTAACAAAGAAACATCATTCTGAACCCTTTTTATTTATATCAATTGGATCCTTTTAGTAGTGTGGTTGAGATTCAATGCCCTAAATGGCCTAAAATTACTTACATTTTGTATTTTGAATTGGTTAAATACCATTTACCTTGAATTTTATTTTACTATCACTTGATTTTTGCATTTAAGATTCAATGATCTCAATGGATGTGTCAAAAATATTGTTACACTAGATTGGGGATATTATTACCTTCTATTATCTCTCTTAAAATCTCCAAAGTTGAATTTTTAACCTTCATCTGGTCAATGCTTCATAAGGAAGCATCTTTATTAAGTTAAAGTACCAAGGGGGAACATGGTTGCATTGAAACACATGTGTACTTCTTTTCTCTCTTTATTTTAAAATAGTTCAATTGTGTCAAATTTCAAATTATATAGACTAATTTATATGGTAACATGATATTGGTTATAGTTCATACACTAGATAAACATAGACAGAGGGCTTAATGAAAAGTAAGTTGTGTTGTACACACTCAAGTATTCATTTATTTCATTTTAACTAATAATTTAATCATTATCCATTATGATATTAAAGGGTGGGAAATCATAGCCACTAAAATCTGATTTATATAGCATCTTAGTCTTGTATACTTGATTAATATCTATAACAGGTCTGCCCTTTAGTTTTATACCTTCCAACTATTGAAAGTATCGAATTAAACATCTCATTATCCCTAAATTTGTATATTATGTTTAAACCTATCATTTTTGAAGACCCAAATATCCTACACAATATAAAAATATTAAAATCTAATATATATCAATCACTTTCATTTTGAAATCCTTAACAACTTCCTATCCTACTAGATTCTTACGTCCCACATAAGGACACTTATGTCAATGCTAGTGTCAAAATTATTATCTAATGTTCATACCTAAAATGTGATCTAATTTTCAAATCCTTTAAGTCCATCAAGTTGGCCCATTTATTTTATTTAACCCTTCTATGAAATATTTTCAAAAGTAGTGGTATAAATATAAGAAAAATTATAACCAAGTCATATTTAAAAACCTTACCTAGCACACATCTATCAAATCACCTTTAAATTATTAAAAACTACCCTATTATTCTCTATTTCTATATCAATCATATAAGCAGTCATATTATAGGCCTAAATAATTCAAAGAATATCCCATGAGTAGTATTTATCAAGTTATAAACTAGATCATTGTATTTCCTTGCATATATAATATTAAACCCTTGTAAATACAACACTTATGTGAGAATTACATGTGTTTGAGTCCCTCTTCTAAATAGTGAATATGTAGGTAGCAGTAATCTATAGAGGGGTCATCAAGGTCAACCTAAATTTGTGAATCCAAATACCCTTTTTTGGCAAGGTATAAAGAACTAGGATGAAGAAATAGGGTTTGATCCATAAATAATCATTTACAACCTATGTGCATCAATAAAATATATTAACATAAAATTTCAAAAATTTGATAATGCTCTCAGTGTTCTCTCGACAATACAATGGGAATGAAATACTAGGCACATCCATTGAAATCATGAAACTTACATTGATGCACATGTCCCAAGGCTAACATAAGTGTTTTAGAATCTAAATAAAATATTTACATAATTTGAAAACAATATCTCGATCTTTGTTCCTTATTCTTTAGACCTCTATATGTCTCAAATTTTCTTGTACATTTTAATATAGAATAAGTATTATATATTCTTAGTGTTTATGCAGTCAGATTACTATTTTTAATGCACTTTATATATTTATCACAACTCAACATTTTAATTTAGAATATTTATTTTTCTAAGTTTTATATTAATTAGTCTACTTTGAAATAGTGTTTTCTATTCTTGTGTTTAGGATATTCAACCTTTTAAGCCTCATCCAAACCTAAAAATTATTTTAAATCCCCTATATAAACCTTAACCTAATATGCCAAAATAAATCAATTTTAATCATACATCTCCCTCACCCCAAATATTTTTGTTTCAATTAATAGAATATATTTGACATTGTTCTACAATGCTTTGTATAATAGGGTATGTTTCCACCATTGAAATTTTTTAATCAGAGGCACTACATTGACAAAAAATTCACACCTAACCAACAACATAATAATTTCATCTAATTTAAATGAGGAAAAATGTATTTAATTATTTCTACTTTTAGAATCAACTAGGTTTGCAAGATTCATTATTTATTCATCCACCATACATGTTGTACTTCAAAAACCTATAAAATACATGAAACCTATTGAATATAAAATAATTTCATATCTCAAAAATATTTAAATTAGTTTTATTACATTAAAATTGAAGAATGGGATTCATAG
Organism: Torreya grandis; assembly: GCA_037957365.1. Taxonomy (NCBI): domain Eukaryota; kingdom Viridiplantae; phylum Streptophyta; class Pinopsida; order Cupressales; family Taxaceae; genus Torreya; species Torreya grandis. The sequence continues at coordinate 755,877 of JARHVA010004427.1, read as the reverse complement.
GCAAAAATTTATTGTCACAAATGTGTCAAGATTTCCTCCGCCAAAAACACACCTCATTTGGTGCATGCACAATTATTATTTTAAGTGACATTGGATAACTCCCACTTTGATGCATGTTATAATGTAGCATAAGGGATCACATGGACCACATATTAAGTGATTATATACTATAATCATCACATTAGACATAATCGTTCACCAATAATGAACTAAATTATCTCGGTTCTATTTCTACAATCTTCTTCTCAATATTAGAAGTGCAAAACTGAAACTAAAGGATTAGAATATTCTCATGTACTGCATAATTCATTATTATATTTTTAATAAAAAGACACATTTAATTATTTAATATAATCATATATAACAAAAACATGTTTTTTTCACATAATACAAAAAAAAAAAAATGTTGAATTCACTAGGCATCCCAATTGTATGTTGTATATTCAACCATACAAAGAATAAAAACACATCAAAAGTAGAATATGATTAATTTCAGAAAAAATTAATCTCAAATTACAACCACCATGTTATTCTTACATCAATTCTATGGGTCTCAATGGGTTTAATGAGTGTCGTTATTGGGAAAAGCTTTGACATTCACTATAAAACTAAGATAAAACCACTAGAATGTGCAATGATCATTATTTTTAAATTAGAAAACTACATAAGTTTAACATTGGATCTAAATCTTCCATTATGTGTACTAATAATGCCTATGATTTATGGATATTTTATAAAATTTATCCTAAAAATGGCTTCGGATTCAACCATACATAAATCAAAATGCCTTAACTTGCATACGGAAAAAATAGATATTGGCATAAATCAGTAGTAAGGTTTGACATTTACTACATAATCTCAATAGTTTATTCCTTCACATATATTCTACCTTATCCACATGTGTGTCTCTGTGTGCGTGCGCCCATGCACATGCACACTAAAATGTAATATAACATTTATGTTTGAATAATTAAGTATGAAGAGAATTAACTTCATTCAATATCAAAAATAAAACACGTAACCCATCTGATTCTCATTTACATCACCATTTCTATAACTTAATATTATAAATGTTGAAATTTTGAAATGGAAAATATTTTTGTAAGCCATAATTAATACTTCATTCTATGCTCTATAAATACATATAAATGTCTGCCTAGAGTTGTGGAAATGAAATGGGAAATAAAATATACATGATTTTTTTTTTCTTAAATTAAATTATAATAAAATATATAAATGTATTATATTATCATATTAATATATTATATATTATTAATAATATGATATAATACATATAATATTATATAGTATCAAGGTATTTTTTTACCCTTATTTGATTTTGAAAATCCTAATAGGATAGAAATTAGTACAATAATGATAGATATGTCATTCAAGCATATTTTTTATCTTTAAACATTGAAACTGATTTTAGTCAATTCACAAGTGGTACATGCTAAATATATTAAATATAACAAATGGATTAGTACTTAGCTTTTCTAGTTGATTGTCTGATTATGATTGTATTCTATTAGTGTAAAATAAACTGAATAAGGTTTATTATTTATTTAGCTCATGAACTATGTTTATTTCCCAAAAGGGTTAGTTTCAACAAATTTGGGTCAGTATCAATTGTCGCTACTAACCTATTCTATTTGATAGTGAAATGTACCAAAAATAAAGTGTTTGACCGTATAGTGGCATGTGCATGTGTCTCAATGCTTTGTATGTGTGATGTCAAACACTTATGATCCACACAATTCAAAAAATAATCTTTCTTCACCTTGAAACCCTAGGTGCACTTGTGAGGTCTATAAAACTTGTAAAAAATAGAAATGTGTAATGGGATGAGATGATCCCAATCACTGTTGTTTGATGATTGGGTATTTTATTGGTATATGATATTCTAAGAATGAAAATAGAGATATAATTATTTTTCCCACATAGTTTGATTGTATAATTATGAACCTTACCTATATGAATGTAGCTAATTATTTATTTTTCATAATTTAAAACGTTTACTTTGAATTGAATTCTGCACGCTTGAAAATAGGCCTATGACTACTCCTAGTGACTAATTTATAAATAAGAAAGAATAAGGAATATTTCCCCAATGTGTAAAAGGTAAGTTATAGGTCCCTTAATGAATGAATCATTGAAGTGTGTGTGTGTGTGTGTGTGTGTGTGTGTGTGTGTGTGTGTGTGTGTGTGTGTGTGTGTGTGTGTGTGTGTGTGTGTGTGTGTGTGTGTGTGTGTGTGTGTGATTCTAATTGGGTAATTTCTCACACCACTAGCATACTAGGTAGATGGGTGGAATCTAGGGAAATATTTGATTTTAAAAATTATTCATTATTGAGAGAGGGTCATTCTTTAAAATCCTAGGGAATTATTTATGGTGATAATGACCCAGTCTAGAGTTAAATAATTTTGCATAGGAGGATTGAGATAAATATATACAAATGTCGACGTAGTATAATAGGTAGATTTGAAACATATACTAGTCTTATATTACATGTGTAAGAAAATAATGAAAGGATAAAAGTCTTAAGGTAGCATTTATGTATGAGAGAATGGTGGGTAAAGACAAAATTATATGTTCAAGTCATAGGTGGTAAATACATGTCAGGGTTGTCATTTCAATTTATTAATATAATAGTTTTGGATATACAAATTCCCCCTTATATTATAATAATGGAATTTTTAGTTTAAAAGGAAAATATGTTATTGATTTTGTATAAATCACTCTATCTTTGGTATGAATTTATTATTGTGTAGGTAACTCAATAGAAAAGCTTACTATCAACATTTAGTATTCAATGTGTATAGATTGAAAATTTGAGTATCATCTTGAATTTGGGAAAAACATAAAGAGTAAAGAAAGAGTACATATTTATGTTGGTGAAAACTATGTTTCTTTTGCAATATATTGGAGATGATGCTTCATTGTTGAGTCATTGGAAGACTTGTACTTCCTTGGTAAAGTATACAATGAGTCGGGTTGATTGTTCCCCAAATTTATGTATTTATGTAAGCCATTGGGTTGGGAATATAACACTACCTAAACCTCATGACTGTGGGGATAAGTATGTAATATGCTAACCAAAATAAATAATTAGAAAATAAAAAATGGAAATGCATAAAGGCTTCACTAAATGAAATTGAATCAACCATTTTAGATGTATTATACAATCAATTGTATAGTTTCACTTAAGATCACTCAAGTTTGATCCAACAAAAAAATGTGTGATTGAAATGGAATGAATAGTGTTCATACCCCCATCATGACTACAAGTTTGATTATATAGTTTTGATAAATTTAATTTTCTCTAGAATAAAATACATGATAAAAGACAATAAGAAATGTCCATGCCCCCATCATGGCCATATTTGATAAGTGTAAAGTGGAATGTCAACATTTTGTCTTTCAAACATAAATAATGCTTTTATGTATATGCATGGATTATTATCATAGCCCTTAAATCTATACAAACTGACATAGAATTATATTCATCTATATTTTGAATCTAAGAACATGTATCAAATGTATGTGTGTAAACATTTTTTACATATTTTTTATAAAAAAATAAATTGCATTTTATTCTAATTGGTTTAAAGTTAGAGTATATCAAAATACCAAAGATGTAAAATAATTAACAATTCTAATTTTAACAATTTCCAAATATAGGGAACAAATATTTTTGGAAAATATTAGGAAGAAATGTAACTAGATCACACACATATCTATATTATCCAGTTTAGATATGACAGTGAGAATTAGTAAAATAATTGATTTTAAAAGTGTAGCATAAGGGATATAATAAAATATGTATTTTTGATAGGCTTGTTGTATGTAGATAGCAGCATGGCTTGTTCAAGTTTATTGAGTGTAGACTTATTCAATTAACTATTACTAATGAATCATGCAGAAATCAAGAGAGAGAAGGATTTTGACTATGAAAAATTAAAGGCAAAAGTAGAGAATATTAAGAATGTGAACTTTATAGGAGGTCAGAAATGTTGGACACTCCAATCTATTTAAATTGGACTTATACCATTTTCTTATGATGAAAAACTAAATTTTTCAAATTTTACACCTACAATTACTTAGTAATTTGAATATTTCAAATTGGATTATGCCACATATATTTTTGTGATTATCTCATCTTGTATTTTAAACCATTAAGTTGATTTGATAGCTTGAAAATCTATAATAAAGAACTGAATATAATGGGATGAGTTGGCCTCAATCATCCCTTGATAATTGAATATTGCTTATGTATATAATAATCTAAAGAGGGAAATTAGACCCACATGATTATGTGACCTAGAGTGATCACAAAATTGTGTTCCTTGACTATGTGTATGTAACTATAAATTGTGTTTATAACATGACAATTATAGTTATCAGCCTTATTTTGAATGCTCTTTACTTTGACTATGGATGATCCATGTGAATGATCTCAAATTTTAAAATAATAGGGCATACTTCCCCAATGTGTAATAATGTCTAATCTTGATAGAAGTGAATTGCATGTTTCACTAATAAATGACCTTGTGATATGTATTAATGGGAGAACCTTATATTTGTGCCCTAAACACACACCCCTTTTTATGAATTCAAATAGGGACCCACCATTGTTTGAATATCCTTATTCAAGGCCCTAAAAACCTTAGATATCCTTGACATTATTTATAATATGCATAAATCTATGGTTGTCCTCAAAGTCAAAAGTTACATAATTCCAAAATTATGAAAATCAAAGATTGAATATTAATTTTGATTATTTTAAAACTTGGGTTTTCATAGTTCTTATTGAAAACCAACTTTATAATTTATGGACTAATGGAGCTTACATGTCATTACCTAGTATCTCTATGATTTTCACATATTCATATTACTATTTAAAAATACTTATAAAAGATCTATGTCTTGGCCCCACTTTCATTATGTTTTACCAACTCTTTGAGCTTTAAGATTTGGAAAAGTGGCACTATAAAATTATTCATAACCCTTTGGACTTCATAAAATGTATTAATTATTTAAATTTATAGGACATATGATACTATAACATTACTTTTAACTTTCCATAGTTTACAAAAACTATGTACCTTATGGATAGCTAAGCCATCATAAGTCTTCCACATGGAAACACCATGTTAAAATGGAATAAATTTCAATTTTAAATAAAAATTATAAGTAACAAAAGTTATTGAGACCTCAAGATCATGCCACATAGTGTAACCTCATGAATTTAGAACCATGTAAGGTCAAATCAAAGTTAAAAGTCTAATTACCCAAAGGTTCTGATATTTAAAAGTCTAACAGCTTGAACATTTATCTTAAAATTGAGCTTCAAGGGAGAAACATCATGCTAATCTCCCTATGACCCCATATTTTAATTTCCTTGAGGTTTCAAGATCTAAGTGTTTGATAATTGGCACAATTTAGTTAACCTAGAGCTTTAAAGGGAAAGAATCAAGTTAATGGCCTCAAAGTTATGAGGTCCTTAGCCTTCAAGTCTATGAAACTCCACGATCACATCACGTGTAAACATATTATTATCTAAATATCTCTCATAATATCTACATATTTTAAACTTCAATAATTATGGACTCGATTCTCTAAGATCCCACTACCCCGAGACCATTTCATGTGGCTTAATTCCATTAACTTTTAGCCATGGAGTAAATATATTAAGATCATACATATGAATATGGGGGTAAAAAAGAAGTAGACAAGTATCATGATATAATATATGCTAGGCCAAATTATGAATAAATGAATTAGATAACTATGCAAAAGTCAGTAAGTTGTAAAACAACACTTGTCTTGAAGAAGTGACTAGATACATAAATTTGATGAAAAGTTTCCATATAGCAAGCACAAACATAGTAAAGTTAATTGGCACATTTAAATTTAATTAGAACAAAATCAAAATATAATATTCACATTTATTTGTCCTAAATTATGCATTCACTACATATGATTTGGAAATATATGTGAAATATAAATAAAGGCAAATCATTTAGCCATTAATCTATGAGTTGAACATTAAAATTTTGAGCTATAAAGTAGCTAAATCACTAGTTTTTTTAGTGAATTTGTAAATATAGTTTGGGTAGTTTACTAATTAATTGAATCACCCCATGCTACTAAAATTACTTATCCAAAACCATCACACATCCAGGTCCCTTCTGCATATTCCATTACTAGGAACACCAAATACATGGACACTGTATTCAATAATGGTCCCCTACATTTAATGTTTTTTTACAACTCATCCATATAGAATGTAGTAGATTAAATAACACCATATTATTAGCATCATATATCCTAGTATAATAAATATTTCATTGATTATCTACTACCAATTAGAACCATGGGGCTCAATCAAGGAGTAACAAAAGAAGAGGTAATGCCCTGTATCAATTTACTCAGTGATTTTTCCTTCAATGGAACTTGTTATGGGGACTATCTGCATATTAAGAAATGAAAAAATACAATATAATATGTTTCTAGAAAGGAATTCAAGAGGTTCCTAAGGCTCCCAGGGCTTGATGTTACCTATAATAAGGTTTTGACCAACATATGGCTCGAGTACAACATTGCAAAGGGAAAATTAAATTAGTGGATAATGAAATGCAATAGATTGAACCCAAAGGAAGGCATTTCTACCAAAGGTGTCATAAAATTCAGTCTTGGTATTAGAATAGTCATGGCCCCTTAGAATAAATTGTCATAAAATTATGAATATTACTTATGTACAGGTGAATGGATCCTATTTTTTGACATTCTCTTAACTTCTGACAAATTATTTCCCTAGGAGAGATTATTAGTGTCATAATAAAGGAATAGATGTTCAAACATGAACAAAGGCTCACTGATGATTTTTTTGATGATTTTTTTATATGATGTCATATCTATGAATAACAATCCTTGGGATAATCCATGTAGCCCATGGAGAACTATGGCACCCATCTCTAGAGTATGCGGATAATAAATCTATGAGGTCTATTCTTTACAATTTATCTATAGATTTAGGAATGAGATTTAAGGATTTATGAGGAAATTTATTCTTGATTTTTCCATCCATTCATGGAACTTGGATGCCCAAAATATCTATGAATTTTAGAATAAGTGTAGCCAAAATGGGGAATTATTAATACTATATAGACTGTACCATAATGGAAATTGAAGGAACAAAGGCACCTTCCCTATTTTCACCACTCCATGTCCTAGACAAGGTGTCTTAACAATAGATTTTCCACTACTTATATAACATTTTATATGAGGTGCTTGGGCTAAAAAATTAATATTATTACTACAAAACCCCACTAAGCATTAAACAACTTTAGTTTATGGTGAGAGGACATTTCAATTAGGTGGGAAAGATCCTATCTCATTAAAATTTAAAGATGGCCTATTTCAAGGAACGAAACACCAAATGAAAATTTAAAAAATATCCTCAAATTCTCAAGGAGAAAAAGGGAGTGACCTTTACATATGGGCACAAAGATTATGAACATGACGTTATTTTATTGAATGTAATAGATGACTCTAAAGTTTTGACCTACTTGAGGGATAAAAAATGTCTATGATTGTTTCTTAGGACATTCAAAATCACCCAAAGATTACCAAATATTAGGAAAATGAAATGTTACGGTAGGATGAGCAATCCTAGATACCACAGTGACCCCAATCACATTCATAGGATCCATCATTCAAAGTGACCAACCTACAAGGAGAGTTCAATAGTCAAAGGAAATAAAATCCCCATATTATAAAGGAAATTATTATATGTATCCCTAGTCCTCACCTCCACCCATTTAGTTTTTACTATATTGGGTAAAGCAACTAAAGTTGAGATTAATGTGCATCCTCAAGATAAATAAAAGAACAAATTCTATTTGACACCTTTCCCTCCTCTTACAATAGCTACACAAATAAGTATCATATATTTTCTAAAAGATTTCTTATCATATCTCCCATCCACTCCTCTATCCTCTCAATCACCTAAAAAATTTCCATCTCCATCCATTCTTCCCTCCACCACCATTGTTACAATTTTCATTCCTTCACCACCACCTATAATGGTAGTCCCTATTTCTTTACTTCACTAGTTTCACCTTCTAATTTACCTCTTATTACCCCCATAATAACTTACCAAATTATATACAAATAACTCCTTACGTCCTTCAAATACCATCAAATAGAGGAAAAACCATCATTAGGTCTTTCCACTCCATGGGGGTCCCTTGATTAGGAAGTAAGGAAATAAGAAGATGGACATATGATATCACTAGTGGATAATCCTATTGATGAAGAGGAAGGGAATAAAAAAGGTATTATGGGACCTAATAAAAGTTTAAATGAGGATAA
>JARHVA010004427.1:720000-742500 GCA_037957365.1 Torreya grandis | reverse complement strand
ATATAATTCTCATTAGAATATTATGTTTTAGAGGTAAAACAATTCTATCAACAAATCCAAAAATAATTCAGAACAATAACCACCTAACAAGATTGCATAGATAAACATCTTGGAAGTATCCCTTCCTAATTGGTGACAATTACATAACACATCACAACATGGTAAACTAAATTACATACAATTATATAATTCCTTTGAGATATTTCAATAATATATTGGTAAATAAGAAGGTTTTGAAAATCATTCAAAGCCACCATCTTCTATCGCTCTAGGTCCTCCCAACCCAACCATGGTCTTTGACACATATGACTTCCCATTACTTATGTAGGATGAGAATGAACCATATGATAATATATATGAGATCCATAATTTATAATAATTCTAAATGAATAACTACAATTTTGGGAAAAATCAATTTGTGACTACTTTCATGCCCTTGAACAGCAATGTTACTACTCCTTTAGATCCTAAGTCCAAAAAAAATCTACCCCTCAAAAGAGGGAAAGATCAATTGTAATGTGTAGAGTCATAGTGTAAATGAGGTTAAAATATTATGGAAGATATGAAGAGTATCAAGGTTAATATTAGTCTTCACTAGCTAGCCCAAATCAGTAAACAAGGAAATTTGTTATTCAAATCTTTTATTGGTAGATCATCTACTAATAAATCAAAATAAACACATCAATTTGGTTGTTTACAAACAAAATCCTGAGGTACCAACTTTTATATTAAATATTAGAATGATTATAAGAAAATTTCATAATCTTTTGGTTGACTCAAATGCCTCCACAAATTTAATGCCTATAGCTATATGAAATAAATTGGGTTTGATTATAGATAAATTAGAAAGAGTGGTCTTACAACTAGACAAGTATTTTATACCATGTGTTGGGAAACTAAAAAATGTTCACATCTAACATGCATCACAGCCACATGTAAAATAGTAAATAGACATTTTGGTTATTGAAATTATATAAGATTATTACTTGTTATTGATTTAGATTCATCAAAGAGAATGAATGGGTACATGGCCACTAAATTACCAGATATGTGGTTTCCTTGGAAGGGAGTAGCCAATTAGATCCATATAAATCATAAATCAAAGACGAAGTACCTCATCATATAAAAAAATGGTATAAATTAAAATATTAACTTTGTAATGTTACTTGTAGGTGTGTACACTTTCAATACCAAATAATAACCTCATGAACAAGAATGTAAAGGTAGAAGTTTATAAGTTATTTACTCTCTAGTTTGATATAGTAAGATCAAACAAAGCTTTAGGTTTTCATGTACTCATTATAGATATAGATGGGAAGTAATATCTAACTACCTATAGGGTATAATTCCCTTGAACTAATAATTGATTGAAGTATGAAGCCCTAATCCTTAGTCAGTAGCTTAGACTAAAGCACAACCTCAAATAGTTGTAGATATTTGGTGATTTAGAGTTGGTTATTAACCAGATTAGACATAAGTATTAATATAAACTCACTTAAATAATTAAAAGCACTGAGCATGTGACCTGATCACATCCTTTGAAGAATTTAGCATAGGGTCCATCCCAAGGGAATTAGATAAAATGATGTATTTATTTGAAGATTCAACAGCTAAGGTACTTGCCCCTTTATCCCTCATAATATGGATAGTTTCCAAGTATTTGAGGGTGATTAATAGATTACCCAATTTATGAATAGTTTTGGATGTTTTTAATGTTAGATAATAGATGAAAAGGATGTTAAACCTATGTCAATTTAATATCAAGGAGAAGATGATGTCTTACAACTGAAAGAGAACCACATCCCCATGGGGATGGTTTCCCTAGAATAAGCTTTCTATGTAGATCCACAATCCTAAAAGTAGAAATAAAACAAATCAATTTATTTAAATTTTATCAAAGAGAATATGGGTACTTAGTAGCATCCCCATTACAAAAACATTTTTTGAGTTACATTGAAAGTGATAAATACAAGTCAATGGGTCTACTGATAGAGTACAAAGTTATGATCACCTTGACATATGAATTTTTGAAGGTCTTAGACCCTAGGGTCATCACACATAATATCTTGCTAAATTTAGAACATATGTTCATCAAGTAGCGATAGAGGCCTATAAATTAAATCCTAGAGACTCCCATCCAAACAAAAGTACATTTTTTATGCTAGGATTATCTTTCCAATTAGGCATTCTACCTAAGTAGGCATCTTGGTGCCAATCAGGAATAAGAATGGAGAGATCAAGATTTGTGTTGAGTTTAGAAATATCAATCGATCATTATAAATGGATAACTATCCTTTTCCTTCCCTATATGAGGTAATTAAAATGGTTATTGGATCTAAGATGATGTCCTTCCTGGGTGGATTCTCAGGGTATAATTAAGTGATGGTAGAAGCATAAGATAATTAAAATTGACTTCACTACCAATTGGTGAAACTTTGAATATAAATGGATCCCTTTTATCCTAGTCAATGTAGGATCAACCTTCAAGGGAGATATGGAATTTATATTTTAGGGAATCATTTTCAAGTCCATTATCCTTTATATATGACTTAACATTATTTTCAATGGATAGAGTTGACCATGTAGACCTTATAAAGAGGGTATTTGATTTTGGAGAGTTGTCATATTAATGTCATGGTGATGTCATGAAGGTGTCCTAATGTGTGGATGAATATCCTTAATGGTCTATGAGATAATGAGAAAGTGTGCATTATGTTTGTCTTAGTGTGTTTGAAGGAGGTTTGGTTGATATTAAGTGTTGTCATGGCTAGAGATGTTTAGGGATCAGTATGGTGACTTGAGCATGTGTTAAAGGTCCTATAAAAAGTCAAGAATGATTTCAGTTATTATGTGCATGAGTGTAATTCATATGGTAGTCCATAATTTCAATCTAGACAGTTTGCGTCTAGTGGTAAAAAATTTGAGTAGGTAGTTTGATGATGTCACCATTACCATATGGGAATGAGTCAAGGGGAGTTGGTCATATGGTTATGATAAAATTACTACCTAGTTTACTTGTGCTAAAATTAATATCATGCAATGAAACATGTCAAATATATGCATATATAATGTTCGTCTCACATGCGGTTTGACTATATTTTCCATACTTAGCTAAATTTTCATAAGGCAAGAAAGAGCCAAGTGAGAGTTTTATTGATGTTATATCTTGCACATGTGAAGGTGTCAATAGAAAATGATCATCTGGGTTTGTTCAATTTTGAGAATAGATGTTTTTTGTTCAATTTGAGATCATGCACTAAAGTGAAATAAAAGTTATGGATGCTCAAAGTTGGCCTCTTGGGGAAGTTTTGACACAGTTGGCTCTATGATAGAAGATTTTGAGAAGGAATTTTAATGGTGTTATATCTTACATGTTCAAGGGTTCCAAGATAATTATGTCACATTTTTGGATTCTCATATGTTAGGAGATCATCTGGTCCAAATTTGATAACCTACATCGAAGCACAAAAGAAGTTATTAAGGATCAAAAATGACTACTTAAGCATATTGAAAGGGTTTCCATACTTAGTCATTTTTGAAAGTATTAAAGCTTGATCAAGATCAATGTTGCACATTTTTCCAAGAAGTCTAAAAGTAGTGAAATGAGGATAGGTTCATTATGTTTAATGAATAAGTAAAAGTATAGGATAAGTATCTAATGGTGAGCGAGCATTCATATAGATTGATTGAATAATGAACATTGATCAATAAAGCCTTGATAGATCTACAGAGATCGATAGAGAATGTTAAGTCAACATTATAAAGATTGATCAAGATGAGGTCAACATGATTGAATTTTAACATCTGATCATTGGTTCATATCCATTAAAGATCAGTAGACATTGATGGTGCATATTTGATTTGATTTGAAAGTTCATGAGATGCAAACATTGTGTTCAAGGTTAAATTTGACCGTTGTAATTCAAATATTTGAATTTAACTCAAGGAAAAACTAGATCTCTATATTTTGACTATATATTTTGATAAAATTTAAATTTGTTGGTGCTATAAAAAGATAAATTTTAGAAGACTCCAAGGCACATCTGGCTATATAGATTTGAAGATTTGAAAGTGAGTACAGTCAAAGATATTGAGCCTAGAATTTTACTATGTGTTTGTGTTTGTTCTATAAATGACCTGAGAAGGATATTCAAGCTTGTGTTGTTGTTGTTTCAATATCTCATGATGAATTAGCTATTTGGGAGTGTTATAGACACCATGAAGTTGGTCTACTAGTATTTTAGAGGTGTGATAAATCTATCTTAAGTATAAAAATTGATTATTAAGTTAATTGTATGTTTGGTAATGGTGTTCTTATGTATAAGATATGTGTTTGAGTTGTTTGAGCATACATGGATGTGAGTTAAGATGATTTTGATCATTTAAGGATGTATTAGGGGACATAATTAGTGGACCCATTTATTTGAAAGTGGTCATGTGTTATTATTTTGCTTGAGGGTGTGCTAAATTGGTGAATAGGTCTTGATGAAACCTATAAGCGCTATAAGGAGATTATTAAAAGGTGTAATTGCTTAAGGGTGACCCATAGATGTTATGGTTGACATATGAAGATTTTATTGAGTCATGTCTTCATGTGAGAGATGACTTGAGGGCTGAGGCATGCCTATTGGCCAACCAAGGTAGTGATTATGAAGATTTATCTATAAAACATGGAACCAAAGATGATGGGTTCTAGACTTGGATGTGAGAGACTAAGGAGTAATTGAAGAGAGACTTTTGTGTGTGTTTCATGGATATAATGAGGGGTAGAATGCTATAAGGATGAATTGAAGATCAAAATAGATTAAGGACTATCTATATGACCTGTTGGTCATAATTATATTAGAAAAATAGTCCACTAATTGTTTAAATGTTAGAAAAGGTGAAGTGTGATAAGTAGAGGTCCATCATCAGGTGTTGTTGACATAAGTTCAAAGATGGATGTGTTCATAGGTTTTGTTGTGGAATCTCATCATCTAATGTGTTTATAGCTTCCTTATAAGGTAAAACTTGCTAAAAGGTCTAGTTGTTGTTGTAACTCAACTAGACAAGTGTGGTAGTACCTTGTGGGATTGTAGTCTAACTAAACAGGGATTCTAGTTCTTTGATCAATTGTATATGGTCAAAATTGGATATTTTTATTATAAAATAGTAGTCTAATTATAGGTTTCAGTGGGTTTTCTCCCCTAAGAGGGTTTCCCATGTATGTCATGTGTTATACAATTGATCTTGTATTATCTATCATGCTCATTGATATGAATGTTGTGTATGTTTCATGAATTCTTGTACTAACTGATTATGTATTTGTAAAGATCAAAATTTAATTTGGATTATTTGTAATCACTTATTCACCCCCCAGCTCTCAGTGATTATACATCTAATAATTGGTATCAGAGAAGGTCTTTAGATAAAGTTTAACCACTTGAAGGTGATCAAAGGTACAATGGTTGACAAATAAATTATGAATTATCTTCAAGACAATCTAATTTCTAAATTATCAGAAGTTAATAATGTGAAGACACAAGTGTGAAATCTAGAAACAACAGTCAAGAATCTATAGGTCATGGTGAATAAAGGTTTCAATCAAAGGATGGAACAATGTGAAAATAAGGTCTTAACTTACTCAAATGTGTTCTTATCCAAGGGATAAAAGTATTTTATCTCCATCAAAAGGGTCAACAATGAAAATCCATTGAGAGGTAATGGTCAAAATAAAATAGGATCAAACATGAATAAAGTCTTCAATGGGTATTGCTTCTCTTACAATCAATTTGGTCATAGATATAAGGATTATGATCTCTCTCCAGAGATTATAAGGGATCTCATATGTTAAAAATATAACCAACAAGGTCACATAGCCAATAACTGCAACAAATCCTTTTGGAAAAAGGATATACAAGTCATTGACACTATCAAATGGTTTAAGGAGACAAAGTCTAAAGAAGAAAATTCCAAGGAAATTACAAAAAAAAGATTCATTATTTGTTCAAGTAGCTTTGCCTACTCAAGAATATGAGAAAAAAATATGGTTCATAGATAATGGATGCTCAAATCATATGATAAGAGACATGATCAAGTTTATCTCTCTCAAAAAGAACAACCTAGGTGCAGTGAGATTTGGTGACAAAAAGTCTGCTAACATAGTTGGCAAAGGTACAATGATTTTTGATAGTGGTCGTACTAGGACCGAGAATGTCTTATATGTATAATATTTGAAACATATCATTTTAAGTGTGAAGCAAATGTGTAAGCAAGTAAATGTTATAACTTTTCATGATGATGTATGTGAAATAAGAAAGGCAAATCTGGAAGATTAATTGAAAATGTTCATAAAATAGATAACATGTATGTATTCCATGAATCCAAGAAGGAAGAATGATTCATAAGTAAATTAGAAAAAAATTGGATTTCGCATAGAAGGTTTAGACATATAAATTTTGGTAATATGATAAAAATCAGTTCAAAGGGGTTGGTAAGGCATATGCCTAAGTTTTCTAAGATTCCTCATTCTCTTTGCAAGGCATGTCTTCATGGGAGTCAAACCAAGAGAATATATAAAACCAAGGAGTTATCCAGTATAGAGCCATTAGAGTTGATCCACATTGATCTATGTGGACCTATGAGAACTCAAAGTATTCAAGGTAATATTTAATTCATGTTTCTCATTGATGATTTTACTATGATGACTTGGATATTCTTTATTAAATAAATATCAAAAATTTTGCACTCACAGCTCTTGTTGAAAATGATAAATGTTCAAATATCAAGTTTGTGAGATCAGACATGGGAGGTGAGTTTTGGTCTCATAAGCTCAATTATTTATATTATGAACATGGGATAAGAAGACAATACTTTGTTGTTAGAACACCATAATAAAACTACATGGTTGAAAGAAAGAATAAGACTATTGTTAAGATGGGTAGACCATGATTCAATATGCAAAAATATCAGATAGCTATTGGGAAGAGGTAGCCAAGACTTCCATGTACATCCTAATCAGGTGTCTAATTAAATGAAATGGTAATAAGACTCCTTATGAGTTATAAAAGAATATACTGGCTAATGTCAAACATTTTAGAGTATTTTGGAATAGGTGCTTTATTAAAAGAGATGAAGATAATATTGGTAAGTTTGATTCAAGATCTGATGAGGGCATATTCTTAGGATATTATTCTATCAATACTACCTATAGATGCTTCAACAAGATACTTCATAATATTGTTGATAGTTAACATGTAATGGGAGATGAGACAAGTAGAGTCAAGAAGCCAAAATTATAGGTAAGTGACTTAATTTAGAATTTTTTTTCAAAAAATGATGATTTATTTGTTCAAGCAGATGATGAAGATGAAGAAGAGAAATAGAGATAAGATACTAAAGCTCCATCTAGAAGAATTCAAAATGATCATCCAACCTCTCAAATTATTGGAAATATTGGTGCAAGGTTTCAAACTAGAAGGAGAATGTTGATCAATCAAAATCAACAAGACTCAGCTTTGTTATCCATGACTGAACCCAAAACATATATGGAAGATAAGAAAGATTAAAGTTAGAATGATGCAATGATGAATAAATTGATCAAATATAAAGGAATGAAACATGGGACTTAGTTCCTAGACCAAAGGATAAAAATGTGATAGGTACCAAATAGGTTTTCAAGAACAAGATGAGTGAAAAAGGAGAAGTCATAAGAAACAAAGATCAATTGGTGTGTAAAGGATATGTTCAGGTTGAAGGAATAGATTTTGATGAGGCTTTTGCTCCTATAGTAAGGATGGAATAAATTAGACTCTTTTTGGCATATGCATGTTTCAAATGTTTTAAGGTATATTTAATGGATGTGAAATATGCATTCTTAAATGGTAACTTAGAAAAAGTCTACATTGAGTTACCTAAAGGATACTTCATGACAAGTAATTAAGATTTTTTAAGTAAATTGAAGAAGGCTCTATATAGTCTTAAACAAGCTCCTAGAGATTGTTATGATAGGTTAGATAAGTATATTTTGAGTCAATATTTTAAAAGGGGGATAGATTATAGTAATTTGTATATTAAGATAGAAGGTAATCATTAATTTATAGTTGTTGTATATGTTGATGACATAGTTTTTCGATCTAACAATGCTAAAATGAGTAGAGAATTTGCAGACACTATGAAGACTAAGTTTTAAATTCAATGGTGGGAGAACTATCTTAGTTTTTAGGATTAAAAATTAATCAAATTGAATCATGGAATTTCATTTCTTGAGATAAATACATCAAGGATATGCTAAGGAATTTTGACATGATGGATTGTAAGCCAATGGGTACTCCAATGATCATAGGATACAATTTCATTAAACTGGATGACTCACTAAAAATTGATAAAACTTTATATATATCCATGATTAGAAGTCTTTTATACTCTAATGTAGCTAAGCCTGACATCATGAAAGTAGTAGGTCTTGTAGGAAGGTTTCAAGCTGATCCTAGAGAATCTCACTTGAAATAAGTCAAAAGGATCTTGAGATATATCAAAAGAACTATAGACTATGGTTTATGGTATCCTAAGAGTAAATAATTCTCTTTAAAATCATATAAAAATGTTGGTTGGATAGGATGTGTGGATGATAGGAGGAGTACCAATGGTGGGGTCTTCTTCATGGGATAATCTTTGGTGTCCTGGCTAAGCAAGAAGCAAGATTTAGTGTCTCTATCAACTAAAAAAGCTGAGTATATAGAAGATTTCTCTTATTGTAGACAAGTTATGTGGATGAAACAAACTTTTGAGGATTACAAGGTAAGATAAAATGGACCTTATCTTATTTATTATGATAATACTAGTTCAATTAGTATCTCAAAGAATCCTATTTTTCACTAAAAACTAAACACGTTCTTATTAGGTATCATTTCTTTAGAGAATGAGTGATTAATCAATGTGTCAAGTTGGATAATTTACCTATAAAAGAGTATATTTTAGATATTATGACCAAAACATTATCAAAATCTACTTTTGAGTATCTAAGATAAATCTTGGGTGTCATTTCTTTCTCTATGAATCAATAGGTCTTTGGTTAAGGGGCAACAACATGTTCATGAGCTTGCTCTAGAGGTTTGATAATGGGATATAGTATAGTATTAGAATGGGTGTTTTTTAGGTTGATTGAGAACATGTTACTATTTGATGAGTGGCATGAAGTCTTCTTGGTGGTCCTTATGGTATCTCAAGAGAGAAGGGTAGTAAGCATTTTTTATGGTTCCTCATGATTTATGGAGATCTAGAGATGATTAGAAGGTAAAATTATTCATAAATATTAGGGGGAGTACCTCTCAGATGTTTCATGGTGATTTGCATGAGATTTTATTATTTTGTGTGTTCTTTATTCATTGGATGTTGTGCTTGATTAAGGAGAGTGTTGTCATGAAGCAAGAAGATGTCTTCAAAATAAGTAGAAGTAGGCTCAAGGTAAGGGGAGTTTGTATCATATTTATAATATGTTCCTTTCTTATTTGATAGTATTTTTAGTTCCTTATGATTAGTGTGTTTCCAATTTTTCATTGTGTCAAAGGGGGATAAATTTCCTATTGGGGAGAAATTTCCCATTTTAGGAGTGTTTTAAAGAGTGATAAGGCGAGTTGTATATTTTTATTTATGATGGTTGTTGAAATCAATGATAAAGGGGGATATTGTTAGATATTTATCATAGTGATGTCATGAAGGCTTCTTGATGAGTGGATCAAGAGCCTTGATAGTCTATGTGGTAATGGCAAAGTGTGCATTGTGTTTGTCCTAGTGTGTTTGAAGGAGGTTTGGTTTATTTTCAGCGTTGACTTGGATAGAAATGTTCAAGAATCAGTATGGTGATTTTAGAATGTGAAATAGGTCCTATAAAAATTCAATAATGTTTTATTTTCTTATGTTCATGAGTGAAATTCTTGTGGTAGTCCATAGTTTTCATCTAGATAGTTTGGGTCTAGTGGTAGAAAATTTGAATAGGTAGTTTAATGACAACACTATTTTCATGTGGGAATGATTAAAGGGAAGTTGTTCATATGGTTTTTATCAAATTATTCCATAGTTAATTTGTGATAAAATTCATATCATGTGATGAAACATATCAAAATATATGCATATACAAAGTTAGGCTTGCAAGCAATTTGATTGTGCTTTTCCATACTTAGCCAAATTTGCATAAGGTAAGAAAGAGCCAAGTGAACAATTTTTTGATGTTATATCTTACATGTGTGAATGTGTAAATATAAAATTATCTTATGGGTTTTTTAAATTTTGAGCATATATGTTTTGAAATAAATTTGAGATCATGCACTGAAGCGTGGAAAAAGTTTTGCATTTTTTTAGCTGGCCTCTCAGGAAAGTTTTGACATAGTTGGCTCTATGATAGAATATTTTAAGAATGAATTTTAATGGTATTATATATTTCACATTTGATGGTTTTAAGATCAGTATGTCACATGGTTGGATTCTCCTACGTGAGGAGATCATTTGGTCCAAATTTTGATATCCTGTGTCTAAGTGCAAAAGAAGTTATTAAGGATCAAAAATGGCTACTCAGGGATATTGAAAGGGCCCCCCATAGTCATTTTTAAAATTGGTAAATCTCAATAAAGATTAATTATACACATTTATCTAATAAGTATAGAAGTAATGCGATGAGGAAAGGTTCATGATGTTTAATAATTGAGCAAAATTACATGATAAAGATCCACCAATAAGTAGGTATTCATATAAATTTATAAAATAATGAGAATTGATCATTAAAGACCTAACTAATCTATACAATATTTAAGGATCACATTGATTCAACATTATAAGATTGCATGAGATGAGGTCAATGTCACTAAAGTTTAATGTCTAAGTATTGATGCCTATACATTAAATATCAAAAGAGATTGATGATGCATATTTGATCTGAGCTAAGAGTTCATGAGATGTGATCATTATGTTCAAAGGTTAAGTATGACCATTGTAATTCAAATATTTGAATTTAACATAGGGAAAAACTAGAGATTTGTATTTTAACCATATATTCAATATAAGTTGAATTTGCTAGTGTTATAAAAAGAAAATTCTTATAAGACTCCAAGGCACATCTAGCTATATATATTTGAAGATTTTAAACTGTGTAAAGTCAAAGATATCAATCCTAGAAGTTGAATATGTGTTCATGCTTATTTTTTAAGTGATCGAGAAGGATATTCAAGCTTGTGTTGATGTTATTTCAATGTCCCACAATGAATTAGTTATTTGGGAATGTTGTAGACTCCATGAAGTTGCTTTGTGAGTATTTTAAATTTGTGATCAATTTGTATTGAGTATGAAAAATGTTTGAGAAGTTAACTATATGTTTAGTAATGGTATTCCTGTGTATAAGATCTATGTTTGAGTTATTTGAGCATACACAGAGGTGAGATAAGATGATTGTGACCATATGAGGATGTTCTAGATGACATAATGAGTGGATTCATGTATTTGAAAGTGGTCCTATGTTATCTATTTACTTGAGGGTGTGAAAAATGGGTGAATAAATCTTCATGAGACATAGAAGATCTATAAAGAGATTATTAAAAGGTGTAGCTATTTAAGGGTGAGCCATAGATTCTATGGCCAACCTATGAAGATTATATTGAGTTGCGTCTTCATGTGAGAGATGCCTTAAGGTCTAATGCATGCCTAATGGCTGATCAAGGTAGTTATTATCAATATTTCTCAATAAATAGTGGAACCAAAGATGATGGGTTCTAGACTTGGATGTGAGAGACTAAGGAGCAATTAGAGAGAGACTTGTGTATGTATTCTACGGAGTGAAGGAGGTGTAGATTTACCTAAGGATGAATTTAAGAGTAGAATAGATTGAGGACTATTTGTATGATCTATTGGTCATAATTTTATTAGGAAAATATTGCACTTAAACTTTTTAGTCTAAGTAAAGGTGAAGAGTGATAAGTATATGTCCATAATTAGGTATTGTTTACATTACTTCATAGGTGGATGTGTCCATAGGTGTTGTTGCATCTTAGCATCTATGGTAGTTTTAGCCTCCTTACAAGGTAAAACTTGATTAAAGTTTTGGTCATTGTTGCATCTTAAATAGACAAGTGTGGCATCACCTTGTGGGATTGTAGTCTCACTAAATAGGGATTATAGTTCCTTGATCATTTGTAGATGGTCCAAATTGGATCTTGTTATTATAGGATAGTAGTCCAATTGTAGGTTTCAATGGTTTTTCTCTTCTAAGAGGGTTTCCCATGTATGTCATGTTTTATATGGTTGATCTTGCATTATCTCTCTTTCTCATTGATGTGAATGTTGTGTATGCTTCATGAATGCTTGTATTAACTAATTAAGTGTTTACAAAGATTATAATTTAAGTTGGATTATTTAGAATCACCGATCCACCCCCCAGTGATTATGCCTTTAACATTTGATAGTCTATAAGATATGGAGTATCACTCAATATAAAGAAGATCATCTTTGGAGTCATTGAAGAGAAACTATTAGTCCATGTCATTGCTAAGGATGGGATATTCATTGATCTAGACTAGATCTTGGCCATTTTTAAGTTGACACCTCCTAACAACAAGAAAAAATTGACATATTTATTTGGTAAGATATAAATTTTAAGAAAATTCATTTATATATTTACATGATTTGTTAAGACATTGAATTCTATGTTTAATCAAGATGATAAAATAGAATGGACAACAAAATCCAAGAAACGTTTTCAAGATATCAAATCCACCATCCCTCAAACTCCAATTTTGATCATCACAAGTTTCACTATATATTTCTACCTTTATTCATTTGATTTAAATCACACTATATTATTTGTACTCACATAGAAGTTATATGATAATGAACATCCAATTACCTTCATGAGCACCAACCTAAAAGATGTAGAGTTGAAATACTCCATGATAGATAAACATATATAAGCACTAATTAAAGCTATGAATAATTTTAATAATTAAATTCTAAGGAATAATACATATTCCATCATTATTTAACCAAATATCAGGCTCACACATGGACAAAATGAATTTGATGAAAGAAGAGGTAAATAGATGACAAAATTGTAAGAGTTTCATAATGAAGTTAGACCAACCAAGATGGTGAGATGCCAAAGAATCATTTAGATATTGATTGAGACTAATCAAAATATTTATATTAAACATATCAATCAAAATTAGGTATCTAGTGGTGAATGGTATGCTCAAATCATCAACTATTTACTCACGGGTAAATGTCCCCCTAAGCTAATCATGAAGCAGATAAGGAACTTAGGCTTAAATCATTACATTACATGATAAATAAAGGAGTCTTATACTAAAATAACTATGAAGTCATATATTTGAGGTGCGTTTCAAAATAAGAAGGTATGGACATATTGAACAATCTACATCATCAAATAGGTAGTGGGCATCCCTTAGAAAATAAAACAATCCACAAAATCTTGATGTGAGATACTATTGTCCTATGATTTTCAATGATGCCCAAAACCATGTACCATACATGATATATGTTTGTAAAAAGAGAGGTGAATTTTTCCATGCCTCTAAAAAATAGTCATCAAAGGACACTTTTTTCCTTGAGGGTGTTTTGACTTCATTGTGGTGATAAACCCAAATTATTTAGTGGGGCACAAGTTTGTCCTAACATCTCCTGATTATTTCACTATATGGATAGAATTTGTAACCACTAATAATTCAAGAGAATTATATGTTATAAATTTTATGAAAGAGAACATTTATATTATATTTGGTAATCCAATCTCCTTATTTTATGATAATATTCTAAATTTCTAATCTATTAAATTTATTGAGTGGGCCTATAATAACAAAATCACCACCAAGTTCTCTTCAAATTATTATCCACAAGGTAATGGAGTAGCTAAATCTATAAATAAGAATATTATGGAATATATAAATAATATGACACAAGACAAACCAAGATAATGACACTAGTTACTAAAGTATACACTATGGGTAGATACAAAAGGCACAAATAATCCCTCAAGGCTTCACCTTTTCTACTAGTATATAGACAACAACCAATTTTCCTAATCAATCTTAAAATCCCAATGTATCAATTCATGAAATAATATAGGATGTAAGATAAAAAAAATCCAATATATTCTACTTGATATAATACATATTGAATATGCACAAACTTAAGCACTGCATAGCTTTAGCAGACACCAAAACATTGTCAAAAGATGTGTTGACAAACTGTCTAAGATCAGGGCCTTTAAGATTTTAGACCTGGTGATTTTAGGAGATAAACCACATGAGAAGAAATGATAAAATAATAATTTCTCTCATTTATGGATTGGGCCATATCAAATACATGAGATACTAGGTAACAATGCCTTCTATTTGAAGGACCTTTGAGGTATTGACCTTGTTTTTCTAGTCAATCGATAATTTTAGAAACATTATTTCATGGTTTCTCTAGCTAGAATTTTTTTATTGACTATAAGGGAATATGGAGACATAAAATTAGGTTATATTTATTACTTTATATAATATATTTAGTACTTTCTAAGTTAATATTTCATAATTTTCTAGATTAGTGTTTCCTACTTCGTACATTTTGCTTGGGGTATATTAGTTTTTAAGCTTTCTAGATTAGTTTTCTCAAAATTACATCATAGATAAGTTGATTTTATATGATAGTATTAAAAAATAATTTCCCATTATAAGGGGACAATATAAAAGGAATAATAACTGTTATTCACAAGGATTTGTTCTAACATTATTTGAGTTGTTAGTATTGAGGTGTGTGTTATGACTAAATTATGTTCTACTTGGACTATGATGGTTTAATAGACCTTTGGGATTTATTCTTATATACTCATGAAAATTTCAATAATACTTTCCATTTTCAAATATCAACTGCACTACTACATGCATAAACTTGGATGGGAGATAATCAACATAAAAATAGATGTACATTGGCATGGATGTGTTTATTAAAATATGTTTTCTTATACATACACCCAGCTAATGGTGATTCCCAACCATTATTCTATCTATTTTTTAAAAAAATGCAAAATTATATAATATGGGTTATTCAAATAATCTATATTGGTGTAATGTCCCTTACTTAGGGGCTCTCTTATCTGCACAAAAGCTCTGATACCACTGTGATGTCCCTTCAAACAGGAAATATAGCAACACAAAAAATCTGAACCAAGATATAATCGCTGTTGAATAAATTCAGAAAGATCACAATAATATAGTCTTTTAATAACAAATTACAGATTGTATCACTTGTCCTTGTAAATTATTACAATTGCAGTCCTCTAATATGCATATAAATATGAAATACAGTCTTGAAAACCCTGGCTTTGCAAATCTGGAAGTGTAAATTGAGTTCTGGAAAGTCTCGACCCTTCTGTGTCGACACACAGTCGCCGTCGTCGGTCGATATCTCACTGACGTCGGTCTCTGTCGGTCGGATTTCTGCCGACGTCGGTCTTCAGTCGACCGATGTCGGTCACTGAAACCCTCTGTCTGTCGAGGTCGGTTCCTGCACTGGTCTGTACGAACCCGTACGGATTCTGTACGGCCGCAAATTAAGCACACTTCCCTGTTTTCAACCCCTGATCTGAAGATATCTATCTCTAGCACAGTAGATCTCTAGCTGTATAATTTATTGAATCAAAACATAAAGCAATAAATACCTGGAATATCTGTGATAACTTCTGTGTGAAGTTATCTCTCAAACCTGAAATTCTGTGATAACTTCTGGATGAAGCTATCTCTCACTTTGGTAATAGATCAGCTGATATTTCACAGCCTCTTAATTGCACACACTGAAGAGGGAACGTTCTCCAATGCAAATGGAATCCTTGAACCCTAGGCTCAGTCTTCACAGAAGAAATTCTTCAATTTTCAATAATCAATATTCAATAGCATATTCAACAATGGCCTCCATGAGAAACCCTTATACCCTCAAAAGATATGCTTGCCCTAATTAGGGTTTCTTAAATTAGAATTAGGGTTTCTAATTAAAAATAGGCTAAATAATTAATATTTGATTAAATCAATCAAATATTAATATCTCCCTCAATACATGTCGGATCCACAAACCGATCGAAGCTAGCGAATCAGGGAGTGATTCCGCACATAACCATACCATAATAAAGGCGCTCCGCTGCATATCCAATATCCCTAAAAAGTAGGAGCCCTGGCCAAATATGTCTGAAATAACTTGAATGAAAATCAAATGTAAAAATCCTGTGAATCAAAGTCAATCCAAGCTCCATTATGACCCTCTATCCATCCTATTAGCCTACGAAGGTCGCATAATAGGCCAATCATCAAATCTGTCAATGTCCACAAAAAGGGGGACATGACAATCTGCCCCTTCGAAAATTGCTTGTCCCCAAGCAATCTCGGAACAATGAACTACTCACTCCACCTGGATCCCAAATGTAGTTATGCTCCGCACTGCTGTGTATCAATGTAAGTCCCTGCAACATCAGTAGAAGTAGAACCAAGAAAGACTCATAATCAAACTGGCGCATGAAACTCCAACCTCCAAGATTACAAATACCATATACAAGAGCATATGAGAAACAAACTCTCAAAACATCATAATCCACGTGGAATGGACAAATCCAACTGCCAATTCCATCTGCAAGAGATGGTGCCAATCCATCCCATAACTGATCTCTCTGTAAATGCGGCACAACCAACTGTACCACACTATCATCTGTATGAGAATAATCAATATGGAGATTCAACTCCACTGGTATCCCAAACTCCTCAGAATCAGGTACTCCCAAGTCCTGAATATGTGTGTAAGTCTCAACCACATGGTCCTCATCAGCAGCTACAAAAACATACTCATCAGCAATACTCAATGTACTAACCTCTGAGTATACCTCCACACTCTGAATGCAAGCATCAGGTTCATCCTCACTGTCTAACACCTGTGCTGAACTCACATGAAGACAAAGCTCATCCACAACATCCTCAACTACTACCTGTGAAGATACTGCAGATAAATCATTACCTGAAGATGTGTTAATATCTTCCTGTACTGGATCAGCATGTCTGTCAAACTCATTATCCAAACTTTTGCATGTCATAGGGAAAGCACTACGATCCTTGGGCCTATTAATTAGATTCTTTAACCACATACAAGCTCTAGGTGAGACATTTCTCCCTTTTGTCCAGACATACCATAAATCTTCTGCCAAGAGTTTGGAAATTTTATCCTCCTCCTCAAACAAGATTGTGAACATAATAGAGTGCATTGATGCCAATATATTGCTAGAATGAAACTCATCTAAAATATTCCAAAATATTTTAAACATCATGCGAATTTCACCAATACAACCTACTAACATCATAACGTTTTCAAATCCATACCTTGCAAATGTTTCAAGTAATCTTGCCCTCCTTGAGAAATGAGGGTCTCTAATGTTATCCAACTTTTTGAAGCTTTTTACCATGGCATAAAGTACCTCTCTCATAATCTGATCATCATGAAAATCAAAGCCAGCTATGATCCTCATCATTTCACTAATGCAAGAGAGAGCTGCAAGTCTTACCACCTCATCATGATGTCTCAATAATCAGGGCTTCACCAACGAATCAAATGTTGGAAATAACGCTGTTTGCATCTCATAAGTATTTGAATGCTCAACCTTGCCTAAATAAGTGTCCAACTCCTCCAAAATTTTTAGAGTGTCATCTGCTTGCTGAGATGGATGATCTAATTTCTTCTTTGCATTGTGCATGCTTTCTTCCAAATCTTTGACCCCTCTTAGAGCCATACTAATAATCGAATTGAACCTGGAACTACCCAACAGGTTGGCAAGACATTAGTTCTGATGTGCCCAACAGGATGGCAGGAATTTGGCTCTGATACCACTGTAATGTCCCTTACTTAGGGGCTCTCTTATCTGCACAAAAGCTCTGATACCACTGTGATGTCCCTTCAAACAGGAAATATAGCAACACAAAAAATCTGAACCAAGATATAATCGCTGTTGAATAAATTCAGAAAGATCACAATAATATAGTCTTTTAATAACAAATTACAGATTGTATCACTTGTCCTTGTAAATTATTACAATTGCAGTCCTCTAATATGCATATAAATATGAAATACAGTCTTGAAAACCCTGGCTTTGCAAATCTGGAAGTGTAAATTGAGTTCTGGAAAGTCTCGACCCTTCTGTGTCGACACACAGTCGCCGTCGTCGGTCGATATCTCACCGACGTCAGTCTCTGTCGGTCGGATTTCTGCCGACGTCGGTCTTCAGTCGACCGATGTCGGTCACTGAAACCCTCTGTCTGCCGAGGTCGGTTCCTGCACTGGTCTGTACGAACCCGTACAGATTCTGTACGGCCGCAAATTAAGCACACTTCCCTGTTTTCAACCCCTGATCTGAAGATATCTGTCTCTAGCATAGTAGATCTCTAGCTGTATAATTTATTGAATCAAAACATAAAGCAATAAATACCTGGAATATCTGTGATAACTTCTGTGTGAAGTTATCTCTCAAACCTGAAATTTTGTGATAACTTCTGGATGAAGCTATCTCTCACTTTGGCAATAGATCAGCTGATATTTCACAGCCTCTTAATTGCACACACTGAAGAGGGAACGTTCTCCAATGCAAATGGAATCCTTGAACCCTAGGCTCAGTCTTCACAGAAGAAATTCTTCAATTTTCAATAATCAATATTCAATAGCATATTCAACAATGGCCTCCATGAGAAACCCTTATACCCTCAAAAGATATGCTTGCCCTAATTAGGGTTTCTTAAATTAGAATTAGGGTTTCTAATTAAAAATAGGCTAAATAATTAATATTTGATTAAATCAATCAAATATTAATATCTCCCTCAATACATGTCGGATCCACGAACTGATCGAAGCTAGCGAATCAGGGAGTGATTCCGCACATAACCATACCATAATAAAGGCGCTCCGCTGCATATCCAATATCCCTAAAAAGTAGGAGCCCTGGCCAAATATGTCCGAAATAACCTGAATGAAAATCAAATGTAAAAATCCTGTGAATCAAAGTCAATCCAAGCTCCATTATGACCCTCTATCCATCCTATTAGCCTACGAAGGTCGCATAATAGGCCAATCATCAAATCTGTCAATGTCCACAAAAAGGGGGACATGACAATTGGGTTGTGGATGCCTAGTTAGTAGTAGAGTAAGAATTATAAGCTAATTAGTGGTATCTATGTCAAGGCTATGGATGCCTGGCCTGTAGAAAAGTAATGCCTATATTTCCCTTAGTTATTGGTTGCAAAATTTTAAGTCAAATTTAAACTTACATTATTTATCTAGGATGTTTTTAAAAACTCTCATAAGAAGGTGAAAATAAATTTCATAAAATAACACACATGGTTAGAAGGAGTGAAAAAGGTTAGTATGTTACATGAAGAATATGAAGTCTTTTTTCAAGGACTGGTTTACTCAAATTATTTTCTTGTTAAAGTTTAAATTATATTATGATATATTAATAAGATTATTGGTTCTCAAATATTGAGGAGTATTTATCCATTGAGTCTCCATTTGTTGTACCCTAACACACACGCCCAATTTTTCAATTCAAATAGGAACCCACTATTGTTTGCATATCCTTATTTAAGGACCTATAAATCTTAGATATCTTTGACATTGGTTTTAATATGGATAAATAAAATTTTATCCACAAATTATAAAATTACAACATTACAAAATTATGAAAATAAAATCTTGGATATTGATTTTTATTTATTTTAAACCTTGAGCTTTCATAATTATTCTTGAAAATTGAATTTATGATTTATGGACTAATAAAGTTATTGCATCATGACCTAGTGTCTCTATGGTTTTCACATGTTCATAAGACTATTTTCAAATACTTATAAACCATCTTTTTTGGGGCCTACTTTTATTATGTTCTAAAAATACTCTGATCTCAAAGATCAGGACAAATGGCCCTATTACATTACTCATAACCCTTAAGCCTTCAAAAAAAAATTAAATATTTAATTTTATTTGAATAGATAGCACTATTATATTAATTAAAACTCCTAAAATATAAAATGGAGTGAAAATTACATATGGTCACCAAGAGTATGAACATAATGTTGTTTTCTCGAATGCATCAAATGACTCTGATATTTGTACTTGCATGAGGGATAAATAAATGTCTATGATAGTTTCCTAGGATAATAAATATGACTTTTATAATAAAAAAGAGCATGAAAATAATATTTTAAGTTAGGAATAATAAGTTTGGAATCACCAATACCCCTAAACATAACCACATAATCTAGAACAATAGGACTAGACTCCCTCTCCTACATAAGGAGAGATAAATCCAAAAGAGGGAGAGTCCAACGATCAAAAGGGGGGACATAAATATTATAATGGAAATTCTCATAAGTATCCCTAGTCCTCATATTCTATCCACCCACTCAGCTACTACTATCATGAGCACAACCATTATAGTTGAGATTACTACACCTCCTTAGTAAAGATAAAATAGAACATTCTCTTTGGCACCTTTCCCTCCACTTAAAACAACTACATAGGTAAGTATCTTATATTTCCTAAAATATTCCTTATAATATCTCCCATACACTCCTAAATCCCCTCAAACATCTCAACAAGGTCCATTTCCACCAATTCTTCCTTCCACCACTGTTGTTCCACTTTTTGTTCATTTACCACCACCTGTAATGCTAGTCCCTACTATTATGGTTCCTTCCCTAGTTTCACCTTATCCTTCACTTCTTATTCCACCCATAGTTACCTAATAAATTAAATCAATAGTCCTCCCTACCTAATTCAAATTCCAACAATTATAGCAAATAACAATACTAGGTCTTACTACTCCATGAGGATCCCTTGATCATGAATCTAAGGAAAAATAATATGGACATGTCATATGCCTTATGGATTATCCTATTGATGAAGAGGAAGTGAATGTATAAGAAAAGATGAGACCTGAGCAAATTCAAGTGAGGAGAAGGCCCAATATGAAGTAGATGAGTAGGTAAAATTAGAAATTTCCAAAGTAATGAACTTGGGAAGCTTACAACAAGAATAGACTCCTATTAGAGAAGTATGACAATAGAGACTCGCTTAAGAGGAAAGACATGATATGACTAAGGTAGTATCTTCTCTTTCTTCTTCTATTGATTTTTAATATACTCAACCTATATATTTTCCACTTGCTAATTCAAAGTCACCATTTTATAGTTCAATTGATTCTTCATTCTTTCAACATCAACTCAAATAATGGCTCTAAAGAAAAGAGTCGATTATGACAATTTGGTTTCAGTTTATATTTTTGATCCACAAGGCCCAACAATACCTCCAATATATTAAAATAAATTGGAGCTATAGTTGACACAATCTACACCTCTACAGTTAGCCACAATATTAATTGTGATAATTGTAGGCTTTACTAAATATATGGTTGAAGTGACCCCTCAAAGGGAGACCTTAGGATGGAAAAGAACTATTTAGCCACTCCTTGAGTTCTATAGTGAAATAAGTGATTCATTAAAAACTCAAATAATAAGTCTCCCTAAATGATTATTTCGTGTTCTAACTCTAAATATTTAAGCCAAACTAAAGAAAAAGGGAAACTTATTGTTCCCTATTGGGTCAAAAAGATAGAAGGATGCAAGGATGATAGACAAAACTTGGTCCTCAACTAGATTACCATAGTCTCTACTTGGTTTGATAAATAGAGTGCCACATTTAAAAGGGTGAGAAAGAGGAAAGTGGTGAAAATAAGTACAAGGGAAGAGATAAAGTTTAAATAAAGAGAAATTATTTTCCTAAGGGAAAAAAGACATAAATAATCCAAATTATCCCAAATAATATATAAAGGATTATTACTCTTTTTTGGATTTGGATAGAGAGATAATTAAGGAAAGGTATAAGAGTAATCATAAATCACATCATTAATTACTATACATATAGTTCATTCATGCCCCTCTTGAAATTATAGATAATATGTAAAGTATAGCCACAAGCCTATAAAATATTTTGAATGATATTTGATCCTTTAGGGAAGAGATTTAGGCTAGAGAAAAAGGTGCATACACTTTGGCACCAGTTAAAATAGGCTTATATTTTTGGTTCAATGTGCCATAAGTAGCATATTCAATCACTTTAACATGATGTCCAACGAAGTTGCTACATACACCCTAAGATATGTAATTGTAAAAAGGGATGCAACCATTAACTAGCATATGCAAATGATGGATTTGATAAGACATTTTGCAATCCATGAGAATGAAACCATAGATTTTTTTGGAGATACGAGGGTCACATATGTAATAAACTCTATTGTATAGCTAGTAAATAGATTTTTTTTTGAAATACTCCTTAAAACAACTGTAGATAGATTTAGGAGGAATTTTAGGGAACTATTTATAACATTGATGATGATATTCTACAATTGATTAATTTTTCCAAAGACAAAGTAACTAAGGATGAAGTCCTTAGATCTTATTTTAA
>JARHVA010004427.1:685000-710000 GCA_037957365.1 Torreya grandis | reverse complement strand
CTATCTATTATCTATATACTCAATTTTGTCTTTTTATTTTTCATATCTCTTAAGTAAGGACAAATCTATGCATGTTTTATTTTGAGGATATGTAATGGAGCATGTTCTACATACTAATATCCATATTCAAAGGATTCACTTCTTAAGTATGTCTAAGTATGCTTCTTTTTACTTTATCCTAGTTATTTCACTTTGGTATATTTTTGAAATATGGGAGTGGAAAATGTAATCATCTAAAATTGACACTTAAGTGATAAGAGTGTTACTTAAGACCACACATCACTAGTTTAACCCTAAACCTATCTTAGGGCCTATTTAAACACTTATCCAGCCTTCATGCATTTGTAAACATCCCAAAATTAGTCATAGATCCTCACTTTAGCATCATAAACCCTAATTCCTCAGGTTCTACCACTTGAACACTAGTGCCATAATTTGGATAGTAGCACAAATGGTATTAGTGTCCTAGTTTGGGTGATATTGTCTTTTTCTTATCTTTGACCACCAACACATATAGTTTCAAAATAATAACCACCTAGGGTTATCCAAATCCTATTGTAAGATCCACATAAGTAATATAATAGTATATATAAATGAATTTTAACCCATTATTCACTAGATGGGAATTAGATACAAATAACATAAACTAGCTTAGATCAAGTTGTACACAATCAAGGTTATCAATCCCTATTCTACCCTACTGCATAAAATCATCTACAACCATCCCAAGCTCAAAATACTCAAATTTTTGATCTCAAGCTCCACTAAAAAACACTTAAATTATCATTCATACTAACTTCAATTACGCTTCCATGAACACGTAGGTTGGGATAATTAAATCAAAATTGATACCTCCTTGAAGTATTAGTATGTAGGAAACTCTCATCATAGTGAGGTGTTGAGGATGTCTAGCCTACCCCACTAACATCACACTTTACTACTTGTGCCAAATAGATACACTAGTAATATGGATATTTAGGGTTTACATATAAAATCAGTCAAAATAGGGCAATGATAGGGAATTAGAACATATGCACATAGGAATAACCTTGGAAAAATCAAGCATAGGTACACTTATAAGCTCAAAATAGTTATGTACATAAGAAACTAGTACTAAAAAAAGGACTCGAACACCATTAGCGCAACTATCCAATTAGGACACTACTATCTAGGAAGGGTTGTGACACTTAGATCTTATTCATGCCACTCAAATTAACTTTTCTCCCAATTTTTATCTTTTGAATTTTGCATTTCAATAAAATTTTATCTAATTACTTGTTTACATAATTTATTATCTTTTTAGAAAGGTTAAACTAGGTCAATTATATTACAAATATGTGGTTGTATTTATTACATATTTCCACAATAATTTATTATACACAGACCCAAAAAAAACCTACGGATTAAA
Source organism: Torreya grandis (assembly GCA_037957365.1). Classification (NCBI taxonomy): domain Eukaryota; kingdom Viridiplantae; phylum Streptophyta; class Pinopsida; order Cupressales; family Taxaceae; genus Torreya; species Torreya grandis. Next base: position 708,592 of record JARHVA010004427.1, on the reverse strand, counting down.
CTCCATAACCCTAAAATGTTAAATCAACTTACAGTAACTTACAAAAAACATAGGTTCCTAAGTTTTTGTCTAACCCTTTATTTCAATATGTAACTTATAGAGGTTTCATATTGTTTTATCCATATACATTCTTTCATGGGCTACCTTTCCTTATTTTTTGAGTTTATTTTGATCCTACCTACCCTAGGTTAGACTCATCATCAATCTAACCATCTTAATTAGATTTAAATTCATATCATATATGAACAATATGAGGTAAAGAACTACTCTACTCACTGTTATTCCAGTAAAACGTTGTTTACAAAACCTAATACCCCACAAGTCATGCATTGAAGAAAATATTATTCATTGATCCTATAATGTTAGAGGCTACCTCATAAGTTTTGTTATTGTGCATAAAACCCACATAAACACTTTTTATAATTTAATTTATCTAACCTTACTAAATGGTTTGTAAGACCCAAAATATTAATTTCAAAGTTGGACACTATTTTTGAGTTGTTATGGGATGTAATCAGTCTAAGTGGATAGGAGTATGCAAATTCTCTTGGATACCTAGGGAGGGCATGTCCTAAAATATTAGGGATAATTTTCCTTCCCTGAAGATACTATGAGTGTTATTTTAATAAAATTGAGCATTTTCCATTGAAAATTATTTGTATAGTGATGAAAAAAATGGTCAAGCTTGCATATTTATAAAATGATTAGAGGAATCATCAATAAAATTCATGTATTTGGGTATATGTTGTGTGGTTTGAGATTTGTCAATAATTAACATTATCAAGTGTGTGTGATGATATTCATGTCTATAGAAACATGTAACCCATATTCTTGTAAAATTTTTACATATTCCCATGCATATGAACTTTAGTGTGTATGAATTTGTACTCAAATTTTTGCATAGTGGAAACATATGCATGAATATTACCCCATAATATATAATGATATGCCAATATCTTTCATATGACTAAACCATTTGATATTTCAACCATTATAAATCCTTGAAATCTATATTTTTATTTGATTTTATCTTCATGGATGTCTTTTCATGTAGGTCTATTATCTCAAAAAAGAGTTAAATGTATAATGTCATGTGTAAAGATAGCATCATGTATAATCATGTGAACATGTAGAGATTATTTCATCATAGTAATGTATATTTCAGTCAAGGTATATATCTAACATGCATAATCTAGAGAATATAAGTGTCATGTCTAGATAACTCTATCAATGGAACATGAAGTACTTGCCATCATTAAAATCTAACTGAATAATATTGTGTAGTAAAGGTGCATGATATGGATCATAGAACCTCTCAATTTCAATAAGCACAACAAGATCAAAAATTTCAAGGTATATTTTCAATCATAAGGCAAGGGCATCACAAAATGGATAAAAATATGTCATAATAAATAATTTCAAGGGCCACACAAAAATTAAATAAATATGTCGTATAAAATAATGTTTATGGATACACTCTATGGACAATAACATGTCACAAACAAGGGACAAATATTGTTGCATTAAACAAGGCCAAGGGGTCACACATAATGTCCCACTAAAACCAGTTTATCATGTAAGAGAGTAATGACATATATGAATCATAGAAAAAGTAAAGACTAGTCTATACCATCCATATGTATCAATGTCATATCATACTATAATATCATATCCATGTAACACTATGCAAGATATGAGAAACTAGAAAAACATGTCTAAGGAATCTAGATAGCTCACCATGGTAAAGCCTTATATAAAGATATAACATATGACCATGAATCCTATGAAATAATATTCCCCCAGTATCAATAGAGGCACTTGGTAAAGGAATTTATAACATCTATATGTCCATGTTTAACATGTGTGTTTTGCATCACACTCAAAGACCATGAAATGCATGTGTCTGAAAATAATATTTCATCTGTAAGACATGTAATAGATAACATATGTAAATAGTGTCACCCAGTATTCATATCATCTTTAGGTCATATTTTTTGAATTTTTGAATATTTTAAATGTTTTTATATTTTATTTTTTATATTTTAAAATATTTCAAAATTCAACATTGGTAACCACTAATCTCATCAATTGGAAATTTGCATGGGAAGTGTTTGTATCAGTCACTGTTAGGATACTCTAATATGGATGAAAGGTATTTGATGTAGGCATTTCAAAATATGAAAATATTCCATATGTTTTATAGTAACTCTCATTATCATTACTCATATAATCCCATCTATAATGGGTAACTATAAAATTCAAGAGAGTTTTCTATGACCATTGTATATTATGAGGATGTCTCACTACTTATGTTTAATATGTAAAATATTGAGATATGTGTGGTGTTATATTAGTATATTTTATTATATATGATGTACTATATGAGACATAAATAATTATTTGATGTGATGGATTTTGAGTGTTTGGTTGTTTATTAGACCCACTACTTTCTTCTAATTTGGGTGTATATAAATATTTTGGATATGTGTAACCATTAGCTCTGTATATTGATAATTTATGGGTATATAAAATAAATATGTTGGTGGTTGGGTTGGGGGAGGATATATCACTATATGCATATGGTACTCATACCTTACACCTCTAACCATGACTACATTTTTGCAGTGTATGTAATTAACAAGTTTCTGCATTATAGATGGCACTAAATAAAGATTTTGCTTACAAGGTCATCCTAACATGGAGAATACACCATTAATTTGAAGTAATGAGAATGGAGTGGATAGTATGATTCACCTATATTTACCATCAATTTTTAACCATAAAATCCCATTCAAATATCTCTAAAACCTATGTATGTATGATTCCAAAAATTTATGATGCACAAAACTCCATAAATAAACCTCCTTCACCTTGAAACCATAGGTGTTCCTATGAGGTCATAAAAAATTATAAATATAAATAAAGCATAATTAAAGGATATAATCCAGATCATCACACCATTTAGTTATTATTTGTTTCTTATGTATAAAATACCCTAAGGATATAAATCAATCCACATGGACTTCTCCTCCCTAGTGTTATTATGCAATTATGATCCTTCATTATATGAATGTAACTATTTTATTCTTTTTTGGAATTACGGTATTTAATTCCTAAGAAAATAAAGGTATAAGTAAATTTAAATTAGTACTTAATGTGTCTCAATTATCCTACTAATTAATGTAAATATATATGTATTCTACCTTTTATAAAAATAGTAATAAGTGTAAGGAAATCAAACCTAGCTTATTATGGGCTAAAATAAATTATGCAGGGTTTGGAAATGATTGTAAAAAGATGGCAGACTATCATAAATGGGACCCAAAACTTTGTTTCTAGATTGGTTAGGAGTGCCAAACTTAAGATACCCTACTACTTGGTGTTATATTCCACTAAATAGCACTGTTGTCCACTTTCAACATTGTTGTCCACTTTTGACACTATTGTCCTAGTGGTCTGGCTTTTTTAGGTTGTACATGGCATGCTTATGACATGCTATTAATGAAATGTCAGTGTCTATGACCTTGTAGAGCCCATTATGTACCTATTTTAATCTTCAACCCCCTTAAGATCCCCCAGTACTTGAAATTTAATGTAAAGTTGGGAAAGGAAGAGAAGGGGTTAGTGTGTAAAGGATATGTTGGATGTAATTCACACCCTATGTGTGGGCATATTATCTACATACCAATACTCTAAAAAGGGATCAAGCTAATGTAGTTATACCATTGAAGTGATTGGTGCTATTTGTGTATGATAAATGCAACTAGAATGTGAAATTAGATGTGCTTCATCTAGCTATAGACTAGTGCAATGACTTGAGTATGCTTTGAATAATAGTGGAAGGTTATATGCAAAGGATGGAGAAGAGTGCTTGAGTGTACTTGGTTCTATTCTTTCATCTCTCTTGTAAATGAGTGTTAACCCTTATAAATGGAATTTTTATGGAATTTTCTAGGGTAAATAATGATCATGAGCTAAATGAACTTGTATTAGGTCAATAGGGAAAAATATAAGGATTCAAGAAAATCTAACCATTAGAGGTAAAGATGAACTTGGCTTATAACACTAAAAATATGACACACCTAAATTATAGTGATCCTATCTAAACTAAGCACTATTTTCCTAGGAGGATGATCCATAGGGGGTGGATATAGGTCTTATAGGGTTATCTAGGTCATTAAAAAAACTAAGTCTAGAAAGCTATGGGTGATTAGCAATAAGTGAAAGTCTAGTTGAGAAGGGTTGAGTGAGAAAAAAAGAGGACCTATAGGTTTGGTGATATTATTCATGCCTAAGTCATCTAATTTTACATTCCCCCCTTTTATTTTAGTGATGTATCAAAGTGATATACTAGGATAAAGGAAAAATAGAAAGCATACCTAAACTTACCTGTAAGGGAAAAGATCATGAAGATGTGTGATGTTGGATGTGCATAGAGAGAGCATGTTATGATGTGTGAATTTACAAATAAAAACATGAATTAGAATATTTCTTATTAGATACACTATATCTAAAGTAATAACTTACAAAATCTAAGTAAAGGAAGAGAGAGGAATGAATACACCTCACTGGGTACATGAACTAACACAAAACCTATTATGATGCGTTATGTTGAGTTTGTTTTGAATCAAGATTAATATCATGAACATACCTAAGTGCTCAATTCCATAGAACGTGTCTCATGAATGAAAAGGCTATCCCTTTGGCTCCATGATCACTAACTAAGTAAAGTTAATGAATCATGAATTTGTTAATCGATGACTAGACTATATGTCCAATCCCTCTAAACAGGTGGCTCAAGAACACAAATGATGGCCCTTTGGCTCCATCATTGCCCCGTGAAGTGAAGCTAGGAAGTGATATTGGTATATAATATATGTCATATTATATGGCTCATGGATCCCATGAATGTGCTAGAAATCTAACATTGTGGCATGGATATAAAAATGTGTGCTAGAAATTAGGCTACTCTTGGCCATTTCAAATGATGGAGATTAGGCTTATATGAAAGCCACTCTAAAATTGATGTACTATGTTTATATGAAATCCAACTTAAGAACTTGGGTACTCAAAAAAATAAACTTATATGAAATTTTAACTTTAATGTGATGCCAATCACCTGTAGATGGAGTAAGGCATAAAACTGTTGAGATTGCTCGGAATAAACTAAACTTGGAAACAAAAGAAGATCAATGTGTTGCACACATTGCCCCCAATAATTGATGTCTAAAATGTGTATTTTGATCTATAATTTATTCCAACTAAAAAATCTAAACTAAAAGTGAGAACCATCATGTCATGCATGATAACCCCATATATCTAAGGAAAATGTGTTGAAATTGCTGAATGTGAAGGATCTGGAAGTGCAAAAACTATCCTTAAACTAGACTTTTTAATTATTTCTAGAAACCTTTAGTTTTTTTATGCTTGGATAGGAGTGACAAACTATGAACACCCCCTATTTTTGGTACTACTATCCATTTCTAGTGATACTATCCATGTTTGGTGCTACTATCCATTTTTGGTGCTATTATTTGGTGTGAACATTGACTGATGATCTGAGACTGTTCCTTTTTTTTGCTCTGATTTGATCAGTTTGACCTCTATATTCTATGATAACTATTTTTAATGTTTTTATTTAAATTTTTAGGAGGTTTTATCTCTATGACAAAGCCCCTATTTGATGCCCCCTCTTTTGAGGGTAGGAATGATAAACCTATAATGACTACCCTCAAAATAAAAGAGTCCTGTAAGTGTGTTAATCTGAATATATATGTGATATAGCTTTTGATATTTTCATAATATGTTTTAAGATATAGTAATGTTTATACTAATAAATTATTAGATCAACAAGGGTATGCCTATATAGATATAATAATGTGAAAGCATGTGTAAAGTATGGAACTAGAACTAGAAATGTTAATTGTTATTTATTATTTGGAGGGATGGAGCATGATGCCCATCATGGCATCTAGTAAAGAAAATAAAATTCATTATATGGATTATGGCATTGCACACATTTGACAAGAAACAAGAAAATAATATTATAAAGTAAGAATAAAGAAGCATACAATGGTCGCCTAGGGGTTACACAAACAAGGGACATGGGCATATGTCCCTCAGACCAAAAATCAAGCATACAAGGCATGTTCAAATGCCACATACACATACAAGTGAACAAAAAAAGTTGGCACAAGTGCCACAGACACATAGATGAGTAAAAAAAATGACATTGGAAAATTTCCTAAGGCACACATATAAAAAAATAACAAAGGTCATTGGCAAATGTCTTAAGGAACAAGCAGGAGACATGTTGGAATTGAAAATACAATCACAAGATATGCTAAGCAAGCAGAGAAAGCATGTAATAACTAAAAAAAGATAAGCACATATAACTAATTGAATTAAATGTGAGAGTCTGCAAAACATGTGTAGTATAAGGCTAGGTATATACTAAGAAATACGCAAGTGCTAGATATTAGTGAGATGTCAATATAGTATTATATGTGAGCTATAAAGTAATTTATATCAATATGATAACTCAAAGTGTGTGGTATAGTAATGGCATAACTTGGATGGTGTATTCATGTAAAGGATACCCCTAGTTGATGTGTATATCAATGTGTGTCTCGAACGTAGAATTAAAAGTGTCACCTCTATGGGTAGAATGAAGTAATAAAAAATATGGATGTCACTACGCACACTCATAATAAATCAAGTGAAGCATGGTAATGCATAAAATCAACATAAAATAGCATGAAACATCAAATCTAATTCCTAGTATGATAGTATAAATGTCAAGCATGGATGATGCATAGAATGTAAATGTTGTTGGTATTTTAAAAATTTATATTGTTTTATATTTTTGACAATATTTGAGCTATGTATAATTAAGTAGGAGAGACTATATATAATAAATTTGAAAAATAACTATGTATAATTAAGCAAAAGTAAAGTTATGTACAAGTAATATTATGAATAAATGATACTAACCAATGAATCTCATGCAAGACTCCCTCTCATATTGTCTTGTATCAAGAAATATCATGTGTGATCGTGATTGTCGCTTTGAATGTTGTGTATGTTGTAAGTAATTTGAAATTCCTATAGTGTAAATTGAGTGTGGGGTCCCCCTGTAACTCTAATAAGTGGAAGTAATTATGTGGCTTTTAGGGACTCATATGGTGGTAATAAAATCTCTCTGAATATGTGATCTATGTGTAGATACATGAGATCTTAATACAATTACTCTAGGTGTGAATACTTTAGCTAGAAGTTATCTAGAATCTTGAAGCTGTGGTTGTTCTAAAAGAGGCCTCTTTGGAGATGTATGAACTCTCTATGTTGGCAATTAAGGTCTCAACTATGCCTGATTCTGGACTATAAGAAGAATTGTAAAAGGTGGAGGAGCTAAAACTGTATCAAAAATGGTGTTAAATTAAGTGACAAAGTTATAACCATGGGTGTAATCAACCTATCTATCTTTGTAAACTTGATTGATATCATGTATCACATGATCTACTATAGGCATATATTTGATAGTAGGTTTAGGATAAAATCTATATGGGGCAAGTTTGAAGGTAGGATAGATGGATATAACTGCTAGTGTTTGCTTATGTCTAGTAGTGATAGGGATATAATTATAAGTAACCAAAGAGTTAGATACATCTAAGTAGAAACCATGTATAATACTATTATTATAAATAACATTCCACATGTGATATAGCAAAAAAGGGATAGAGAGTATGGAACTATGCATTGATACATAAAGAACTTTGAGTTGAATCATGTCATTTCTAATGTGTTTAGTATGATAAGCTTGAAATTTTTTGATCATGAGAGATATAAATCAATGTTTTGAGGGCATGGATTTGTGCATAAATGCATATAAACTTTTGATATGTAATATGACATTTCAAATGCTTTTATCTTGATAAACTTGAATAATGTTTCATATGAGGAATGTAGAGAAAAGGATACAGAGCATGAATTTTTTCATAAAGGCATATAAAATTTTGATATGCAACATGCTATTTTGAATGAATTTATCAAGATAAAATTGAACAATTTTGCATATGAGGTACAAAGATTGAAGGATAGAGAACATGAATTTTTGCATAAAAGCATATAAACTTTTGATATGCAACATGACATTTTGAATGCATTTAGCCAAACGTAGTTGGTAATTGTTCCATATGAGTGAAAGAGAATATGAAAAAAGAATTTTGGAATCTTGTTCATGTTTGGAAATGAATTTTATAATAGCATCCCATATAATGAAACATAAACATGAAATGTAAAGGATGAAACTTTGTACTAACATATGAGAAACTTCATCATCCATGTACATGATAGGACTCATTATGGTTTCCTTATTATTATCAAGAAATGTAAGAAAAGTTTGTAAATAACTAAGAATCATTTTTGTAATTTAACTATAGATGTAAGGTAATACCTCAAGAACTAGATTAGGATCTAGTATATGCAACTAGGGATTTGTCAAAAATATTTTTACAAAATACTATGAGCTTTTGAATTTGATTTTTGATTTAAATATGCATCTACAATTCATATGTTTGAGGGAATAGTACTTGATTTACTATGACCTAGTGGGTGCAAGTAGGGTTTTAAGAGGAATAGAATTTTTGAATTTACTATGAATTTTGAAAATTTGAAATGATTTTTTGATTTAGATATTCAGATAAAATTATAGGAAATGATTGGAATATATTTGAAAAATAACTGCGAACAAGTTGATACAACTAGGATTTGAAAGGAAAAAAAATTTTAAAATTAGTATGACAATTTTAAAAAAATTCTATGAATTTAAAGAATTTAGCTTGAAAATTTTATAAAAAATGTTAAAATATTTCTAAAATTAGTAATACAATTTTCCTAGTGGTTTAAAAGTGTTTGTATGCAAATAGGACCTAGTATGTGCAAACTAGAGTTTCAGTGAATTTATTGAAAATATTTAAATTAATTTATAGTTATTTTATTTTTAAATTTAGGAAAAAATAAGGAATCTATTGCAAAAAAATAATAAATAATTATCCCTAGGGTTTCTAGGGTTTTTGTGCAAAAATTTGAAGTAAGTCAGGTTCACCAAATGTTTTAATCTTTTTAAGAATTAGGATGTTTAAATCCTAAGAAAATAAAGGTCTAAGAAAATGTAAATTAGTAATTAATGTGTCTCAATTAGCCTACTAATTTGTGTAAGTAGATTTTTATTTTAACTTTTCTACAAATAGTAAGTGTAAGGAAATCAAACTTAACTTACTCCTGGTTGAAATAGATGATGTAGGGTCTGGAAATAGCTATGCAGGGATGGAAAACTATCGTAAACAAGACCCAAAACTCTATTTGTAGATTTCATAGGAGTGTTAAACTTAGGACACCCTACTAATTTGAACTATAGTCCACTTTTTAACACTGTTGTCCACTTTCGATGATATTATCAACTTTCAACACTATTATCTTGGTGGTCTAGTTTTTTTGGGTTCTACTTGGTAGGCCTGTGATACCTTGATAGTGAAATATTAGGATCTGAGACCTAACATAGCTTGTTGTGTACCTAATTTAATCTTAAAAACCCCTAGGAGATCTTGGTGCTTGAACTTTAATGCAAACTTGGGAAAGGAAGAGAAGGGGTTAATGTGTAAAAGATATGCTAAATGCACTTCACACCCCATGTATGGGCACACTATCTACATATCAATACTCTGAAGAGGGATCAAGCTAATGTTAATCTCCCATTGAAGTGTTTGGTATAATTTGTGTATGATAAATTCAACTAGAATGTGAAATTAGATGTGTTTTAGTTGGCTATGGAATGGTGTAATGACTTGAGTAGGCTTTGAATAATATTATAAGGTTGTATGAAAATAATGAAGAGGAGTGCTTGAGTGTACTTGCTTATATTCTTTTGTCTCTCTTGTAAATGAGTGACAACCCTTATAAATGGACTTTGAATTGCCTTTTATAGGGTAACTAATTATTGTGGGTTAAATTATCTTGTATTAGGCCAACAAGGAAAAAGATAAGTATTCAATAAAATCTAATAGTTAGAGGTAAAGATGAACTTAGACAATAGTGCTAGAAACAAGACACCCCTAAATTATAGCGCTCCTATCCAAATTGGGAGATATTTTCCTAATAGTGTGATCCCTGGGAGGATGGATCTAGGTCCAAGATGGTTTCTTAGGTCCTAAAATGCTAAGTTTAGAAACCTATGGATGACTGGGAATCAGTGAAGGTCTAACCAAGAAGGGTTGAGTGACCAAGAAAGAGGACCTACAGTTTGGTTGTTATTAGCCATGCCTAAGTCCTCCAATTTTGCATTTTATATGATTATAGTAACTAATGATTTGTATATGATGCTTGATAATTTTTTATTTGACTTGGATTTGGTGTGTTTCAAGACTTGTATTTTGACTATTATTACTAAATAATTTGAAACACAATAAGAATATAACATATTTTCTCAATGTGAAATAGTGTATATATGTGCAATAGATAATTTATATTTTCGATATCAAGTAAGGCTTGTATGTGTGTGTGTGTGCACACATGCATGTGTGTGTGTGTGTGTGTGTGTGTGTGTGTGTGTGTGTGTGTGTGTGTGTGTGTGTGTGTGTGTGTGTGTGTGTGTGTGTGTGTGTCCAACTAAGCAATTTATCTTGCCATTGGCATGTTAGGGATATGGGATGACCCTATGATAATCTATGATTTTAAAAATTGGTCTTTTTTTGGAGGTGGTCACCATCAATCAGCCCTAATCATTACTGAATAGTGATACTAGCCCATAGCTATAATATAAATCTAAGAATTGGAGGATTAGACTAAAGGTCTAGAGATATCTATGTAGGATAAGAAGTAGGTTTGGAACAAATAATAAAGTTCTTTCAAGTGTGTAATAATATAATGGAAATATATAACTCATAAGGTAACCTATAGGTCTGATAAAATTGCAAGCTAGTACCATATTTGTGTGCTCAATTTATGTGTGATACATGTATTTCAATATTTTCATTTTAAAATACTTAATTTCATATTTTAGTATCCACAATCTGAGTGTATGAAATGATTTTGGTTTTTTAACAATTTTTTAAATAATATGATTTAGATATATTTAGTATAATATGGTTTGTTTATATGTTTATATGATGTAATTTTCAATTATGACATTTGATATATATCCACTCAATTACCTTTGTATTCATGTCCAAAATATGTTCTAAAGTTCCCATTATAGCATGGTCTAGGAGGATGTTGGCAAAGGCTTTGGAGTTTAGATTTAAACTTTCCAATTATATTTGCTTAAATACCTCCAAGGCCTTTTGTACAAACCCATTTTGTGAATAATACCGATACATGTGGCATTCCATTAGACAACATCTATAACCTTTAATTGAATTTTCTCAATGTTTTGAACAATTAAAATATTGAGATTTAATTAGACTATAGAATAAAAACTATATGAGTGAATAGATTTTTTAAAAGAAGAAAAAAGTATGAGTGAAACTTTTCTTCTCATATGTGCTGCCAACAACTAATAATATTTCTTCAACAACTCTATAGAGGTATACTTGGGTATGTGTCTAATTTTTAAAGGCCATTTTTTTAATATAAAAAGTGTTTATATATGTGAAAACCTTACACATGGAAAGCATATAATGGGATATTATATGAATATTTGTGATTTGCATAGAGAAAGATACATGCACAAATATCTTAGGAAAATTATGCAATCCTTTGGCCTTATAATTAGGTCATTTAAAGGTTTTCAAAGTGTATGCTTTGGTTTATTTTCGTCTATTATGTCAGGTTGTTCTTATTTTGATTACTACAAAACATTTTATTTTATAACCATTTCCTCAATGAATAAACCTAATGGAGAATTATACTATGGTTGAAATATTTTTATCCATAGGTCATCTTTTATTTATTGAATCACTTGCTTAAAATAGGTGATGTAAAGTTAATGGACTTGTCTATCAAACTCTACCCATATCTTCATTCCCCATAGTCCTTTTGGGGTAAATCATGAAATAATGGATATAATGTTCCTTACAATGATTCATGAGATCATAATAACTATTTTAAAATGAAATTTACACTTATCAACAAACCATTCAATAACCTTCAATAAAATGAATAATTATGTGTTCTTGTGCTCTATTTTACCTTCATGGTACTCTCTCTAATAGTCAATGATAATATGGTATTTAAATAAGAAATCAAAACACAGTGATAATTTAAATAACATAAATAATCATTATTTATAATGACACTCTTTTTCAACCCTACTTTAGTCACTAATTCAATCTCTCTATTCACTTTTTTCACATAAGAAACTTTCTAGCTTTATATCTTACTAGCCCTATTTGTGGAAGTTTTGACCTTGTACGTACATATACCATCATAAATTTTAAAATGAAATCTTGATTAAAACACCATTTATCCTAATATTTCACTTCAAAAAGTTTCATTTCTTGACTCAATCTCTAGATCATCTAAACAACTCCTTTTGGTTCCTTGTTTAGGCCTAATAGCCCTTCCACAACCCTATTGGCATATAGATCCCTTGAGATATATATAAACATACAAAAAAAAAATTAGAACCTAAAATTATATTTAAATACACTAGGACTAAGATTTTCACAAATTTTGGGCACTTTTTGATGGTTATAAATAAAGTTATGGCCTAAACCCTAGTTTAGGGTTTCCTAGAATCTGTCTCAAGCTAAGAGGACACAAATTACAATTGTGAATGATATAATCTGTTTCAAAGACCTAAATAAATATATTTAGGTATTTATAACATTATTACAACCTTTTCCTTAAATTAACAATCTCTTTCAATCCCCAAGGCAATCACAAAGAAGGAATCTCAGTCAGTCAAGATTGTGTTTGGTTAGCTAGAAGCAAGGTAAATAGGGTTTCTCTCTTTATTTCCTTATCTATGAGTTATTTGAACGTTATTGGGTGTATCACCTCCTAATATATTAATTTAAATTAAATTAAAATCATGTATCAAGATCACATAAATATCAACTAATGATTATATATACAACTTCCTTTCTAGGACTACACACACAGTCATAAACCGCATTGCATGTATAGAAAATAGGGTTCTATATAGAAATTAATTTAAATGAGATATACATTTAATATTTACATTAAAATATTTTAATATTTCCTCTATGATAATTTTAAACCCTTCCTCAATATCTTTTTATACAAATGAGATATAATACTAAAAACATAGAGTACACAATTTTTGAGTTTTAAGGACTCTATGTTTCAATGGAAAATATCAATTATGAACTTGGGCTTGAAAATTTTTGAGAAATTTTATACTAAAAAATATTACCTTAAACTATTCATAAGTGTCTTAATCCTCATATAATTCATATAACTCAATGATAAAATGATTAAAAACTCAAACCTTTGTTTGGAGCAAACTGTATGATGTAATCCTTGTCTGCATACTAGACAGTCTCTATAATTGGATAGTTATCAATTAAAATTTTAATTACATATATAAAATATATAATATATTATGATAAAAACAAGATAAAAAACATGAAAAAAATTCACTCACCATTTGAGTGTTCCAAACACACATATACTCTGCTCATTCATTCAATTCAATACATAGTATTCTAAAATCACCAAACTTATGGAATTCAATAAGCTTATTTGTTTACATCCCTATTCATTATCATTATAAAATTGGATTAGAGGTTAATCCTTCCAATAATTACTCTCTCACACTATATAACTTCTCTATATATCAAAAACTCTTATGACAAAACTCATAATTGATTCTTGATCAAGATTTCACTATTAACTCCTAGTCCAACATAGGGTGTTGGACTACCACCTCATAATTTCATCTATAAATATGATCCAAAAACATATCCAAGGACATTTAAATATATATTAAATTTAATTTACAAATTTATTTATCAATTACATATATTTTCCACTCACCTAGACCCACTGTTACTTCATGAAATTTTGAATTTCCTTTTTTTGGAAAAACTAATTTTGAATTCAAATTCAAATTTACACACACATTTTATAAAGATGCCCATGTATCATACTCCAAATGAGAGAAAATTCTTGACACCCATGTTCTTCTACCTTCAAACACTCATATAGGTGTGTGTGTGTTTTTGATTGCCACACTTGTACTTTGTCTTGCCTCTTGTTATCTTCCTCCATGATATACCTGCAAAATACAATAACTCATTAAATAAAACATATTCTTTCTCATTACCTAGAGTAATTCTCCATCTTCCCTCTTTTCTTGGTTTTTTCTCTTGCTCCCATGCACCTTCATGTTCTTTGTATGCTTCACTTTCCTTCTTTGCATCAATGACCAATGCATCTTACTTCTCTCCTTTATTGACTTCTACTTCATCTTCCACCTATACTTTAACCTCAATATATTAAACTTATTCATAGAGAGTGATTACATACACTTTAATTCTTCTTGCCTTCATTAATTACCTTACCTTGGACACCATTACTACATTCCACAAGTCTATGTTTTCCTTGTTAACCTTCTTAACCATTTCTCTATACATTTTATGAGGATCAAATCCATATTCATGCTCCAAACATTAATACAAAATTGAATAAGCCTCATAAATTTCCATATGTTATTGTCCCATGGCTCTTTTAGCTTCACTTGCATCCTTTTGATTGGGGATCTATTTCTTTTTCATGTTATATTGCTTCCACAATGCCTAACCTATTTATTCTTGTTCGAAAAACATGAATCTACCTTGATTTTCTTATTCATCTTGACTTATTTTTATCACCACTTGGTCATATGTCTCTTCCTCTTGTCTCTTGAGCCTATGAGTAGGCACAACTATCTCTTCCTTCTCTTCATCTCTCAAAATTTCATTCAAACATATCAATACATCATTAGATTTCAAAACATGAGGCTTGATTTCCTCCTTGTCCTTCATATTTTTTCTTATTCTCTTTTCCACTAATTGCTTGACTGGCCACTTGAGTGGATTCCTTCTCATAACCCATCCAATATGTGGTTTCACAATCTCTTTTAGCTAGTCTATCTTGGTCAGTATCTCATCCATTTTCCACATCATCTCTTTAATCTCTCTTTCCATCTCAATATTCTTCTTAGTGTCTTCATGCACTATCTTCTCTTTGTGGCTTCCATACTTAACCCTATCTTTCACTTTACTTTCTACCTATCCTTTCATATTCATCTTAAGTACCTCACTTGGTTACATTATTATCTTCTTATTTTGGTCTCTCTTAGACCATTTCCTTTGTTTTACACTTTGAAACCCTCTATTTTAGACCACACATGGACCTTTTAACTTCTTGTCCTTCACTCTAGGATATCCATACTTTCATTGAGATATATTTATGAGCTTCTCTCCTCTTGAGATTTTTAATATCTCTTATTTTCTAAGGGATTCCACCACACTATTCACTTGTAATTCTTTCTTCACCTATCACATACCATCAGCAATGCATTCAAACCAATAATTCAATTACAAAATAGATCATACCTACTCCTTTTTCTTTTGTCTTACTTTGTCTCTCAATAAGACTCCTTGATTGCTTACATATAACTTCATGCAACGTGAAATATGAACAATGTAATCAGCTTATATATAAATTTTCTAGAGCATTTAGATGGCTCTGATACCAAATGATGAAAAGCAAATTCACTTGTCTATCAAACTCTTCCCACGTCCTCATTCCCCATAGTTATTTTAGGGGAAATCATGTAATAATGGATATATTATTACTTAAAATGATTCATGAGATCATAATCAATAGTTTCAAATGAACTTTAAAATTATCAACAAACCATTCAATATCCTTCCATAAATTGAATCATTCTTCATTCTTATGCTCCCATTTACCTTCATGGTACTCTCTCTAATGGTCAATGCCATTATGGTATTTCAATAGTTCATAAAAAATTAATGATATTTTCAATCACATCAAGACTATTTTTTAATGATACTCTTTTATAACCCTACTTCAATCACTAATTCAATCTCTCTATTAACTTTCTTCGCACAAGCACCTTTCAAGTTTTATATCCTACTAGCCCTATTTGTGGACTTTTTGACCTTGTACAAACATGTACCTTCATCAATTTAAAAATAAAAAATTGATTCAAATACCATTTATCCTAATATTTCCCTTCACAAAGTTTCATTTCTTGACTCAATCTCTATATTATCTAAACAAATCCTTTTGGTTCCCTATTTGGGCCTAATAGCCCTTCCACAACCCTATTAGCATATAGATCCCTATAGATGTATGAAAATGTAAAAAAAATACTTAAACCATAAAAATATATTTAAATACAATGGGAAAAATATTTTCACATGTTTTGGGCACTTTTTTAAGGTTAGGAAAAAATTTATGGCCTAAACCCTAGTTTAGGGTTCCTAGACTCTATCTCAAGTAGAGGACACAAATTACAATTGTGAATGATATATTGTGTTCAAAAGACCCAAATAAAGTTATTTAGGTATATATACCTTATTAAAACCTTATCCTTTAATTAAAAATCTCTCTCAATCCCCAGGGCATTCACAAATAAGGAATCTCAATCAAGACTGTGTTCTATTAGCTAAAAATATGGTAAACAGGGTTTCTCTCTGTCCTTATCAAATAATTAATTGAATGTTATTATGTGTTTCACCTCCTACTATAGGAATTTCAATTCCATTCCAATCATGTATCAATATCAAACAAAGATCAAATAATGATTCTATACACAAATTCCTTTCTAGGACTACACACATAGTCATAAACCATAATGCATGTATAGAAAATAGGGTTATATATAGAAACTCCTTTTAACCAGATCTCTATTGACTAGTTCCATTCAAATACTTGAATATTTAAAATATTAAAATTATAAACCATTTCTCAATCTCTTTTTTTATTCAAAAAAGATACAATATTAAAGACATAGAATACAAAAATTTTGACTTTTTTGGATTGCATGTTTCAATGGAAAATATCAATTACCAAACTGGGCTTGACAACTTGTGAGGAATTTTATACTAACTATTATTACCTTAAAATATTAATATGTGTATTAATCCTCATATTATTCACAAAAATCAATGACTTTATTTGGATTAAATTGTATGATGTAATTTTTGTCTATAAACTAGATTGTCTTTATAAGTGGTTGCTTATCTATTCAATTTATCATTACCTATATCAAATAGATAACATATTATGATAAAAACAAGATAAAAATCATAAAACAAAGTCACTCACCATTTGAGTGTTCCAAACACACATATACTCTACTCATTCATGCAATGCAAGACATAATATTCTTAAATCATCAACATCCTAGATTTCAATTAGTTTATTTGTTTACATCCCCTTTCCTTATCATCCTCAAATATGATGAGAGGTTACTCCTCCAAATAATTAATCTCTCAAAATATATACCTCACACACACACACACACACACACACACACACACACACACACACACACACACACACACACACACACACACACACACACACACACACACACACACACACACACACACACACACACACACACACACACACACACACACACACACACACACACACACACACACACACACACACACACATGCACACACACACACATTAACAAGACTCATTATTTATTTTTTATCAATTTTTCACTATCAACTCTTAGTCCAATGTAGGTTGGTAGACTACCGTCCACACTTTCATCATTACATATGATTAAGAAACATCTCTAAGGACCTTTAAAGAGACCTTAAAGGTCATTTACAACTTTATTTATTAATTACATATGTTTTCCACTCACCTAGACCCACTAATACTTCATGAAAAGTTGAAATTCCTTTTTGGTAGGAAAACTACTTTTGAATTCAAATTCAACTTTTCACACACATTCTAGACCACTTGAGAATTCTAGGATGCCCCTGAATCATACTCCCAAGTGGAGAAAATTCTTGACACCCATGTTTTTATTACTTTAAACATTCATATACTTATGTATGCTCTTGACTGCCACACTTGTACTTTATCTTTCCTCTTGTTATCTTCATCCATGATATATCTAGAAAATATAAGAACTCATTAAAGAAAACATATTATTTATCATGCCCTTGATTCATTCTCCATCTTCCCTCTTTTCTTGCTTTTTTCTCTTGCTCCCAAGCACCTTCATGTGCTTTGTATGCTTTACTTTCCTTCTTTTCATCACTCATCAATGTGTCTTTCTTCTCTCCTTGCTTGACTTATCCTTCATCTTCCACCTATACTTCAACCTCAATAGCTATAACTTATTCATAGAGAGTTATTACATATGCACAACTTCTTCATGCCTTCATTAATGCCCTTACCTTAGACACCACTATTACATTCCACAAGTCTATGTTTTCCTTGGTAACCTCCTTAACCATTTCTCTGTCATTTGATGAGGATATTATCCATATTCTTGATTTAAAGACTCATAAAAAATTGAATGTGCCACATACCTTTCTTTATGATACTATCCCATGGATATTTTTGATTCGCGTGCATCCTCTTGAGTGAGGATCTCTTCCTTATTCATTTTATTTTGCTTCCACAATGGCTGACCTATTTGTTCTTATTCGATCAACATGACTTTACATTGAGTATCTTCTTCATCTTTATTTATTTTTATCACCACTTGGTCATATGCCTCTTCCTCTTGTCTCTTTATCCTATGAATGGGCTCAACTATATCTTCCTTATCTTCATCTCTCAAACCTACATTTAAACATATCAATACATCATAAAATTTCAAAACATGAGGCGTGATTTCCTCCTTGTCCTTCATATTTTTTCTTCTTCTCTTTTCTACTAATTTATTGATTGGCCAATTGAGTGTCTTCCTTCTCATGACCCATGCAAGATGTGGGTTCACAATCTATTTTAGTTTCTCTATATTGGTTAGCATCTGATCCATTTGTTGCCACATCTCTTCAATGTCTCTTTCCATCTGAAATTATTCTTGGTGTCGTCATGCACCATATTCTCTTTTTGGCTTCCATTCTTAATCATATCTTTCACTTTTCCTTCTACCTCTCCTTTCATCTTCATCTTGAGTACCTCACTTGGGTATATTCTCCTCTTCTTTTTTGGGTCTCACTTGGATGATTTCATTTGGTTCACACTTGGAGCCCCTCTATTTCAAACCATGCTTGGGCCTTTCAACTTCTTATTCTTCACTCTAGGACTTCCTTCTTTTCCTTGACCTATATTTATGATATTCTCTGCTCTTAATCTTTTTAATAGATCTTCATATTCCAGGGCTACCACCACACTATTCACTTGTATTCTTTATTCACCTCTCACATACCATCAACAATGCATTCAAACTAATAATTCAACCATAAAATAGATCATATCTTCTCCTTTTTCTTTTGTCTTAATTTTTATCGAACAATACTTCTTGCTTGCCTGCAAATTCATGCAACATGCAACATAAAAAATGTAATCAACTTGTATATAAATTTCCTAGAACATCTAGATGGCTTTAATTCCAAATTATGGAGAGCTAATGCACTTGTCTATCAAACTCTACCCATATCCTCATTCCCCATAGTCCTTTTGGGTTAAATCATCAAATATAGGCTAAAATTTTCCTTACAATGATTCATGAGATCACACTAACTAGTTTAAAATTAAATTTACACTTAGCAATAAACCATTCAATAGCCCTTAATAAATTGAATCATTCTTTGTTCTTGTGCTCTCTTTTACCTTCATGGTACTCTCTCTAATGCTCAGTTCAAATATTGTATTTCTGTAAGACATAAAAACTCAATTATAATTTAAATAACATCAATACTCATTATTTTTAATGACACTCTTCTCTAACCTTGTTTCAATTACTAATTTAATCTCTTTGTTCACTTTATTCACACAAGCACCTTTCTAGCTTTATATCCTACTAGCCCTATTTGTGGAATTTTCAACCTTTTATAGACTTGTACCTTCATAAATTTTACTACAAACACTTGATTAAAAAACCCTTTATCCTAATATTTCCCTTCATAAATTTTCATTGCTTGACTCAATATTTAGATCATCTAAACAACTCCTTTCGGTTCCTTGTTTAGGCCTAGTTACCCTTCCATAACCCTATCAACATATAGAGCCCTTTAGATTAATGAAAATTTTAAAAAAAAATTATTAAACCCTCATAATATATTTACATACATTAGGAAAAATATTGTTACAAATTTTGGGCACTTTTTAATAATTATAAATAAAGTTATGGCTTAAACCCAAGTTTAGGCTTTCTTAAACTCTGTCTCAGGTTGAGAGGACAAAAATTACAACTATGAATGATATATTGTGTTTAAAATACCAAAATAAATTTATTTAGGTATGTCTAACCGTATTAAAACTTTTTATTTCAATGAAAAATATCTCTCAATCCCTAGGGTATTCATAAATAAGGAATCTCAGTCAGTCAAGACTATGTTTTGTTAGCTAGAAATATGTTAAACAGGGTTTCTTTCAATATTTCCTTATCAAATAATTATTTTAAAATTATTATTTTTATCATCTCCTACTATATGAATTTAAATTCCATTCCAATAATGTATCAATATTATACAAAGATCAACTAATGACTATATACACAACTTCCTTTTCAGGACTACACACACAGTCATAAACCACAATGCATGTATAGAAAATAGGGTTCTATATAGAAAATCATTTAAACACGATATCCATTGACTATTTCCATTAAAATATTTTAATCTTTCATCTATTACCGTTCTAAATCCTTTCTTAAACTCTTTTGTATTCAAACAAGATACAATACTAAAAACATAGAGTACAATTTTTTTGAGTTTTAAGGACTATATGTTTCAATAGAAAATATCAATTACCAAAATGGGCTTGAAAAATTTTGAGGAATTTTATATTAACAAATAATACCTTAATATTTTCATTTTTGTCTTAATCCTCATATGTTTCACAAAAATCAATGATAAAATGATCAAAAACTTAGAGCTTTGTTCGGAGCAAACTTTATGATGTAATCCCTATTTATAGACTAGACTATCTCTATAAGTGGTTGGTTATCAATTAAAATTAGCATTACCTATATAAATTAGAGAATATATTATGATAAAAACAATATAAAAATAATTAAACAAATTCACTCACCATTTGAGAGTTCCAAATGCACATATACTATGCTTAATCATGCAATTCAATACACAATATTCTGAAATCACCAACATTCTGGAGTTCAATAATTTTATTTTTTTACATCTCAATTCCTTATCATCCTAAAATTTTATGATAGGTTACCCTCCAATTAATTACTCTCTCACACACACACACACACACACACACACTATATATATATATGTCTCTATAAGTGGTTGGTTATCAATTAAACTTAGAATTACCTATATAAATTAGAGAATATATTATGATAAATAAAATATAAAAATAATTAAACAAATTCACTCACCATTTGAGAGTTCCAAATGCACATATACTATGCTTAATCATGCAATTCAATACACAATATTCTGAAATCACCAACATTCTGGAGTTCAATAATTTTATTTTTTTACATCTCAATTCCTTATCATCCTCAAATTGTATGATAGGTTACACTCCAAGTAATTACTCTCTCACACTATATATATATATATATATATATATATATATATATATATATATATATATATATATATATATATATATACATATCAAAAACTCTTATAACAAGACTCATAATTGATTCTTGATCAAGATTTCACTATCAACTCCTAGTCCAATGTAGGGTGGTAAAATAACACCTAACACTTTCATCTACACATATGATTAAAAAAAATCACAAATGACCTTTCAAGAGACCTTAAATGTCATTTAAATTTTTATTTACTAATTACATATCTTTTCCACTCACCTAGACCCACTTATACTTCATGAAAATTTGAAATTCCCTTTTGGCAGGAAAACTAATTTTGAATTAAAATTTAGATTTGTACACACATTATAGACCAATTAAGCATTCCCAAATGTACCTACATCATACTCCCAAGGGGAAAAATTATTTACACCCATGTTCTTCTTCCTTCAAACACTCATATACATGTGTGTGCTCTTGACTACCACACTTGTACTTTATCTTGCCTCTTGTTATCTTCCTCCATGCTATATTTAAAAAATACAATAGCTCTTTATTGAAAACATATTATTTTCATTCCCTTGAATTATTCTCCATATGCATTATTTTATTACTATTTCTCTTACTTCCAAGAACCTTCATGTGATTTGTATACTTTACTCTCCTTCTAGGCACTAGTCATTAATGAATTTTGCTTCTCTCCTTGATTGACTTCTCCTTCATCTTCCACCTATAATTCAACCTCAATAGCATCAAATTATTCATAAACAGTGCTTCAATATGATTTAATTATTCTCACCTTCATTAATACCCTTACCTTGGACACCACTACTACATTCCAGAAGTCTATGTTTTCCTTGGTAACCTCCTTAACCATTTCTATATACATTTGATAAAGATCAAATCCATATTATTTATTCAGAGACTCATACAAACTAAAATATGTCTCATACCTTTGCTTATGCTACTATCCCATGGCACTTTTATATTCACTTGCATCTTCTTGAGTGAGGATCTCTTCCTTCATGTTATCTTGCTTCCAAAATGGTTGACCTATTTGTTCGTGTTACATCAACATGACTCTACCTTGAGTCTCTTCTTCATCTTTACTTATTTTTATCAATACATGGTCGCATGCCTCTTCCTCTTGACTCTTGAGCCTATGAATGGGATAAACTATCTCTTCTCTTCATCTCTCAAACCTGCATTCAAACATATTAATACATCATCAAATTTCAAAATATGAGGTTTAAGTTCCTCCTTATCCTTTATATATTGTCTTCTTCTCCTTTTCACTAATTTTTTGATTGGCCACTTGAGTGGCTTCCTTCTCATGACCCATCCAAGATGTGGGTTCAAAATATATTTTAGTTTCTCTATCTTGGTCATCATCTCATTCATTTGTTGCCTCATCTCTTCCATCTCAATCTTCTTCTTGGTGTCTTCATGAACCATCTTTTCTTTGTGGCTTCCATGCTTAACCCTATATTTCACTTTCCTTTCTACCTCTCCTGTCATATTCATCTTGAGTAGATCACTTTTGTATTTTCTTCTCTTCTTGTTTTGGTCTCACGTGGATCATTTCCTCTATTTCACACTTGGAATCCTTCTATTTTAGACCACACTTAGTCCTTTCAACTTCTTGTCATTCACTATAGGACATACTGATTTTCCTTGAGCTCTATTTATGATCTTCTCTCCTCTTGAGATTTTTTATTAACTCTTCTTTTTTTAGGGCTACCACCACACTATTATTTTGTATTCTTTCTTCACCTATCACATACCATAAATAATGCATTCCAACAAATAATTTAACTACAAAATAGATCATACCTTATAATTTTTATATTGCCTTACTTTATCTCTCAAAAAGACTCCTTGCTTTCTGACATTTAACTTCA
>JARHVA010004427.1:565000-680000 GCA_037957365.1 Torreya grandis | reverse complement strand
GAGATATAATCTAAATAATTTTTTTATATATATGACTAGTTGGGATTTAATAGGTTTTATGTATTTTATAGGTATTTGAAGAGCAATATGTATGTTACACGCATAAATAATGAATGTTGCAACCTTAGTTGAAATTATAAGTATAAATAATTCAATATATTTTATTTCATTTGAATTCAATGCAATTTTTATGTTTTTAGTTAGATGTGACTTTTTTCCCCATTTATTTCCCTCAATTAAAAATTTTCATTAGTGGAAACACACCCTATTATATAAAGTTGGTAGAATAATGTCAAATATATCCTATTATTTCATAGGAAAAGTATCAAGGGAAATGGAGATGGATGATTAAAATTTATTAATGTGTTTGGATACTTGGTTAAGGTTTATAAATGTGTTATAAAATAATTCTTAGGTTTAGATGGGGTTATAGGGTAGAATAACCTAAACATAAGGATGAATAAAACTATTGTAAAGTAGGCCAATTAATTGAAAAAATAGATAAATGAATATTGTAAATTAAAATGTTGAGTTATGATAAACATAAAAAGTGCATTCAGAACAATAATTTGAATGCATAAACACTAGGAATAGATAATGTTTAGAATATTTACAAATGCATAGGCAAGTCTAAGATATTTAAATGTTGAAACAAGAAGGAAAAAGTTCTATATCTAGTCATCAGATTATGTAAATATTATTTTTAGTGTCCTAGAGACTTGCATCAGCCTTAGGACACACATCAATGCATATTTCAATATTTCAATAGATTTATCTAGTACATAATTCTCATTGTATTGAATAAATACCACCTAGAGATTTTGGGGTTTATTTTTTCCTTTATGTTGATAAATTTTATTCATGTTCTTCTAATTTTGATAATTATTTATGGATCAAACCCTATCTCTTCACCTTAGTTCTTTGAACCATTCCAAAAATTGGTAGGTTGCCTCATAGATTTAGGTTGATCTCTAGGACCCCTTTATTCATGAGTGATACCTACATATACAATATTTTGAAGAGGTCCTCAAACATATGTAATTTTCCTCTAAGTGTTGTATTATGTGTCCACAAGGGTACAATATTCTATGTGCAAGGGAATGCAATGATATAGCTTATAACTTTATAAATATTTCTCATGTGATATTCTTTGAAAACTTTATACCTACAATACGACTACTACTATGACTAATAT
This sequence comes from Torreya grandis, assembly GCA_037957365.1. NCBI lineage: Eukaryota > Viridiplantae > Streptophyta > Pinopsida > Cupressales > Taxaceae > Torreya > Torreya grandis. The sequence continues at coordinate 678,805 of JARHVA010004427.1, read as the reverse complement.
AGTAATAAATAAGAATCAATTTATTTTTAATAATTTAAAGGTGTTTTTATACATACATGCTTGGTAAAAAAATTGAATATGACTTGCTGATAATGAATGATCTTGGATTTATATTTATACCACTCCTTTTGAAAATATGTCATCCAAGGTTTAATAAATCTAATGGGCCAACCCATAGGATTAAAATGATTTTAAAATTAGATCACTTTATAGGTACAAACACTAGATAATAATTTGGATACTTGTGTCAACACAAGTGTCCCTACATGGTACACAAAAGTTTAGTAGGCTAGGATGTTACTGAGAATCTAAAAATGACAGTGAAACGTATATATCTGATTTTAAGATTTTCTATATTGTGTATGAGACTTGGGTCATCACAAATGATAGGGTCAGACATAAGATAAAAATTTAGGCACAGTGAGATACATAATGTGAGCCTTTAAGTAATATGAAAGTATATAAATAAAGGGTAGATATTGATATGTATTTGTCAAATATACAAGACTAATATGGTATATAAATCAGATTTTATTGTATACATTTTTTCACCCATTAATATAGTAATTCATAAGAATTAAATTAATATTTTAAATGAAATAAATTCATACCTGAGTGTGAACAACACACCTTTACTTTCCTTGAGCAAAATTTTAGTGTTTTGGTTGTGTATGAATTATAACCAAGATCATGTTATCATATAGATTAGTGAATATAATTTGAAATTTTACATAATTTAAATGCTTTAAAAAAATGAGGTCAAGGAAGGAGTACACTTATGTGTCAATGTAAATATGTTTCCCCTTGGTACTTTGACTTGGTAAAGATGCTTCCTTAGGAATCATTTTACTAATAGAGATTAAAAATTAAACTTTGGATATTTAAAGAGGGATATTGGAAGGTAAGCTTAATCCCAATCCAATGTAATTATCATTTTTGATACAACCATTAATATCATGGGATCTCAATCGTGCAACTCAAGTGACAGTAATATAAAAATCTAAGTAAAGTCATATAACCAATTCAACCTATAAACTATAAGTGTGTTAGGCCATTAAGGGAATTTAATATCAACCACACTTCTAAAAGGAGACAAATTATATAAACAAAAAAGGCTCAAAATAATGTTTCATATTGAATAAGTTATTTCTTGGTAAATAAGTTATAATAAATTTTAAATATGTGTTAGGGTTATAGATCGTACTCTAGCCGAGCAAGGGGATTTTTCAGGTCCTCTACTCAAATCTAGATTAACATGGGACTGATCCTAGGTTATGTGTATCCTAATAATGGATCAAACCTATAGAGAAGGTTGGCTTCCTTATGTAACTATCACCTACACCAAACCAAAACTAGCACTTGCTTGGAAAAGGGAGAGAGAATTGACAAAACTTGTAAAAGCATGTAAAAAATGGTTATAATGCAATGATTTTATCACTCTAAATCACACAAAACACACTATGAAAAAATTTTCAAACCAAAAACATCAATCTCACCTAAATATTTTAGAACAAGGCATTAATAAGTTATCAAATTAGCAAGAGAGGGAAAATATCCACTTTTAAGCTAGACAATAAACTATAAATTGCACTTAGAATGACCTATGAGAACTATTAATCACTTATTAAAGGTAAAAAAACTCTAGACATAAGCAAGGAACATAAATTCACTTAACTATAGTGCATGAATTCATAGAAAACACCTCAATATGGCTTATAAAATGATGGAATTTAGTCTTTATTACATCAAAGAGGTGTCACAGTACAAATTTTCATAGAGTCTAGTCATACCACAAAAGAGGGATAAATTGATCAATATCAAGGCTTAGAAGCCTATATTTATAACAAAGACAAAGTGAGAGAGAGAGAGACATGCATTGGAAAAGGCCCAACTGCTTTCGATGGATTAGCACTCTTGAGGATGTTGACTCAATATTATCAACAAAGAACCAACTCTATAAAAGAATTAAATGTCCATTGCCATTATCCAACTACCAAATATTTTATTAGAATCATATCATCATTTACTTGATTTACTGACAAGGATCATGTCTTGGAACTAGATGAAAAATGTCACATCTGCATTAGGTGGCCATTTGAACTAGAAAATGTGAACCATGATGAGGTGAAACACATGTCTACTATATGTGAAAATTGTTATTAGACCATTGGTTTTCACACAGTTACTATTATATCTTCAACTTTTGTAGTAAACCCAAAGGATCTATTTCACCTATATGAAGATTTGATGAGATGCTTGGTTTTTTAACTATGGCCCTGGTTCAACCCTGGTTCACCTTTGAGATAAATTCCTTGATATTTGTTTTATCTAGGTCCTGAATAACCTTTTCAACTTTCATCAAAAATGTCCTAAGTTTAACTTTGCTTATTGGATGTCAAAAACTAGCTAGGCTTATCTACATCATGTCCAATTATCTTTATGTGCATTAGATCTATAGATATGCTGAATTAATGACTCCACCTCATGCCATTGATCTATCTATACATGGATGCTTATGAGCCATTGGTCTTCTACTAATTAAGTGCACTTATTCCACTTGCCCTCAAATTATTAACACTTTGGATTCACTAACTAGTTTGACTCGTGTACACTGTCTAATCAAACTGTATGAGTTTATACACACCATTAATCTCCCTAGTCCCACTTTCCTATCAATTTATGTGCTCTATCAGATCATTGGTATGATTGAGCATGAGCCCTTGATTTGCCTAGGACCCATCCTTTTGTTAGCTCTTTCACTCCATCCAATCAAGACTTGATCATTTTGTACTATTGGGTCATATCCAAATTGTATATCTTTAAAGGATTTAACCTGGGGACCTTTTGACTTAGTTGACTCCACTTCACTCCATTTGATCAAGATGTGTTAGTATGAGGGCTCCTATGGATCACTGGATCTTAACCAACTTCAAAAACTTTAAGGACCTTATTGAACTTAGATGGCTACTTCCCTTGATTAAAATTGACATTCATGTGAACATCAATTGACATCTATACGAATGTATTTGACATCCCACAAATTGTCAACTTTAAGCATAGATAGATTTTTTCTTGAGTGTCATCTTGATGTAAGCACGAACATCTTATGTTGTAGGTCCAACTTTGAAGGCGTGGATGTCAAAGAAAAAAATTCATGGAGGAATAAAACTTGTAGGGAATGATCCATGTATTAAGAGTAACATGTCTACATGACCCAAGCACTTGTGAGGATTTCTTAGCATAGTTATCAAATGTGCAAACAAGCTAACCAGTTTATTTTTAGTGACATTATGATGATGGTCTAGATCCTGAATTTGTTTTTTTAAGCTTTTGCTTGATCTTGGAAGCTTGAATGAACTTCTAAAGTATAATAAAATTTGTCCATGTCTTATACTACAAGATAACCTATGAAAACTTAATCATATCCTCTATTTATCATGGGATCCTTCTCTTCAATCAAGAACATTGCTCAGTCCTAGAAAAGCTCTGTATATAGGCTAAAAATGGCCAACATCTTTGGTGACTTGGTTGGGCAACATGCCTGCTATGCTTGAACTCAGATTATGTACATGACTCTTGAATCATTATAGATAATATGAACCATTACATGAATTCAAGATAACCTCTTGACTTTCAAAAGTAGAAATATCCCAAGAATAGGAAAAGAAAGTGAACTAAAAGGGAAACTATCCTAACATAAGTAACTAAACTATTGAATGATTGCACAAGAAAGAAGCACTTATTTAGAACATGATAGAAAGGAAATTAACTAATGTGTTAGAAAAAACTTGGGAAGAAAACAAGACAAATTAACTATGTATAGGGGACTCAGCTTTCCTTAATAGTAATGTTTGAGATGTACCCCATTGACTGGAATGGGAAATCTTTCACCATTCATCCTTGTGAGTTGGAAAGCATTGTAGGATTTGTAACTAGAAATTGTATATGGTATAATCCAAAGAGAATCAAATTTTGTGAGTTGTATTGGCTTGGATCTATCCTCATCCCACTTTAGGACCAAATCTCCTTCTTGGATACTTCTTGAAGAAGTTTCTTTGTCAAAAGATCTCTTTGTCATTTCTTGATGGGCCTACATAGCCAACATGGATTGATGCCTTGTCTCCTATAGCTCCATGAGCTCAACATATATTATTTACATTATCTCAATCTCTAAAATATCAAGCTGATGCATTAATTCCAAAGCAATAAATTTAAGAGAAATAGGCATTATTGCTTCTTTACTATATACTAGTTTGTATGGAGAATTGGTAATTGATCTTTTATAGGTGATCTTCTCAACCCATAGAGCTAACTTCAATTTAAGATGAAATGATATATTATTGTCTTATATAGTCCTCCTAATGATCTTCAACAAATTCTTGTTGGTAGATTCAACAAGTCCATTACCTTGTGGATAATAGTTTGATGAGGTACTGAGAAAAATATTATGATAAACTGCCCACTAATTGATCTTAGATCCTAAAAAATCCATAGAATTATTGTAAATTATAGTTGAATGGAACCCAAATATGGTAATTAAACCTTCATAGAAGTCTAAAAAACTATTTTCATTGGCTTATTTTAATGTTACTTCGTCTATCCATCTGGTAAAATTATCTATGGTAGTCAGGATCCACTTGCGTCCCAATCTTGATGGGTGGTTGATAACACCAATAAGGTCCAATACCCATTATAAAAATGTTTTATTAACTTAAATTGGTTGGATAGGTAAGGATGGAAGTCTCACTTTTCCAACAAACATGACACACTGTATAAATTTCTTGATTTATGCATGGCAATTGCCAAATAAACTTGGCCAGTAATACCCACTTCTCATGATCTTATGAGCTATAATATTTGTTGTGTAATGTCCTACACCATTTATATCATGTAATTACTCAAGTAACTTATGTGTATGACATATTTAAATACATCTTATCAATATACCTTTGATACCACTTTTAAATAATACATTATTAACAAGGAGAAAAGGAACTGACTATAATCTGAAATATCTCCTCTTGAAGGAGTGAGATGAGAAGGATAAATACCATCTTTTAGAAATTTTATGATATTTTGGAACCAATTGGTTGAGGCCTAATTAATTTTAATTATTGATCATTTGACACTATAACCTATTCATTATACTCTTACAAGTCTTGGGCTAGATGTTCACAGAGTCCTTTGCCTCTAACTAGCTTTGTGACTTTGATCTCAATGTCATATTCCATGACCTTGGTTATTCAACTAGCCCATTTTTAACTTATATATTTATTCAAAAGAAATTATTTAACACTTGGATGTGAAAGCATTAAATGTATCTTGTTAATGGACAAGTACCAAAACTTTTTAAGAGACTTTATAACTAAAAGAACATCTTTCTAAACAAAAGAATACCTTGTTTCATATTCCTCTAAGCCTTGACTGAAAAAGGATATTGGCTTCTCTAAAGTCTTTTTATTATAATACGTGAGAATACCTAATATTATTTCAAGGTTATCATAGATATATAAGAAGAAATCTTTTGTAAAATTAGGGTTCAAGAGTGTAAGAGCATTGGTTATAGATTTCTTGATTTATTCAAATCTTTTCACTCATTATTTAGACCAACTAAAACACCAACCTTTTTTTAACATGGTTTTATGTGGCCTAACTAAATTAGAATTTTTTTAAATTTATCTCCTTATTAATTTAATTTTGCCTAAAAATCTTTGCAAGGCTTTCTTATGCTTAAGAAATGATAGTGCCAGAAATAATTATATCCTATCAGGGTCTATGTGTGTACCTTTCTTTGAAATGACATGTGCAAGAAGCCTACCTTCATGAACATAGAAAACACACTTTTTTGGATTCAAATAAACTCCAAATTCTCTTCATATTTTAAACACCTATCTGAGATGAATCATATACTCATTTTTACTATTAGAGAATACTATTATGTCATCTAGATAAACAAGAATAAAATTGTTGAGGAGACCCTGAAATGCCATGTCCATAGCCTTCTAAAAAGGGGCTATATCATTAGATAAACCAAAAGGTATCTTTCTATATGTAAATTTCCCCAACATTATGGTGAAGGTTGCTTTGTATTGGTCTTATTTTTTGACCAAAATTTGATTATATCCACTATAACCATCTAATAAAGAGAACCTTTCTGAACCTAAAAATACCTGTAAAATTTGTTCCATTGATGGCAATGGATAATGATCTTTGAGAGAGGCCATGTTCAAGTCATGAAATTTGACACATAGCCTTATTTCACCATTATTTTTCCATACTAGAATAATATTTGCTACCCAAGTTGACCGCTTAATTGGAAATATTATGGCTGACTCAATGAGCTTATGAAGTTCAGCTCTCATTAGAGGTTCAAACTTTGGATTGATTGGCATTTAATTTTGTTTGGATAGCTTAGTCTCATATTCTAACTCAATGGTATTTTGAGCTAGACTTGGATCAAAATCTTTAATGTCAATTTACTACCATCCAAACACATTTTCAAAATTTGAACATTACTTAATAAAATCTTCTTTCTCTGAAGATGTCTGAACTTTACCTATCTTTAGTTTTTTGTTAGTTTCAACCTCTAAATTTATGTAGTGTTATTCCTTGGTTGAAAAAACAAACTTTTATTTTCTTAATTAATCATTTCTATTGAATATATTTTCTACCGTAACCAATCTTTTAGGCAAATTATATGTCTTTAATTGCATAATCTGATCATCATACTGTTATAAATGCTTGTCTTGGTTCCTTGAGGATAATTCAGCTTCCTCTTGTAATAATCTAATAATATAGATATCATCTTCAAATACCTACCAATTGTCATGGTTTTATGATATATAAGGTCTCATAACTACCTTCATATGTGATTAGAATTTGTCTCTTTTTATATTATCTGGGATACTAAATTGTGATCCAATAGCAACTAGCTTATCTGCATGCTTATTCTAATTTCTTGGTATTTCTAAATATTGAAAGATTGAAATTATTCAAATAGGTCCCATACTCTACTCTTAGAAGACCTAAGAAGTGGATTCTTGCATATATTAAGTCTTCTTACTTATTGAACTGCTAGTTCAATATCTCCAAAGACTTGTAAGGAATTAACCTTCATCTTTCTTGCCCATTGTAAACCATGTATTAGTGCTTCATATTTAGTTACATTATTGAAAAAAATAAACATAAACTTTAGATAAGATAAATACCTTTGATTATTTGGATAAATTAACATCATTCCATTTCTAGTGCTAGTTTGTTCCTAGGTCCATCAAAATATAGCTTCCACAGTCCATCACTAGGTTGCTCATCTTTCATCAATATTAGAATTGGTGCATCATTTTCATAAATAAAATAGACACCAATTACTTTTTATTCAAATAAATTTAAGGGATCATGATCATGTAAATTATAGGCCAATTCATCCAAGAAAATATCTGAGACTCCATCTATAAGTGATTCAGATTCAACCTGACTATTTTATAACACCTTGTCTAAGATAACAAAATTAGAGTTCACCATGCTTGGCATGTATGGATCTAAATGAAATCTTGAAATAATTTCAAAAATTATTGTCACCTTAGTTCCATACCTAGTTATGAACAATAGATAGGTCTAATTAGTTGACAAATATCTTCTAATTTTAGAAGTAAAATCTCTTGACAGATGCATAGAAAAATAGGGTGGTAGGTCCACTACAAATACATCTTCCTGAATAATAGCATTGGGGTAAGAATGTAATATTATATTTAGGTATTTTATCATTCATATTGTTTTATTTGATGATATATATAATTGTAATACTCCTTTGGTATTTTGCTCATAGACAAGACCAAGGTTGTCTACAATTTGTTTGGGTATGATAGTGCTACTAGCTCCACTATCTACCATATAATTATGGACTAAATAATCACTTAATATCAAAGAGAGATAAAAGGGAGGGGTATTTCTTGATTTTACATTGGATTTATCAACCTTTTTCATATTATTTATCTATGGATCAAGTTTCTTGATTTACTGATCTGAATTGGCCAAGACAACTTTTTTCTCAGCTAGCTCTTTAGATACCTTGAGATCTAAAAGATGTTGAATTAGCATGTCCTTTTACTCTGGGATGAAAAGGGAATCCCACATGCTAATAATAAAATTTTATTTATTCATTTAATAAATAATTTTAAAAGATGTTCCACTAACCTTTGGCTGCAACTTTTGACCCACTAGTTGTTCTCTAGTTAGGAGCATTAAGGGAACTTTGATTGTCTCTATGTTCTGAATCTTCTATGCTATAGGAACAAAAAATTGATATTTGACATTATTTGACACAAAATTAGGAACACTATAAGTATTTATCACATCTTAAGCTTCTTCAATTTATCTTATTTTATTTTTAGTCATAACTACCACTTGACCATTTTTGTTACTAGTTTCACCAACTTGGTTAAACACAATGTGATCATCCAAATGCCAATTGACATTGATAGCATCAGGGTGACCTATAAATTGTTGATATTATCCTTGTATTACCATAATAATGCCTTGATATTGACCACCTTAAAGAGGTAAATCTTCTATTGTCATCTGTGGCATGGTTATCTTTTGTGATACCAAAGCTTGATTCTAAATGTCATTTGGATTGGAAGGATGGAAACTTGGATCTTACATTAAGATATTTTGGGAAACAATATATTTTTATCTAGAAGGCATATTTGGATCATTGGTTGCATATAGATTAGTTTGGGTTATAGCTCCTTGATTTTGATAAGTTTGCCTATTATCCTTAAAACCTTGATAAGGTGGTCTTTGGTTATTGAAAGACTAATAAGTACTCTAGTTCTCCTACTAATAAGGCCTACCTTGGTACTATTATCTCTTAAGTGAAATAATTTCATTTCCAAAATATTTTAACACGCTTTTAAATTCACCAATCTCACTAGAATGATTAGGAAGGGCTACAACATAGACTTTTGGTGATGGAATGGGGGCTATAGATTGAATTTGGGGAACTTGAGGGGGAGGAAAAAGTTTCATTTCTAGAAAAATGGAATTATAGGCCTTGGATGAATTTTAACATCTTGAATCAAGTTGTTATCTATGTTGATAGCAATCTCATAAGCATTTGGCAAGTTATTTCCACCCAAGGACTATATCATGACACTTATATCAGAATTAAGGGCCTTAAGGAAGTACAAAAATGCATACTCTAGGGATGGTCTAACTAATGCAAGGATACAAATACACATTTTTTTGAATTTGAGGTTAAATTATAACATGAATTCATGGGGATAGCTTTGTATGGTAGTTAATTTCTCAACCAAAGATAGATGATCAGACTTCTCTTCAAATTGCTTAACTAAGGATGCACCTAACTCATCTCAAGTATAAATGTGGGTTAAAGGAAGATTCCTATACCATTGCAATGTTTTTCCCTTGAAAGAGGTAGCAAGTAATCTGATACCCAAATAATCTTGAGTTACATTATGAATAGAACCTAGATTAAAAATATCTTAGATATGTTCAGTAATAGTAGCTTTATCCCATTCTCTAGAGAAAAAAGGGATAGTTTTTAAAGAAAACACATGAATGTCATCATATTGGGCCAAATTTAGGGGGATACCCATATTAAATTGGACAAACACTTGATTCTTGATAACCATTTGGGAAAAAGGGATTTGGCTTATGGGGATAATATATTGGACCAAAATAATAGATCAACTAGAAGATAAATACTACTTTGGAGGATAAGGCCTTGTACTATTGAATCTTGATATTTGATAATAAGTAAGAAGTAAATAAATATGTTAAAAAGAAGTAACTTTACTTGATGCTCTTATTGTAACCTTTGGCATGAAATTTGTCTAAAGATGTTATGAGCTATGTAACCTAAAGGATCTTCAGATTTTGATGATGATATATCTCTCCTACTACTATGAATCTTTCTTATCAATCTTCAAACTTCAATTATATTAAATAAATTTGGCCCACTTGGTATGCCAAAAATATTGAGATTATAGGTTATACCCTAGCTAAGCAAGGGGACTGTTCAAGTCCTCTACTCAAATCTAGACCAATATGGGACTGATCTTAGGTTGTGGGTATCCTAATAATAGATCAGACCTCTGTGTTGAAACTATAAAATTGCACAAATGGTCCTGATTGTCAAAATGCCTTGGATTTCTCTTTCACTTATTTCAACTACATTGATAAAGTCAAAATATCCTATCTTGATATAATCCCTTCACTTAACCCATTTGACCTAACCCCACCTTGGGTATAGTTAGCCACTTATCTAACTTAACTTACTATGTTAACCCTCTTAACCCTCACCCTAGATTACATTGGTTAGTTTACTAACCAACTAGCCCTTTCACCCTAAGTACCCTCTTTTTGACCATTTAACCCCTTTGACACTTTTTTAACCCACTTCTATTTGGTACCTCAATCATTGACTATTCCCTTAACTATCAATGGTTAAGTCCCTGAGCTGGTAACTCATCACCAACTATTCTTGAGGCAATTAGGAATTAAATTTAATAGTTTCTACTTGATCCATCTTCTACAACATCACAAACACCTCATAATCTTACAGTCTTATCTTCTTAATCTATCACCTTTTGATTATAAAAGGAAGTGAGTAAGAGGAGAAGGTGATCGACAAATACATATCCAAATTCTACATTTAGGTTTTCTTCATATGGCTACTCAAGTCTTCTAATAATTCAGATATTATTCATGTAGGTTTCTCCAGCAGCCACCAACCTGAACCTCTAGTGAATTTCTTCTAGCTCTCCTTCAGGAACCATTACGTTACCAAAATCTCTTCAAGATCAGGTAAGCATTTGATTACTTTTCATTTATATTTCCTTTCCATCTACTGGAATATCTCTATTAGGATCTTACCTCCTGACACCCTTCCCATCTCATTCTTATTGGTTTAGACCCTCTACCTTTTTTATCTTATCATTACCAGATCCCAAATAGACCTTATACATCAGATTAAGCTTGACCTCACCCCTCTACCTATAGACCTTTCTGACATTCCCAATCCCATTAGGTAACCACCGATGGTTACCACTAACCATTGATGGTTACCCATAAACATTGATGGTTAGCACTTTGTAACTAAAACCCTCATTTTCCACCATTAAATCAACCATTGACCAGACCCTACTTTTCCCATTTTCTATCGAAGACCTGACAAAACCTATGCTAAACAAGATCAAAACATTTATTTCAATAAATTAGCATTTACCTTTATGTTAGTTTATTATATATTTATCTTACATTATCAAAGTATTTATTTCTCTTACTTTCATGTATGCAACTTTCCTTTCTTTTCCTTCAGCATTAAATTTTATTAGAGAGTGGATTGACAACCTTGATAGATACCTCACACTTTCTTGTATCTAGTACCAACTAGGCAATACACCCTAGCACAAACTAGGCGATACACCCTTCCTCCTTATCAAATAAATAATCTTGTTTTAAGTGTTTTCTTATCCAGGTCATCTTCCCCTAGCTAGAGAAGAGTTCTCCACCTTGTCTAGTTCACACATGCATTTCTACTAGGGTTTTTTGCCATATTTATTTTACCCTTTTTCATATCCCTTATCTCTTTATTTCTTCTTATTCATAAAAGTGAAAAGTATGGCTTAAACATTTTGGCATGTTTGGTGGGACCTCTTAGTCCATTTTTCTTCTTGTTTTGGGACCTAGTTCCCTTTCTTCCTTTATTGTATGCTCATCGAATGAAATCTAAAATTTATTTTTTGGGTATCCAATAAATCTCTGAATTCATGGTTTGCTTTCTTGATTTATCTAAACTAGTTAATTAAAGAATCATGAATTAATTATAACACACTTATGTTACACAACCAAACCACTCACATAAAAACAAACATCATAAGATACTTGAGACAAGGTCCATTGGGATTTCATCATCCATTGGATCACCTTACCCTTTTTGATGATACTGCTTGGATTTTATCACCAAGGGGAGGACCCACTCCATTATTTGGTTTAGTATAAAATCTAGAAAAATGATATCTATTGGCTAAGCAGCCTGGCATGGCTTCGGGTTCATTAAGTGCAAGGAGTAAGCCCCCAATATCAAGCCACATACATGATCTAGTATAGATTATTTTTTAGCACCATAAAAAACTTGGAAACACACTTAGATTACTTTTTTGTTACTTGGTACACAATCCAAACTTATTTCATACTCTTTAATGCATAAGCCAAAAGTGATTTAAAATTAATCCTAAGATTAATTGCGCTTTTAGTTTGTGCCTTGTTTGCCTTGAAAAAAAAAATTATTTTTTTGTTGTTTGAGGTGAGAGGTTCATTATTCTTTTCCAATTCTTCACATGGTTTTTAATAGGTAATAGCTAAAGAATAAAACCCATCAAACATCCCCTACCTCTTCTTTTTCATCATCCATGGGGTATAATTTAGAGGTTGAGGGTTATCCTCATCATTCTCCCCCACCTACCATGCCTCATATTATTGTTGAGGGTGATGTTAATTTCACTAATTTCCTTGACAATAACCCCATTTCCCTTGAAAAATATCTTAACACTTTATCTCATCATACCCCAATTTCTTTGGTTCCTCCCACAGATATTCCTTTAGACATGCCTCATGAGCTTATATTGGGTGCTAATTCTACTAACCCTTGATTACCCAAGATTCATATTATACCCATAGCTCATTTTATACCAACACCCAAATCCAATCCAATATTATTACCCATAATCAAACACCCCCTACACAAACCAACACATCTAGTCTAGGGGTAACCCAACTTCTTGTTACTTATCCCACACCCACCTTAGGGGTAAGTTCTATCCCTCTTTCCACCATTCCTTCCACCATTACCACCCAAACAACTTATTCATATCTCTAAAACTTGGTACTCTCTATACCTCAAACTCTTTCACCCATAAACACATGAGTTACTACTCAAACTCAACCCCAACCCACTCATACGTCCATATTTCCAACTATAATAACTCTGAACAAATTCTTATCAATATGTGCCTAATCTACAAGGTTGCATAGCCCCTTCAACTCAATCTTATGTACCCATGAATCCTTATGTGACACCATCCCAACCTCTTATATCCACCTACCAATATGCAACATCTTCACAACCTCCTTATCAATATGTTTCATCTACCATACCTTAACCTAACCTATTCTACAATATTCCATCTACACAAACTCAAACCGACTTGGTCAAGATGTTAATTGACAAAATGACCAATCTTGAATCATATATCTAAGGAACCCATATCCTTTTCTCTTATGACTAAATTGCAATGAACCTATCCACCCATCTATCCCAATCTGATCCTATCCTCATCAATGGGAATTGCCTAAATTTTTGAAATTTTAAGGCAAGGAAGACCCACAATAACATTTGAAGGCATTCCATCACTCATCCTACTTAATTGCACTGATGATGCCCTCCTCCTTCAAACATTACACATTTCTTTGATAGGACCCACTCTTAATCGGTATAGTGATCTCACCAAGCACTCCATTTTTTATTTCATCCAACTTGCCCAAGTCTTTTTAGATCACTTTTTAGTGAACATATTTAAAAAGGTTTCCATAACTGACCTTTATTCCATTAAGTAATTTGATGATAAATCATTTGTCGATTTCATTTCTAGATGGAGAAGTCTCATCAACCAACTTTATTTCTCATTACCACAAACTAAATTGATTGAGCTCTTTTCATGAGGTTTTGTTAAAGACATTCCACCCACTCTCAAGGTTCAAACTTTTTAAACTTTCGATGAGGCCTTTACCATGTCACAAATTTAGAAATCCAATCCATCGAGGAATGAAAATTAAATCTTTGGAACAATAATTTCACTTTTAAATCTAATGATCCTTCCTCATCATCAAAAGCCACCAATCAATCCAACCCTTCTAAATATAAGGCATCAACCAATTCAATTGTTCTAAAAACTACTCCACCTCCAACTATCAACCAATCCAACCCCTTAACCAATTCCTCTTACTATTTAAAACAACCCAACCCAAATCAAACTCATGGACCTCCAAAATAATACACTCTTATTGGAGAATCTTATGATTTATATTTGGAGAAACTACTCAAATCAAACATCATACAACTTCTACCCATAAAACCTCCTCAACAATTTGACATTACTCACCTGACACCTTGTTGGTATAATGAAAATGGTTCATGTGCATACCATTGCATTATTGGACATGATGTTAGTAGATGTAATACATTTAAAATGATTGTCAAAAACATGATTGACAAGGAGAAACTTGTATTTGATAATCCCAACACCCCCTAACCAATACCTTGATATTTTTCATAAACCATTTCCAAACCATACACCCTCTACCAATTATAATGAAAACCAACCTAAATAATCTCACACACATAAGTTCAATATGGTTGATACAATCATTTTTGAACCTTTTATCGTGGATACTATTACCTCAAACTCCATTTCATCCTTCCCATTTATTGAAGTAGCCAGCTTGCCTACCCTTCATTTGGACATCCAAACCAAGGAAGTCACCTCACCCTCCTCTTCACTCAAGAATACCATGGAATTACCCACACCTCATTTAAAAATACCAAAAGAGGCAATCATTGCTTCAACCACCTCTCCACCCATTTCTGTACCCATGGAGGAGAACTCACCTACCATTCCTTTAGAGGTTCAACCAAAATAAGAGACCATATCCATCCCCTCACTTAAACATATCACATCTATCATTAAACAACCCAACCTCTCTTTTGAAACCACTCTAAAAGAATAAACCTCTTCACCTATACCTTTCATGGTGGAATCATCCTCCTAAAATTTACAACCCTATCCTAATAACATTCCCTTACCTCCACTTAAAGGATTAATCTTTGAAACTAAGGATCAAGAAACTAAGCCCATCTACAAACCTTTTTCTAGATTGGTTCAAAATCTGGCATTCACCTTTTAACCTAAACTCAAGAGAGTCAATTTTTGTCATCATCTAGGTCTACCTTATCAAAACAAACCTAAACCTTTAACAACACTTCCTTTAACTTATGAACCCATTATACCTCCAACCAACCCTTCTCCTTCCTTGACTCCAGGAGAACCTTCCCACCTTCTTCTACTGAAAATTACCAAATCAACAACTACCCCTCTAACTAAACCTACAATATCCCAAATCAAACCCATGAAAAACCTAGGAATACTTCTTACTCGAAATATTATTCATCCACATTTTAATTTGGACTTGACCCCTCCTAAACTACCAAAACAAACACCCACCAAACCCATCAAAAGGATCAAACCAATCAAGTCTCCACCTTAAGCTATACCCATAACACATCCTTCCACCTTACCTTCTATCTTGGGACCTCATCCCTCAACTCTTCCTAATCAATATTCTTTATCTCACCATACTTTACCCTTTTCCTCACCTACATCTTCTACCAAATAATCAACCCATCATCCTCATTTGTAGATAAACTTTCCCTCACTGCTCTCCCACCTATAACTAAACAAACACCCTTAACTTCTAAATCCTCCATAAATATAACCCCAAATACACAACCCCAACCTAAACCATTCATAAAAACTATTCAATCATCTTCTAAATCCATGGTGAGACCTCCTCCAAAAGGGACTCCCACTCTACCTCCTTAAACCAAAACCTTAGACCCTCAACACCTTTGATAGATTCCTATTCAACCATCTTGTAAAGTTTGTTGCAAACTTCTTCTATCTAATTGCCATCCATCAAACCATTTGACCCTTCTAATAAATTTGACCACTCACATCCTACACCATCTTAGTTTAAATACCAATTATTTTGTGCCTATAATAGATACCTAGACACAATACAAAAAGCTATAAATCTTTTCAAACACTTTTTCATAACTTGATGGATGAGGATGATCTATTTTTAGATGAATCGCCTCTTATCCCATTACCAAATCAACCATCCATAAAATCCTTCCAAACCATACCCTCTCCCACACTTTCATCTAAAAATGAAGAGGAAACAAAACAACCATCTATTTCAACTCCTCTTACTGATACTATCCACATGATTACCTAATCTAGGGCCCAAAAAAAAGGTAAAGAGAAAGGTAAAGTGTCCTTACCATGGACATACCCTTCCAACTCTCAACCTACCAACCAGCCTCACATAGCCTCACCTTTACCTACACCATCACCAAAACCCAAGATATCCATTTTGGGCATCCCTTCCTCTAACCCATTTAAATTTTTTCCATGTGTAGTGCTTAATCTACTTCACCAAACTATAATAAATATTTCCCTCTATCATATTATTAACCCCTCACCCAATAATCACCAAGAACTAATTGAGACCCTCCAGTCCACTGAGGTCTAACCACATGATCATCAACCTCTAGCCACCTTTGTTGGCTCTCTTCACCATTCTAACCTCATCACATTTCAGGATTCTAAGATTCCATCTATTCATCCTAAGGATCATGATCCTCCCTTATTTATCACCACATACATAAACCAAACCCACATCAAAAGGGTGTTGGTTGATGGAGGAGCTAATATTAATATTATCTCCTTACATGCCTATGATCAACTGTAAATACCAAAGAACATCATGTCTAAAACTGTAGTGGTCCTTCACTCTTTTAATGACACCGTGGCCACTAATTTAGGCATGGTCATCCATCACATCTATTTAAGACCTCACACTATTCCAAAACTCTTCTATGTTATAGAGGGCAAGTTCCAATACAATGCTTTACTTGGATGCCCTAAGATTTATGCCATGAGTTGTGTCCCTTCCACCTTATATCGATGTGTCAAATTTGAGAACATGGGTCAAGTCATTACCATAATAGCTAACCCAAGTCCCTTTGCTTCATGTAATATGACCTATCATGTAAATGATTTCCTCATTCCTACCTCATCTACTTCATCATCCAACAACAACACTTCCACCACTACCTATGATGAAGCTTCAATGAGATCATCCATTCCTTCATCTCAAATTCCAATAGAGGACCTATTGGAACCCACACTACAACATCTCTCATTAGTAGAATACCATATTTTAGCTTTGGATACTCTCCCCACTCCTCAAAAGAATGGGAGCCTCATCCATGATCCCAACTATGACCCCAACATTGATGATATCATTCCTTTGAAGATCCCCAGCCATCAAACCATTACCTAAAAAATATTCAGACTTAGCCTTTATGAATAGGGACCCCATGAGATATCCATGATCAAAACTCAAAAGCCTCAATATTCCTTTGTCCTTAGGTTTGAACCACCTAAAGAACCCACCAATTCACTGAAACCCATCACCAACATTAAGGATAAAACTTATTCCTCACCAACCCATTCCCCTTTTAAGTCTAAGGACTTTGACTTCTTTCCTTGTAACTTTTATTTTTATCAACACTATTAGTTTGGGCCCCTTAGTTTATCAAAAGGATGGCCAAATTGAAACCGTTCCTCTCATTGATCCTGACAAGATCAAACATGATTTTCCTAACATACATACCATCTGATAATAGGATGATGATTCCATTCTCACCTACCTTGGTGCAAAAAATTATTCTATCCATAAATATCTTCCTCCTAAGAAGCAAACCATGTTGAATGAATCTACCATAGAGGCCAACTTGGGTACTCAGGATAATCCCTACACAGTCAAAATCGATCGATGCTTAAATTCTAGGGAGCAATAATATTTTATTTCCTTCCTTTGTAATCATATAATTTCATTTTCTTGGTCCTATAAAGACATGGTAGGAATTAACCCCTCTATTTCCCTCCATAACATTCTAACCTATCCTAACATCAAAACCATGTGCTAAAAGTTTCATAGGATACATCCTCACATTTCCTTTCTTGTAAAAGAGGAGCTAGAGTGTCTCTTATCCATAGACTTCATCCAACCCATAAACTATCCTCAATGGGTCTCTAACATTATCCCCATCATAAAACCTATAGGGGAACTTTGACTCTTTCTTGACTTTCATGACCTTAACCTTGCTTGTCTAAAAGATGACTTTCCTTTGCCTAGTATTGACTAACTTGTTGACCTTACTACTAGACATGAAATGCTATCTCTTATGAATGGTTTCAAAATATATAATCAAATCTTGATTACCCCCAAGGATCAACATAAAACCTCTTTTATCACCCCATGGGGAAACTTTTGCTATAGGGTCATGCCCTTCAGTTTGAAGAATGCAAGATCCACTTACCAACATGCCATGACTTACATCTTCCATGATATCTGTCATAAAATTGTTGAGGACTATGTGGAAAATCTCCATGAAAAATATAAACATCAAAAGGACCACCTAATTATTCTCACCATCATCTTTAAATGCCTCATCCATTTTCATGTTAGACTAAATCCTAAGATATGTATTTTTGGGGTCCTATTTATAAAACTCCTTGGCTTCATCATCTCTCTTTAAGGAATTGAAGTAGACCTTGCCAAGTTTTGAGCCATCCTCAAGATGCCACCTACAACCCACCTTAAACAACTCCATATCCTACAAGGTAAACTCCAATCCATCCACCATTTCATCTCTCAATTATCTAATAGATGTCAACCTTTCCACCATCTACTCAAGAAAGACACTTATTTTAAGTGGACTAAAGACTGTCAGTAGGTCTTTGATTCACTCAAATAATACCTTCTTTCTCCACTAGTTCTCACCCCTCCTAAGGAGGATCGACCCTTTTACCTCTATATATATCTGATAATAACCATTCCCTGGGGGTGATGAGCCCAAAATATGGCTCATTATTGACATTGAATTTCCTTCATTTCATCTCTCTAAGGATATAATCTTATACAAATCAAAGACCTTTATCTAATTATTGCATGGAAAATAGCTACTTTATCTCATTTATGTTAGACCAAAGGTTGAGTTACCATTTTTCCATTTATACCTAACAAGTAGCATGTTTTAGTGTTTTGGTTTTGAAGAATACACATGAAGGATGGTAGAAATAGAATTTTGGAGAATTTCTAGTTTTGACCTTAGTTTATTGAAACTATAAACTCACTTGACCAACATCTATAGACTCTACAAAACCACTTCTATTGACTCTACAAAACTAATTCTATGGACACTGTAGATCTAGAAGCTATAGACTTTGTAAGTCTATTTATATGGACTTTGAAGATCTAAGATTTGGGAGATTTGGGAGTTGTAGGAAAGGAGGATGGATATAGAGAGAATCACATAAATGAAATATTTTCCTATTATTTTTAAGGATTCAATATTTATTGGACCATACAACTATTATAGGGATAGTATAACTGATCCCATAATGATAGTTGGATTTTTTAGGATTATACTCAATATAAATCTCCTATCTTTAGAGCAACAAATTGACTAGTAGTTCTATTTTTTATCATATTGTCTTTAGTATAAATAATGAGTATAAATATGTGTGTTTTCATCTAGAGTAAAATAATAATGAATATAGTTATATTTTGAGATCCAAAAATATTTTAAACTTTCCATATTTCATGAGTTAATGCAGAATTATTACATTTTTCAGTATTGAGTAAACTTCCTTCTTGACTCTAAGAAGAGCAAGGGCCCACTCTCCTTGGAACCAATAATTTATGTATGGTATTTATATTTATGTTAAATTAATTCTCCATTATTATATAATCAAAGTATCTTCAATCATTTCATGTCTTAATCATTTATAAAACAATAAATTCTAGGTTTATATTTTAATAGTATTTCATTTTTCCAGCAAGTTGAATGGAGAGTTAAATTTACATTTTTAATAAAAGTGTGAATTAGATTTAGATTTATATTTTCAACAATATTGAAATAAATTTATATTAATATTTTTGGTAAGTGTGAATTAAATTTAGATTTATAGTTTCAGCAAGTGTGAATTACATAGATTTACATTTCCAAGCAAGTGTGAAAGTGTGTTTTAATTTGAAGCAAATGATTGAATCAGTTAGTGTAATGGTTAATCTCTTATTTCATCAAGTGTGTGAAGAAATTATCTTAGAATAATTATTTCATTGGTGAAATTTAGTTTAAAATCATAAAAAGTCCCCCTAGACCAAATTATAGATCTAACACCATAAACCTTATTGCAGATAGCTTTGGACACCAGCCCTAGTTTGATAGACATCAATCTAAAAGATTGATTAAATGAAGAGTTAAATAACACTCATCATTTCTGGCACCATTTTGATAGAAATTCTTAGGTTTTAGTAAGGTAAACCTTATTGATCTATGGTAAAAAAAATAAAACAAACAAAAATCAAACGAAGAGCAATCAATTTATGTTTTGACCTAGAGATTTTAAAGGAAGGTTTGTACCTAAATACCCTCCAAAACCAAATCCTAAAATATATAATTCATGTTAGTGTAGGTTTTTATTTTTCCCTATTATTTAATTAGGAAATATTATATATTTGTGCATACATGGATTTTTCCTACATTCGTGGGATAGGCTAGCTTATGTGGAGATGTGTGTCATAGGTGTCATAAGAATGTCATAAGTAACTCCTTTGATAAGCTATTTCGAGTATGGGAGTTACTTCTCTATTCTTAGCACCTTGTCACCACCTTTCATGGAGGATTTATAGTCTATTCTTGGGGTGCTTTGACCACCTTTTGTGGAGGAGTTACTTACGAGCTCTCATATATGTATTCTTCATTATGGCCATCTCATGTTAATCAAATATTGGGTTTTGCTCCTATTTGTCTTTTGAAAATTATCTCTTTCAGTGTTTTCACTTTGCTTTAGCTTCTATGTGGTGTGCACTAGCTTCATCTCGTGTGATCACTTGACCATTGAATTCACATTATTCAGACCCTGGTAACAATTCCGATATGGTATTAGAGCCACCCTGATAATCATGTGTCTGGTTATGCTATTAGTTTATTTTGAAAACTTGAGGAGTGGAGTTCCCTTTATGTTCTTTTTCTTATTTCCAGATCTGATCTAAAAAATCCTTTCAATATCATTTCTTGTGTTGCATTTATCTTTCCTGTGGACTGCCTTCGTGGTGTTTGGATCTGCAAGTTTTTTTTCAACTACTATGCACATCTATTGTGTCAAAATGCCATTTCAGATCTAAGGCATAGCTATTGGAGAAGTGGCACCATTTTTTGATAGCTCTACACTTGGCATTGGTTTTTGATACTCTGGCATTGTCTAGTAAAGGGAGGCACTGATGTTTTTGCTGCTCTCTTGCATTGAGATCTGACCAGCTGCACTTGGCATCCTTTTACAACCATCAGGAAATTTTCTCCAGTAGCTTGGTGCTTTCAGTAGCATCAAAAAGTCTTTTCCCAACAAGTTGGCATCACATTTTTGCTCCTTGCATCAAATTTGCACATTCTAAGTGGCTTGGGGACTCTTTATCCCACCTTGGTGTCATCTTCTTTTGTTGGAAAAGTGTTGTTTTTGGACTGCAGCTAGAAAATTTGCTACTGGGAGTTGGAATCTCGAAGGAGTGAAGGTTATGTGGAAGAAGGGCATAGGGAGTGAAGATTGGCATAGGGCATGAGAGAGATGAGCCTCTCATTGGCATCCTTATTGGACATCTGCTCTACTACATATCAGCAACAAATAACAAAAATCAGACGCCCCATTTCCAATGCCCCATTTGGTGGGCCCATTCTCTCCTAAGCAAAATTGGTAAAATCTGATTTTGTTTAATTTCCTCATAATTATTCTGATCTTGTATTCATAAATCAGTCATTTGATTTTTTTGAATTAAAGTCAAATTGGAAAATTAGCATTTAAAAAAGCAGATTAAAGGTTTTAAAAACTTGTATCTTCGACCTGTGAAGATGAAAGGTGAGGCCTGAATTGGAAGGAGGCCAATTCCCCCTCACAAAGACCTCCTTTGGATTCCTCACTCCATGTTGAGTCCAACAAGTGGTTGGAAGGCCACTTTCTCTCTCAAAATAGGCATTTTTAATGTTTTAGTGCTATTTTTTTGCAAAATTACTAGTTTACAAGAAATTAAAACTTTAAAATCTTGCAAACGGTAGCTTCAGTTTGAGTGCCATATTTTTCAAAAGTGCTTAGTTTTCAATTTTCCACAACTTAGGCTAGACAATTGTCAAAAAAACTCTACTTTATAAAGTGCCAAAAATTTGGGTCTCTCGAGGCGCATTTTTGGTTGAGTCTGGCATCCTGTTTAATTAAAGTCTTGCGCTGATTGATCTAAAATACATTCTAAGCTGATCCCAACATCTTTGAAGTATGAACTTACATATTTGGGGGGCTCAACATTTTGGGGGGTTGTGATTGCTTTTTAGCACTTGCAATCTTTGCTTTCATTCTCCTTTCTACATAATTTCACAACTTGCAATCAACACAACTTCACCTAAATTCAGCTTAAAATAGATTATTTTCAACTTAAACCCATAACACCCTTCAACTATCATGAATGGAAGGTTAAAATGTCAATCATTCTTAGAAGCAAAGGGTTGTATAGGATCATCATGGGTACTGAAGTAGAACCCAACACTGATGCTGAAAAGGTCAAGTGGTACAATCGTAGTGATGAAGCCTATGGATTACTGAGCTTGTCCATGTCTCTAGAACTTCTCTTCTATTTAGAAACCTCCAAGGACTCCTAAAGTCATATGGGACACCCTAGAAACCTTATTTGGGAAGCTTGATGAGATGAGAGGTCATGAGCTCGAAAATGAACTCATAAGTCTAAGTCCTAGCAACTTTGACACCCTACATAACTTCTTCACTAAGTTTAAGGCCCTTAGATTTCAATTTAAAGAATGCAGGATAGAAAATAAAGATGATCAACTCATCCTTTCTATTCTCACTAAGTTAGGTCCAAGCTATTTAGTCTTTGTCTCCACTTTCCATGCCACAAAAAGTTCCCTTGGCGCTACATGGAAAATGCCTTCTTTGGATTCATTCATTGTTGACTTGACTAGGGAGCAAGATAAACTAATCCAAATGGGCACAATGAAGTCTACTCAACCCCAATCTTTGATATATGGAAATGGTAAGGATAAGACTTCAACAAAGGAGAACAAGAAAAAGAACAAGGACTAGGAGAAGAAGAAAGAAAACAACAATCCTACCAAAAACAACACTGAGTCTTCCTCCTCCAATGCTAAATCTAACAAGTAAAAGGTTAAGTGTGCCTATTGTAAGAAGATAGGGCATGATGAACACAAATGCATGAATAAACAAATATATCACCTAACTCATCTTCTAGAGAAGCACAACATAGGTGTTCCTGAGTCCATCAAGCAGAATTCATTTACCCAAGATTCTACCAAGGCAAAAGGCAAGGGTAAGGAAAAAGAAAAAGGAAAGGCCCTTTTAGCTATAGTGGCTTCTACATCTTCATGGGTCATTGACTCGGGGGCTTCTCACCACATGGGCTCTTCCCTAGTTGAGTTTTCATCTTTAGAACCTTGTAGCATGACTTCAATTAGTTTGGGTGATGACACATCAATTTTCATTGCAGGGAGAGGGTCAGTTAAAATGGAAGGAGGAAAATTCAATAATTTTCTAAGTGTTCCTTCTCTTTCAACTAATGTCCTATCAGTGTACCAAATCACTCACATTGGTCAGGGCTTGAGAGTTGATTTTTCACCAGATTTAGTGGCTATCAGGGAGTTGCATAGTGATACTATAGTGGCAGTAAGTAGGTTAGATCACCAAGCAAGGTTATACACCTTCTCACATTTTGTACCTGATTCTTCTCCAACAGCATTGCTGACTCATTCAAATGGAGTTATAAAATTATGGCATGAGTGGTTTGGCCACCTTAACTACCGTTACCTTGAACAACTTTGCAAAAATGACATGGTCATTGGCTTGCCTCGTGTCTAATTCTCAAAAGGACTTTGCAAGGGGTGCTCCCTTGGGAAGCATCCCAAAGCAAATTTTGACAAAGGCAAAGCTTGGAGGGCTTCACAACCTTTGGAGTTAGTCCACAGTAATGTATCGGGACCCTTTCCCAAACCATCTTTCACAAGGGCTAGGTACATCCTCACTTTCATTGATGATTTCTCTAGGTACACTTGGATATATTTTCTCAAACAAAAGTCTAAAGTGTTTGAAAATTTTCTAGACTTCAAGGCTCTTGTTGAGAAATAGAGTGAGAAATCCATCAAGGTTCTTCGAACTGATAATGGAGGGGAGTATGTCAGCAACATGTTTGAGTAGTTTTGCACCACAAAAGGGATTGATTTATAGCACCCAATCACTTACAGTCCTTCACAGAATAGGGTTGCAGAATGCAAAAATAGGTTCTTAAAAGAGATGGGTAGCTGTATGATTCACTCCAAATCCTTAGCACCATAGTACCTGGGCTGAAGCCATCAATTGTGCTTACTACATTCAAAACAGGGTTCTTCACAAAGCTTTGAAAGGGATAACACCCTTTGAAGCTTGGCATAAAAGGAAACCTAATGTTGAGCACCTTAGGGTTTTCAGATCCCCAGCCATGGCTTGCATACCAGAGAAGAAATGCAAAGCTATGGAATGTCAGTCCAGGCCTTACATCTTTGTAGGATATCTGGATGGTGTTAAGGGGTATCGCCTTCTAGATCCCTCCACTCATGAGTTGTTCATTGAGAGAAGTGTCCACTTTTAGGAGAGTCCTAGAGACTCAACACTTGGAACTTCTTCTCTCTCATCAGATCTACTTCTTCATGATGATTCCTCAGATTCAGATCAGCCACCATAGGTTCCTAAGTCAGAGACATCTTCTTCTTCTTCGAGTTTAGATAGCGAGGATAGTGATGTAGAGTCATCCACCTCTAGTCAGTTAGAGGATGAGGAGTTAGCACCTGACTCGCCCACTTTTGGGCCACTTTGGGCCAGACAGACACTTGAGAGTGATGGCACTTGGGCAGGAGATCCTGCAGATGAAAGACATATTAGGGGGGATTTTCAGAGAGATCCACATGCCTTCTTTGCCTCAATTTTGGATCCATAGACTTTTTGACAGGCATCAGGAGTACCTGAGTGGGATAGTGCTATGGAGGAATAATATTCTTCCTTAATAAAAAGTCACACTTGGGACTTGAATTCACTTCCTAAGGGATGGAAGATGGTTCAATATAGGTGGATATATCAGACCAAGTTTGCAAAATATGGGTCGGTTGATAAGTAAAAGGTGTGATTGGTCGCCAAGGGTTTCTCACAGGTGGCAAGCATTGCATACTCAAAGACCTTTGCACCCATTGCAAAGATGAATTCTATCTGACTCACCTTGGCTATTACCATAGCACATGGTTGGGATGTGCACCAAATGGATGTGAAGAGTGCTTTTCTTCATGGAGACCTAGAGGAGGAGATCTACATGGAGAAGCTGCTAGGATTTTCTTAGGACTCTTACTTAGTATGTAGACTTAGGAAATATATCTATGGCCTCAAATAGGCCCCTCAAGCTTGGTATGCTAAGATGGATTCCTTCCTTCTCATAACGGGTTTCACTAGGTGTCATTCTGACCCCAATGTCTACTTCTTATTGTAAGACAATTCACTCTAGATTTTGGTTCTATATGTTGATGACCTTTTCATCACTAGGAGTTCTTCATCGGCTATTGCAGTGGTGAAAGCATCTCTCCAGGATAGATTTGACATGATAGACTTGGGTTTGTTGCACTACTTCCTTGGCATTGAGATCTCACAATCAAATTCATGGATTTATCTTGCACAACCTAAGTATGCTCTTGATTTATTGTCTCAATTTCACATGGCTAATTGCAAGCCATCTCCAACTCCCTTTGAGGATGACTATTATTCACCATTAGTTGATGCCACTTAGTATCAAAAACTTGTTGGTAGTCTCATCTACTTGACTCACACTAGTCGTGAAATATCATATGTAGTGGGACTTGTCTCCAGATTTATGTAGGAACCTCATGAGCTACATTGGAGAGTAGCTAAGAGGATCTTGCATTACATATAGGGTTCACATAGATATGGGATTCATTACAGATTTAGCATAGAGACTGACTTGATTGGGTATACAGATTCAGACTAGGCTAGCGATTCACAGACTTGCAAGTCCACTTCTGGTTACAGTTTCTCTCTAGGTTCTAGTCCTATCAGTTGGTCTAGCAAGAAGCAAAATGCTATTGATATATCATCCACTACGGTAGATTATAGGGGAGCTATTAATGTAGCTACTAAGGCTATTTGGCTTCAAGGGATACTTTCTGAGTTTGGCATTCCTATCAAGGATCCCACCATCATTTATTGTGACAACCAAAGTACCATTCAAATTTGCAGGAATATGGTTCAACACCATTAGACCAAGCACATAGAGATTCACATGCATTTCATTCGGGATCTTATTCATAGTCAGGTCATTGACTTGCTATTTTTCCAGTCTTTAGAGTAAGTTGTAGACATCTTCACTCGAGAGTAAGTTCATTCATCGAGAGTAAGTTCATTCATCTACGAGATCTTCTTAGGGTGTGGTCCACATCTACAACAACATCATCTTCGGGGGGGGGCACTAGCCTCTTCATTTATTTTATGTCTCTCTTTTGGGGGGGAGTTTTTTCCTATGGGTTTTCTCCTTTTCTCTATCTTATGGGAGATTGCATTTGTACATGGGTACCTCATCAGGCTATTTGTCGAGACCCATTTTATATTTCCACACTGCCTACCTAAGCTGCAATTATGGGGGGGGTGTTAGTTTAGGTTTTTATTTTTCCCTATTATTTAATTAGGGAATATTATATATTTGTGTATACATGGAGTTTTCCTACATTTGTGGGATAGGCTAGCTTAGGTGGAGATGTGTGGCATAGATGTGTCATAGGTGTCATAAGAATGTCATAAGTAACTCCTTTGACCAGCTATTCTGGGTATGGGAGTTACTTCTCTATTCTTAGCACCTTGTCACCACATTTCATGGAGGAGTTACAATCTATTTTTGGGGTGCTTTGATCACCTTTTATGGAGGAGTTACTTACTAGCTCTCCTATATGTATTATTCATTATGGCCATCTCATGTTAATCGAATATTGGATTTTTCTCCTATTTGTGTTTTGTAAATTATCTCTTTCAGTGTTTTCACTTTGTTTTAGCTTCTTTATGGTGTGCACCAGCTTCATCTCGTGTGATCACTTGACCATTGCATTCACGCTATTCAAACCCTGGCAACAACTCTGATAATTCAAAACTCTGAGAAGGAAGTCCTTCATCATCTTTAGCTGAAAGCCTTGAACAAGCTATGGAATCACATCTTTAGGATTCTCCTAAAATATTATTTAGGACTAGAGTGTTATCCCAACCAAGTCCTATAGGAAGAATTCACCTAGAACATCCATTTTAAATAAGAGTATTTAGAGTTTGAAAAGGATTTAGAAGAAGCATTTGAACAAGACATCACTAAAGAGAGTTTTGAAGAATTTGAATAACATTCAACTAGCCATACAACCATTCATTAGGAAGCTAATCCTATTTTTGAAGAATCATTAGAAGAAGAAGACATGGTTGAAAAATAAAACTAAAAATTTGTATTACCAAGGAAGAATTTTTTCCTTTCCCATTGTTTCAAATCTTAATGATCAAACTTCTATGAAAAACACTTCTCTTATTAAATTTCCAAAATTTTGGGGAAGATTTACAAAATGCCTTGATCAGTTTCTATTTAAATTTAAAGTACTTTGTCAAACTTATGACTATACAATAGATAATCAGAAACTCAAACTATTCCCGTATACTCTCAAAGATGCAGCCATGAGATGGTTCATGGGCCTGTCAGGTAACTCCATTCACACATGGCATGAAATGGAAACTACATTTCTAAATAAGTATCAAGATTATTTTAGGGTATGGGAAAGAAAGGAAGATTTTTTTTTATCAAACCAAATGATGATGAATCCTTGGAAGACTATCTAGATAGATTTACATTTGTTCATAAACAAAATAGTTACCCACTCACTAAAAAAGTCCTAATTTTTTTTTTCTTAAAGGATTAGATGAAGAAACTAGAGATGCATTAAATCTAATGGGAGGAGGAGACATAAATAAAATGGCCTTTCATCATATTTTAGAATTCTATACTAACTACTTTAGGACAAAACCAAGGATTAAGAGAATAAGACTAGGGAAATCCAATAAAATGGGTAACTTGATGAAATAATTTTATAATCTAAGGATATACATTTTTGTCACAATCAATACTACGTTGGATGGCCTTCAAGCTAAAGCCAATATAATAGAACCATTGGCAATATACTATCCTAAGTGTAGGTTGAAACATGCCCTTAGAGACTATCCTATGGATAAAACCAATAATTATCTTATGAAATCTGTGAAGGAAAAGATCATGACACATATCATTATACTTATCCACCCACTTTGAAAAATCAGATGAAATCACATGTTCAATCTAGTGAAGAGCTAAACTATATTCAAAGGCAAAGATTTTTTTCAATAAAACCAACACCAAGGACAGTTTGCTTCCAAAACTCTAGGTAACCCTTAGACATCATCATGTAATGTTCCAATGCCTCCATCCATGTGGGAACAAACATAGATTCCACCAACTCAAATTTTATGGAAAGGACAAGAATAAATGCCACCTCAACCATGGATGATATCACCTGAACCATGGATGATGCTACAACAGCCATGGGTGCCGCAAAAATAGTCACATATATAATAAAATCCATAATGGAATCCTAATCCATAATACAATCAACTAAAAAGACCACCATAACAGCAAACTATAATGTCACCCCTATTGTCCAACATCCAGAACACGTTAATCAACCCCCAATACTAGTACAACTAATAGCCAAGCCAAAGAATAATTATCCACCACCTATTTATGTTAATGAACAAGATGACACAATGAATGTAAGATCAATTGAATACTGTAATATTCAGTTAAGATCAGGGAAAACTATAAAGGAACCATTAATTCTCATTCCTAAAATATTAAATGAAGAAAAAAAACAATATCAACTAAACAACAAAGAAATCAAAATCATGAAAAAATCTAATAAACACAAGGGAAATGTCACTATACTAGTAGTTCCTTTCCCTGAGAGATTAAAAGAAATTGAAACTAGAAAAGAAATGGATTTAATTCATGAGTTGTAAAACATGAGTATTAAGGTACCCCTACTACAAGCTATTAGGTATATTCTTAAATTGAATAAAATCATTAAGAATTTACATGTCAAGACACCTAGAAGAAATAAATAGTATCCAAAAATCATACATGTTGATGGCAAGCTTGTTTATTTGTTAGAATAAAGTCTTAATACCCAAGTATGAAGACTAAGTGGTCCTATCATAATAGTCACAATAGGAGGAAAAGAAATTCCAAATGTTTTAGTGGATTTAGGGGCAACAATCATTGTCATGAAAATTGATACTCTTCGAACACTATCCCTAATGGGAATGCAACCTACCACTACCATATTTCAAATGGAAGATCAATCTATGTCTAAACCAAAAAGAACTATAAATAATGTTGTAGTACTTGTTGAATCTTGGGAGTATCCAGTTGAATTTATAGTGTTCCACACCAGAACCAAGAA
Organism: Torreya grandis; assembly: GCA_037957365.1. Lineage (NCBI taxonomy): Eukaryota > Viridiplantae > Streptophyta > Pinopsida > Cupressales > Taxaceae > Torreya > Torreya grandis. Next base: position 649,254 of record JARHVA010004427.1, on the reverse strand, counting down.
TTTAGGATATCCCCTAATCCTAGGAAGACCATGGCTAGCAACTATGGTAGCACTAATTAATTTCATGTCAAGAGACATGACCATTTCCAATGGTTTAAAATCTAAAAAAAATTCTTTGTACCCTCCTGTAAAACCATCAGTCAACCACATAAAAAAACATTAGGTGGATAAGCCAGACCATATAACAAATGACTTTTCATCTTTGGCTCAAATTACAGCTAAAGAGCATATAGAAGAATTGAATGAATAATTAATCCAAGGTTATGAAGAACATGACCATTCAACAAAAATCTCTATTAGTCCAAAATCTATGGGCTCTGCCAATCTAGAATCTATGGATTCAGCTAGTCTAGAATATACAGACTCAACCAGTCTAGAATCTACAAAGTCTCTAGAATTTCTTGGGACATATTCTCTCAACATTTTTGTTTCTTCTTCATCATATAATCATAGGCTGATTCAGGAAAATATTTGGAATTGGACATAAACACAATAGACCCATTTCTTTAGTGCATTTCATTACCCACTAGTAAGAGGTATTCCTCCTAGAAAAAGATTTGTTGAAAATATAACTACATTCCATATGCTACTTCCTCATCCATGTCCTTTTAATTTATTAATGAGTTAATTTAATCTAATGGAACTTAACCATCTAGGTACTAAACCTCTCATGGTATTACCAAGAAAAGTTTTAAACGTTAATAGTTGGCTGACAAATGATGAAGAGGATTAACTTTTTGAAGTCTTAGAATGACACACCAAGGCTTTTTCTTGGGATTACACTGATATAAAGGGAATTCACATAAGTTTATGTACACATAATATCTACACAAAATCAATAAAACCAATAAGACAACCACAAATAAGAATAAATCTAGCCTTAAAAGAAAGTCAAAATAGAAATTCCAAAATTGTTAGATGTAGGATTTATTTACCTCATTTTAGACAATCAGTGGGTTTCAACATTGGTAATTGTACCTAAAAATAATGGTAAATGGTGTGTATGTGTAGATTATAGAAAATTGAATAAATCCACTTTAAGAGATTATTTTCTATTGCCTTTCATTGACCAAGTTCTAGATAATTTGGTAGGGAAAAATATTTGTCTTTTCTAGATGGGTTTAGTAGATACAACCAAATAATGGTAGTAGCTAAATATCAGGATAAAACAACATTCACCTATGCTTGGGGAACCTTTGCCTATCGAGTACTTCCATTTGGACTTTGAAATGCTCCTACAACCTTTCAAAGAGCAGTCCTAGAAATATTTTCTTACCTCACTAATGACTATGTGGAGGTTTACATTGATGATTTCACTATCCATGGAGAAACCTATTAAGAAGCTTTTAATAATTTAGAAAGAGTTTTGACAAGATGTGAGGAACATCAATTATCATTTAGTCATGAAAAATGCCTGTAGATGATGGATCAAGGAATAGTGCTAGGACATCACATTTATGCAAGAGACATTTAGATAAATCCCAATAAAGTTGACATAATCTCCAACCTACCCTTTCCACATACACAAATAAAGGTTAAAAGTTTCTTAGGACATGTTGGATATTAATGACACTTTATAGACAACTCTAGTAAAATAGTTGCTCCTATGTTTGATTTACTCACAAAGGACAATGAGTTTTTATGGAGTGTTGATTACCAACAATATTTGAAAATAATCAAAACCAAGCTTAGTACTACCCCAGTATTAAGAGGACCAGATTGGACACACACACACACACACACACACACACACACACACACACACACACACACACACACACACACACACACACACACACACACACATATATATATATATGATTCCAACACAACAATGGGTGTAGTCATGGGACAAAAAGATGAGAATGATCACATGCATGCTATCTATTATATCATTAAAAATATGACACTTGCTAAGAAAAAATACACCACAACAGAAAAAGAGTTCTTTGTTGTAGTCTATGTAATAAATAAAGTTAGACACTATATAACAAGCTATAAGGTATTTATCTATATAGATCATTTAGCTATTAGATACCTTACCAACAAATCAATAGTGGGAGGAAAGATCATCATATAGTTATTTCTTTTACATGAATTTGATATAACTATTATAGATAAAATAGGAAAATTTAATATGGTTGCTGATTTCTTGTCTAGACTTGACACTTTAGGTTAAGAATAACTAGTGGAGAATGATTTTCCAAATGAATAATTGTTTGTTATTTCAGTAGAATCTCCATGGTTTGTTGATATAGTTAATTACCTTGATATAGGGAAGCTTCCTATGTATTTTTCAAGAAAGAAAAGAAATTTTTTAATTAGATAACGTTCTTATTTTAAATGGATTAATGGAATGTTATTTAAATTTAGACATGATCATGTGTTTCATAGGTGTGTAACCAATAATGAAGCCTATGACATCATTAGAGCTTATCATGATGAACCAAAAGGAGGACATTACTCAACTTAGAGGACTATACACAAAATCTTAGGAGCAGGCTACTACTGGCCTTCCCTTCACATACAAGTAAATAGATATGTTAGACAATGTGATGCATGTCAAAGAATGAGACAACCCACTCTTTCAGTTGAGATGCCTCTCCATCCTCATCTGGCTTTAGAATAATTTGAGAAATGGGGAATTAACTTTGTAGGACCTATGGATCCTCCATCTAGAGGAAAGGAATATCTATTAGTATGTAGAGACTATGTTACCAAATGGGTCGAAGTTGAAGTTTTAACACATGCTCAAGAAGAAGTTGTAGCATATTTCCTATGTTTTAGAATTATGTAGAGATTTGGTGTTCCAAAGGAGATAGCCTCAAATCAAGGACTTTATTTCATGTCAAACATGATAATGTACTTCAGGAAAGTATATCAATTGTAGCATAGGAAGTCTTCTCCATATCACCCACAAGCTAATGGACAAGTTAAAGTCACCAACAGAGAATTAAAAACCATTATGACTAAAATTATTAGTACCAGAATAAAATATTGGGAAGATAAAGTACTAGAAGTAGTTTGGGCCTATAATACCACTTGGAAAACAACTACTATTTTCTCTCCTTATGAGCTATTTTATGGTAAGAGACCCTTATTTTTTGTTGAGTTTGAATTACAAACATTTAAAACAACATCAAAAGTAGGAATCAAATTGTAAAAAGTATAGAAGGAGACACTCACAAAACTCAATAAACTTTATGAAATGAGAATTAAATCATTATAGAGGACTGAATTGGTGAAAATTTAGAGGAAAATTTGGCATGATTCACACATCAAACAATGAAAGTTTCAGAAAGGAGACTAAGCATTATTGTTTGACTCAAAATTTTAGCAATTCAAAAGTAAACTACAAACAAGGTGGTTAGGACCATATCAAATAGAGGAAGTCTTTGAAAATGCTTATGTCAAGTTGATTTCTATTGATGATAGTAGAATAAATCTTCTGGTTAATGGGCATATATTGAAACTTTATAAAAAATCTCTCAGTAAAGATGAATTTGTATAGAAAATGAAAAGTGAGATAACTTTCTTGGAGGAATTAGTTTCCTCTAGGGAACTTGTTATTTACTGATTTCTCTTTATTTAGACATAAAAAAATTAAAAAAAAAATTAATATTTAAAATCCTTTCAAGGATGCTATTGACAATGCATATCTAGAAAACCAACTTGTTGGCTGGTTATGCATTGCTAAAAAGGGCCTTGACTAGAAAACCAGTAATGGCTAGTCAAAGGGCAAAGAAAAAAATTTAATCATGCAGATCATGATTGAACTCCACATGCAATAAATCTTTGAATTGATCCTTAAAATATGCTAACTAATTCCTAAAAATACTTGTACAGGACAAATGGCATAAGATGGACAAGATTTGAGGTACGAATAAGTGAGTTAAAAGTTTTATTTATTCCTTTTTTAGTGAACTAGAAATATTTTGATTTAAATAAGAAAATCTTATGAAGATGAAAAACCATAATTATATAATCATTTATTCCCTAAAGAGGAGTAATCATAGCATGTAGAGTGAGGAGTGAAGGTCCACCTCTCATAACTGATCAAACATAATCCTTTACATCATTATCATTATGATGAGGCTATGGCATCATCCTATCAAAAGCATTAAATAAAAAAAAATTAATAATTATATGGTAGAATCTTGTCATGGAAAACATAATAGCCATCCCCCCACATGAGTAATTAAACCACCCCTTGCCATGCCATCATCTCAGTAGTCATGTCATTGGCTAAGTCATAACAATAGTTAGTAGTTTCACTCTATATATGCTAAGTACATGGATAAATACATGTTAATTCATGATTATGTTATTCTTAGCCTATGTGATATTAACCTTACATGCATAACATACCATTTAGGTAACTACAGAGTGTTTTTGAAGTGTTATCTATGGATTTTAAAAAGGAGATAATCACTGAAAAACCTTGCCTACATTTATCAAACATTTTCATAGTTAGAGAGCAATCTAGTTGTTGTCTTCATAGCAGAAAAGCATTGGGCAAAAGATAAGGTCGGAACCAAAAAATGCAACCAAATTCCTCAATGATAGGGCTTCTATTGTATTATTTAAGGTGAATGGTTGGATACCATTCATCCATAAATTCTACGGCTTCCATGAACCAATGGTAAGTAAATTTATTAAAAACTTTACTCCTAATTTTTTTACTATTGAAGGAATAGTTATTCTAGTATCTAATTAGGTTATCAGTGAAATCATTGAAATTCCATATGAAGGAATGAAATTAACTGGAAGAGTTCCATTTAATGAGCTAATTACTCAATTTAATGGTAATTAATAGATTGAAGCTACATGTTTAATTAATTAAAAATGGAAAGATAAGGGAATCCATAGAGACTCACTTTCAGAGCCCTAACAATTTATTGCATTATGGGTAATTAGGTATGTTACTTGTGAAGGGAAATTTAGTATTTTAGGAGGACAAGCCATGAAAATCCTGATACATCTTAAACATGGAATGAAAAATCCCCAGTGCAAAATTAACCTTCCATATTTATTTTATGGTTACCTCTAAGTGATTACCACAACCCCTAATGCTTCCCCTAGACTTCATGGCCTCATTCACCTGATTATTTAGCATTGTTTCCTATAATAGGGACAAGAAGTTTGGGAAGCCTTTGAAAATAGAGTCATTAGATAAATTCTAGTTCCACATGTATAAGAAGAAACTGGAACATTAGATTCAATCCACTCATAAAGACAATCTCTTATAGCTGCTACACCCACCAAACAAATGAGTTCAAGGAAAAATAAGAAAATAACCTATAATTGTAAAATAAACTCCTCTCTCTTCAAGAAGGGTTATAAGTTCTTAAGATGCTCAAACCCTCACTATTTTAGATCCTCCACAAGAACCTCAGGAACCTGTTGAGCAACCAGTCTTCTACGCAGGAAGAAGAAAATTAAAAAGATAAGTTATTGCATCAATAATACTTGAGAAGGTTAAAGGTTTGATTGCTATAGTAGAAGAATAGTCAAGTATATTCCAAATAACTAAGAAAAATAAAAATAAGATGATTATTTTTGATTAATATGAACAAGAAGTAGTGAATACTTTGGATAGTCTTCAACTATTATCTCAATCTTAAGAACATCAGAATATTGAAGAAAGAGAGACTCCTAAAATAACTCCTAGGGAAGAACATGTTGAAGTCCCTACCATGAAACCATTGGAGGAATTAGAAATCTCTCTAATAATGGAATCAAAATTTGAACAAGGTAATTCAACAAGAGAATAAAATGATCAAAATGAAGTTCTATTAGACGAAGGTAAATGTCTATATACATGTAAATAAGGAGAACCATTTAGTCCCAAGGATCTTTTCATGAAGCTAACCATGGAACTTTATAAAGCCTAAAATTTGATTTCGCAACAAGAAACAAATATTTTAAATCTACTCAATCAACTACAAAGTAAGGATCAACTGAACTCTATGTTAGTACAAAAATTAGAAACAACATCTTTGAATTTTGATTTGAAAGTTAATAAACTAGAAGAAATGATAGAACATAAAGAGGAGGAAAAATTAAATTATTGGACATATATGAAGATCCTTGAGAAAGAAAATAAAAATTTAAAATAGAAACCGTTGAATTATTCTCAAACAATTTTTGTTAAGGATAGTCAACCTACCTCTTCTCAGAAAACATTTATTGATCAAGGATGTCAGACTAGTTATCTATATATTCCTCCATTATAAATTTTACATCAAGCTCAATAGTAATATCAATCAATAAAATATAAGAATGAATTTTTATTCATTACAAATAAGAAATTGGAAAACGAAAAACAAATATTAGTAACTAAAACTCAGACTTTAGAGGAAGACTTGTACAATGCTTGCAAATTAAGAGAGATTTTGTTGGCTTATAGAAGTCCAACTCCTGCATATAGTTTGTTCCTATTTGAAAAATTATATAGATGGAAAATTCTTAAGATAACCTACCATCTTCCTTATAATATTTTAGATCCATCTACATTTTTGTAAATATTATACAATTTTGGGTATGATACTCAGGATCTCCTCTGTGAATTTTATCTGCATGATTTGATAAAAGGAGATCATGAACACAATAATTTTTTGATAAATTTACATGTAGGTAAGTTAATTTGAGATCACTTCATTCCAATTTCAATAATCAGTTGGCATAGAAAAATAGATTTGAAGACTATACAGTTCATATTAAAACTACAAGGTTATGCATCAAACTAGCCTTCTCCATTTCAAGATTAACTAACCACAATTTCAAGGGAGTTTGTTAAATACTGCCATCAAAAACCACTATTTGGAATCTTTATATAACTATATTGTTTCATTTGACTTATTTTTAAGATAAATCTTTGATTCAATTATTGTTTCTAGTGTGAAAAGATAGGACCAATTATCAATATCTCTAATCCAAAACTCGGGATCTTTGGTTGAAAGATAATTCTATAGAGAGGATTACAAATCAAGTTAGTCAAGCATTAGTACATAAATAATTAAGCATGCATAAATAACTAACTAAACGAGATTATTTATTCCTATGATAATTACAAAGGATATCAAGAAATAAATGAAATAAAGCAACACCATATTACCTTCTCAAATAGATTCACCATACCCATGTGGCTCAAAAACATGTTCTCCCTAGATCAAGAATCTTTGTATTTTATCAAAAATGGTGGTAAGATCCTCTAATGCCTAAAGAACACTCCATAAAACCTAGGCTTATGATTCCAAATCACTAAACTATCCTATCAATGAAGCTTGTAAGTAAAATCTATGATCCAATGCAAAACCTTGTGGAAATTTTTTTAACATTATAACTTTGAAATATTCAAGCTTAAAATTTATGTCCATGGCCTCTTTGTTTATAGATTTTTAAGATTGATCAAGATCAACCATGACCGTCCATCTCAAAATTGAGATGTGTGGCCATGGATAATCCTAATATTTGAAATTAAATCCATAATTATCTTTATCATGTCCTTGGAAGATGGGGAATTTTAGAGGCATGGGAGGCATTAATTAGGCATGGGTGACCCATAATCCTGATATTTTATGCATTTATGGATTGATGGATGCCACCACATAGATGATGTCACTAGGTGATGCAGATATTCAAAATTAATTTCCAATAATGAGATATTAAAAAATATCTATGGAATTCTTACTTAATCTCTTAAATTGGATTAATTATCTTAAGTAATTTTAATTAAGTTTAATGCAAATCTTTGGAAATTGGTGCACAATTAATCAAAATGGTCAAAAATTCATATAATTGGGTTATAATTCAACTGGAAAGGAATTGGAAGGTGATGTTAGATGTGTTTGAGTTATTTTCTCATTTAGGATGTTACCAACACCAAATAATAAAGGTATGTGATGTGTACCAATGAATTAGAAGGAAAGAGTGATCTATAACACTAAATGGTAAAATTGTCATTTTGACTTGAAATGATCTGATCAAAGTTAGTTGGCCCATAAAATGCATTGCCTTATTTAGGGATATTTTGAGCTAAACTGGCACTTGTAAGTGGCAATTTTGAACCATTTAGGATGTTTTATGGATTTTGACCTGAAATGTGTATTTGAGTACAATTTGAGTAATATTGATAATTTCAACACAAATGATGTTAAGAATTGGATGTATACATTTTTACCCTATTTGAAAAGGCATAAAGAGATATTCAGGTAAAGCAACATCTTTTCAAAGAAAAGAGTTCTCAAGAAGAAATTGGAATAAACCCATGATGCCCCCTCAAGAGGACATACCAGGATGGAAGAAAAGGATGGACTCTCAAAAAGAGAGAGAAAGTGAGAGATTAACCCATGGAATAGATTACATCTAGATGAGCTAATGTTTACACATGTGATTAACATCAATGGTCAAAATATAATAAGATCTATAATAGGCCCTAGATATAAAGGGAATGGGAAAGATACAATCCATAAATGTAAGGGACACACTTCAAATATACCTAATTTGAGAGTACAAGCTACATGCTTACAACATTGATCAATCCCAAGATAAGTTACACACTAGAATATTTCCATCATGGGATTTAATGTGGAAACTTGAAATTGGAGGAAAAGGGAGAATGTTCTACTTTAGGAAGAGAAACACCACTATAATGGGGTCTCCAAAGAGAATATAATAATTACTCAAGGAGAGTAGATTTGATCATGATAAAATAGTTTTTCCCCAGTAGGGAAAATCTTAATCATTGATAAAGAATAAATAATGATTTTACCCTATAGAGTTGATTTAATTTGGACATGGTTCAGATTTTGTGCCCTAGCATGGGCAATTGGCAAGCAAAAATAACTTAAGGATATAACTGAAAAGATAGGTTAAAATGAGCAAGTGCAAATGTACATGTGATGGTGTAATGGATTATAAATCCATATAAAACCAATCATATGAGAATGTACAAAGTGATGAGAGAGATGAAAATAAGAATGGAGATAGTTAAGTTGACCTCAATATAAATTGAGCACTACCTACATAGTTCTATGGATTCATGTTCCAACATGAACTTTAGGCCAATGTAGTTCACCCAATTTTAGGAGAGAATGGAATGAGGAATGATGAAAAATGACCAAGAATTGATTAGAATCACAATGTATGAAAAGAGATGTACATCTAAGCATAAACAAAGAAGCCTTAAATGCATGTTACCTAGAATCCTAATTCCATATCATGAACCTAGGTTTTGCAAAGTGTTCTTGAGAATCATTCATCAAAGCTGATGTTGAGGTTAAGAAGTTGAGACCTAAGCACAAAGTTCTTGCTATAAAAAATTAAATTAGGCATCATAAGTATGAATAACTTAGCATGACATAAGATTCCAATTGCACTGAGCTAGTTCAAATGTGAATATCTATAACTAAGGATAATGCACAACAATTACTAAAACTAGAGTTACAATAGTTTACATTTAAACAGAAAGGAAAAAACAAAGAAAAAGATAAACATAAATGAACCTAACTTGAAATCAAGATATGATCTTAAGTAGCAACACAATGTTTAAAAACAAAAGTTAAGAACATCTTAACAACATGAGACTAAGATATGAATAATTAAGATCCACGTGGACCATCAAGATGTTCTGAAACATAAAAGAGAAAAGCAAAATCAAATAGAAAAAAAAGACACCAACAACAATCAAATAAAAAAATGGTCCAAGAATAGCATAATAACATAGGATCAAGATATAAATAATCGAGATCCATGTGAATCATCAAGTTGTTTTGAAACACAAAATAAAAAAGAAAAATCAAATAGACTAACAAATAAAGGAAACACATGACCAAGAATGAGACGAGACACCAAGAAAACATAAATAAACACACACAAACAAAAACTAAGTTAGTGGGGTTTAAAGATAAATGTTCATGCATGTGTGGTAGAGGTGTTACTTTCCACTACATCATACCAAAGAAAAATGACATGATAATTGTTCCCTAATTAAAGAGGAATAATGACAAAAGAAATGGGGGAAGAGAAGAAAAGGAAGTGGTTGGCCGAGCTGACTCTACATGTATAAAATAATGGATGTTGCCTGCATAGTTCCATGGATGCATGTTCCAACATGAACTTCAAGCCAAATGTAGTTCTCTCAAGAAATGAGATAGAAGAAAAATGATGATCAGACCAACGTGATTAATATTATAGAAGAAATGGAAGATACAAAAAATAAATGAGAATGGTCTAGAAAATTAGAAGCTGATGAGATGAGAAATAATGATCTTACAAAATGGTAAGTGCATGGGACAAGATGAAATGAACTGGTGTTTTTGTGCTTACAAAATGGAAAGAACATAACATGGTAGAATGGAAATGTATAAATGCACAAAAGTGTGAGACAATGTTTTTATTCTTTTGTGAATCATGTTCTAATGTTTTTGGTAGTTTTTGGATAAAATATGCACAAGGTGGGACCATATAGTTGAGGAGATGCATGTCCTGAGACTATAGGTTCCAATAAAATAGCTAAGTCAACGACAACAACCCATGCTCACAAATTGGTGAGAGTGAGGTTCTTGATAAAACAAAAAGAGTAGAAAATATTTGAATTGAGAAGATGTGGCTATTCACTTGTCTAAAATTATACAAGATTGTCTTGGTTGAACTGATTTGTAAAACTACTACTAAATATGTTCATAATGTTCATGAGACATATTCAAGATCATAATTGGTCAAGGAATAAAAAGTGTTCAAGCTTATAACATGCATTAGATATAACAAAGAGGTGCTTATCAAAGAGAGAAATCTATAATGGGATGAAGAATGTGTTCAGAGTGCCAAGGGTTCAAATCCTTTATTGTTGGGATTCATGAAAAGTGGACTAGGGTAGTATAAAATGTGTTCAAGGTAAGATAAAAGGGTGGGATAAAATTATGATAGCACAAGTTGCCCCCAAGTCAGGGGTCTTATAGACAATGGTTCAAAGTTGTTTATGCATAGAGTCTCTTAAGGTGTATGATGTTCTTGGGCTCTAAATTTTTTTCACCATTAGGTTTAGCCAATCAATATGCTCTTGATCATAGTTTGTTGTGATAATATATGGTCCTAACCAATTAGGATGAAACTTGCCTTTCTTTTTGGGTTCAAAATTTATGTTCTTTTGGTTCTCTTTCAAAATTAAGTCACCAATCTCAAATTCTTAAGGGAGAATGTGCTTATTGTAGCTTCTTTACAATCTATTCTAATAAGCCTAAGTTTTATAGGGAAGCCAAATGTTTATCATCTAGAAGTTCTAGTTCTCACAATTATGAGGCTTTATAGTCTTCATCATCTTCAATTTTCTCTAGGGATATTATTAATGATGGGATCTTGATCAAGATGATATCTTTAGTGCCAAAAACAAAGGAGAATGGAGTATCTCTAGTAGGGGTACGATGATTGGTTTTATAAACCTAGAGGGTAGGAAAGAGTTGTAATTTCCAATTATGGCCAACATCATTGAAAATATTTATTAAGATGGCTAGAATGGTTTTATTTGATGCCTCAGCTTGTCCTTTACCTTGCAGGTTATATGGAGTGGATTTTTTTTGCTTGATCTTGAATTTTACTTAAACAGATTTCACATCTTGGTTCACAAAGGATCCACCATTATCAGATATAATACAAGTTGAGATGCCATAGCGATAGATGATATGGTAATGATTGAATTTAGCTATTTGTTTCTTGGTAATATAAGTAAGAGGAATGGCCTCAATCCACTTGGTATATTACTTGGTTTTACTAAAAATGTGCTTATGGCCATTTGAAGATGTCAGGTTACTTTTCTCGATGAGATTGAGACCCCATGTTGAGAAAGATGATGGTGTTATAATTGGTTGTAATGGTAAGGAAGGTGAATGTATCAAGTTGCCATGTTGCTGATAAGGAACACACTTATTTACATATTTACAAGCATCTATCTCCATTTTGGGCCAATAATACCCTATTCTAAAAAGTTTCTTTGTTAGGACTACACCATTGGTATGGGCCCCACACATTCCTTCATGAACCTCCTTTAGTACCATGTTGGATTCTCCAAAGATAAATAACGAAGAAGTATTCCATCATAGCCTTTTCAATAAAGTGTGTTTCCAAGGAGGATATAATGTGTTAAGTGATGAATGAATAGTTTTTTTTGGTTGTTGGAAAGGTTGGCAGGAAATACATGACAATGGAAATAGTTATAAAAAACTTGGTACCATGGTGGCTCAGGTGAGGGATTAGGTTTAGAAATGGTTCATATCCTCTCTAAATCTAATAAAATATGTGATAGTTGAAGAATATTTTTAATAAAGAACTGATACTCTTTATCACTATCATGTATTTGAATCATGGAACCAATTGTTTCCATGGCATTGGTACATCTAATTTTGAGTCATATAACTTGCTCAAAATGCACATATTTAAAATGTGTTTTGCGGTCATCAACAATTTTCTTATAAGGAATAATTTTATCATCTCCTATTTGAAACTGATCAATTTTTTTATTTATTATTAGCTACAAATATCTAAAGACATTTAAGCTTTGAATGTCCCATTGTATGGCAAGGCAGAGCCCTGCAACCAATGCCTCATATTCGGCCATATTGTTTGTACACTAAAATTATATATAGAATACTTTGGGAATTAAATTTCCCTATGGTGTGATCAATAATATGCCTCCTCCAGACCCTCAAGATGTGAAGGATCCATCAAAATAGAGTGTCCACTATTCAATTTATTGTGATACTTGCTCTATCATCATGATAGAATCATTTGAAAGGTCAAAGTTGAGAGGTTGAGTGGCCATAATAAGAGCTTCTATAAGCTAGTCTATAAGAACCTACCCTTTGATTACCTTTTGATTCTGGTACTCAATATCAAACTCACTAAGGAGCATAATCCATTTAGCCATGCATACTTGAAGAGATACTTTAGATAAGAGGAATTTGAGAGGATCTACCTTGGCAATAATAATAGTTTTGTTATTTAACATATAATGTCACAATTTCTCAGTGGCAAACACCATAGCTAAACATGCCTTCCTAATAGGCATATAATTATGTTCATAGGCTACCAATGTGTAGCTTAAATAATAAACCATGTGTTCCTTACCATGATCATCATGCTGATCCAAAAGTTCCCCCAATACATATTTCATGGCTGATATATAAAGAAATAATAACTTTCTTTGTATTGGAGGTCATAAGACTGGTGGATTAGCCAAGTATGTTTTAAGCTTTAAAAATGCTATATGACAATCTTCATCCCACTGAAATTTTACCCCTTTATTTAATAGGTGGGTAAATGGGTGTCACTTATCTGCCAATTGAGAAATGAACCTATGTATAAACCGAACCTTTCCTTGTAGACCTCGTAACTATTTAAGATTATTTGGTGGAGGTATTTCCATAATACCATTGACCTTTATAGAGTCAAATTCAATCCCTTGTGATACAATGAACCCTAGAAATTTTTTTGATGTGACTCCAAAGAAATATTTCTTAAGATTCAAGAAGACTTTATATGCATGAAGCCTCTCAAATATTCTTCATAGAATGTCAGGGTGTCCATCTCTTGTTTTTGATTTTGATAGTATATCATCAACATAGTCCTTGATAATGTCATGCACCATGTCATGGAAGATGACAACTATTGCATCCTAATATGTGGCTCCAACATTCTTCAAACCAAATGTCATGACTTGATAATAGAATGTCCCCCACAGAATGGTGAACATAGTCTTATGTTGATCTTCAAGGGATATCTTGATCTAATTAAAATCAAAAAATACATCCATTAAGGATAACATCCCGTACCTTGTAGTTGAGTCAATAATCATGTCGACGTTGGGTAGAGGAAAGTCATATTTGGGTTATGCTTTGTTGATATCATGAAAATTAGTATAAACATGTATGCCTGGGGTCTTTTCACTTATTGGCACTATGTTGGAACTCCATTCAAAGTAGTGTAGTGGTCTGATAAAATTGGCTCCTAACAACTTTTATAACTCGGCCTTAGCTAAAAGGGCGATGTGTGGGTGCATCTTTCTCAACTTTTACTTGAATAGTTTAACATCAAGGTGAATAAAAAGATGATGCACAACTAAATTTGGGTTCAAGCCTAACCTATCAGAGTATGCCCATGCAAATATGTCTATATAATCCTTAAGATTAGATATAATATGTTCATGTTCTGCTTCAGTAAGGGAAGTTCCAAGATAAACAATTTCAGGATCCTCATGGGTTCCCAAATTCACTTATGTTGTGCTCTTCATAATGAGTGTGGATCTATCTTCTAGAATTGTAGGCAGAGTATGGTCATGATCATTTTCTTATGCTATATCTTCTTTTTGTTCCTCCCAAAGATCTGGATAATATGAAGAATCAGAATCTACCTTCTCAAGTAAAGGTGAATTGGAAAAAACCTTTGGAAAATCAAGATCAAGATGCTCAAATATTTAATGTTATTCTAAATATATGTTTGTACTAGTTATGGAACTTAGGCTAGATGAACATTCTACATCCGAAGGGGATGAGCAAAATTTCCTACCTAGGAACACCTGATATAGGTTTTCACTCAAAGGCTTGTCTTTTTCTTTATTTTTTTCCTAATCAACAAGTGCCTCAAAGAGGTTTTCACCTGAATATCTTGATGTTTGATTTTTATTATGATGAATAAAATTTACCTGCTCTCCAAAGTAGGTAGAAGAATTTAATAAAAAAATCAAAACCTAGCTTATGATCACCAATGGGGAATGCATCTCATAGGCTCATGTATTCTACAATTGATTCTTTATTTTGAAACTCATTGAGGCATATGACCAAATTTCACTAAACCCAATCTATGAGTTTAGGATGGCAATGGCATAGGATATAATGAGGGTTTGATTCAGGATGGGGAAGCTCCAATGGTAATGATATAATGTCCTACTTCAGGAAGGGAAACAGCACTAGGATGGGTTTTTGCTTTAGGATGGACTTTTTCTTTAGGATGGGAAGCTCCAATAGTAAATATATAATGTACTGCTTCAGGATGGGAAACTCCAATAGGATGGATTTTTTCTTTAGGATAAGAAGCTCCAATAGGATGGATTTTTTCTTCAAGATGGGAAGATCCAATAGTAAAGATATAATGTCATCCTTTAAGATGGGAAGCTCTAATACGATGTATTTTTGCTTTAGGATGTGAAGCTCCAATAGGTGATATGGTTAATATGTTATTTGAATCAAACAAATCTAAATTAGAAAGCTCATTGAAAAGGCTATAATGAGATGTTGTGTCACTATTAGGAGTCTCATTACTAGTTACTTTAGAAGAGTTACTACCAAATGTTATGAGGTCATCCTCTGGTGGTTTAATTTTAAGACCATGATTCCAATTGACAACTACAATTGATAAGGGCTATAAAATTCCTTATGCTTGTGGGCCAAGGCCTTTCCTTGTATAGTCAAGATGATCCATTACCCATTAGGGATAGGATACTTTGGATTCTGAAAATAATCAATGAGGCCTTTAGAATATAACCAATCTCCCTCAGTAAAAGCCTTTCGATCTTTTTTTGGTACAATTGTAGGTACAAAAACCACATGAGGTTTTGGTTTATTCTTCTTTGGTTTCCAAATTTAATCAGGTCTATTAGGATTCTAAGAAGTTTTAAGCTTACCAAAGGTTTTAGGGGATTTTGGTGATTTTGCAATATGGAGGACATCCTTTAGATGGTACATAGAAACGCCAATGTCTTTAATAATAACCAATATGGCCAGAGCTACAAGAAATAGATAAGTAGAATTGGAAGCTAGATCACCAAAGTCTATATAATTAGATGGACATAGATGAGAAATGATGGATTTGTTCTTCTTTATAGTTAATTTTGAACTTGGGAAATAATTATAATTATAAAACTTTGCTTCAAGATATTTGCAGTATTGGTATGGCTACTGATCAATAGGAATATTAACCTCAATCCCATCATGGGGAAACTTTAGGCATTGGTGAAAAGTAGATAGAACTACCTATACTTCATGGATTTAAGGATGACTAAGAAGTATGTTATAAGGAAGCTCAATATCCATAATATGGAATAATGTGTGATGATAAATAGACCCAACCATGAATGGAAACCAAATTATACTAGATGACTCCCTTTTGGCATTGTCATAAGCCTTGATTTTAATATTTTTTAGATGAATGTCTTTATCTATGTAACCTAATCATCACACCAATTTAAGAGATATGATGTTCAGTCCTGAACCATTATCTATAATAAACTTCTTGATCTTGTGATCCATAATGATTATCTAAATGTATAGTGTGTTATTATGGTTTGGGCTAAGGGTGGACATGTCCTTTTGATCAAAGGTGATTTGCCAAAATGAATATAAATGTCCAACTAGGTTCTGAAACTAATCAAGGTTTATATCATTAGGCACAATAGACTCTTGCAAAAGTTTGTTGAAGATGGTTCTATTGACATCAGATGTTTGAAAGAGTTCTAATATGGAAATTTGTGTTGGGGTTTTATCTAATTGATCCATTAGACTATAAGGCCTTTGAATTGTGGATTGAACTAGTTTTTACTTTGTTAAGACAATATTTGGCTTTGGAATTGTTGGCACAATGTTATCATTGAGTTTATGGAAAGAAGTGGGTGAAGGGCCCTGAAGGGTAACTCATGGGCATCTAGTTGAAATTTCACAACCTAGAGGTGGCACAAATTTATTATAATTAGAAGAGGGAGGCAAAGGTCCTTGGATGGTGATTCACAGGTCACTAATCATATTTCTATAATTTTAGGTTAGTGAGGAGCCTTTATAAGAAAGGTACTATTATTTAGGATTAATAACCCAAGAAAATAGACTAACAACATGATGATGGGAACTTGATATGATATTACTAGGGGGAAGAGGGTGCTGACCCTATATTGATGGGTCCTAGGTTGTGAGGAACATGAGATTGGCTACATAGCTTCATAGTAACAGTGGCAATGTGGGTTGCAAAAAAGCATCCCATAATTTTATTATAGTCATAAGGTACATTTTTATAAGCCACATTATTAGTGTGGGCATTATGATCTTGATTATGCTCATTATGATTTTGACCTTGTTGTTGGTTTTGATTCTACCTCTATCCTTGATTGTGACCATTTTGAATGTTTGTTGGTGGTGGTGGATCAAGTTGATGAAAGGGGTCTTTATAAATTACCATATCTTAATTTGTGTCCTAATTAGGGGCCAACTTAGTTTCTAGTTTACCACTTTCAATAAAGTCCTCAATAATATGTCACAATTGAACACAATGATATGCATTGTGACTAGCAACATGATGAAAGTTACACCATTCATTCTCTTTGTACTAGTCTGGTTTTAACTAATCTTAAGGAAATGGTCTTGATACTATCCATATAATTAAATTAGTTGCAATGAGCTTTTGTAACACTATTTCAACTGATTCTCCTAACTTTATAAAGACTCTAAAATTATTATGAAATGTCCTTCATGGAGGTTGTCTCTACAAAGTAGGTAGTGTATTTGAGGGAGTTAATTGCACATTTGGAAGAGGCACAGCCAACACCATTTGTACATATCTTATTTCTATCACACCATTTCCAAGCATGTTTTTATTTTTTTATAAATCCCTTAGGTTTATCTTACAGAGATGTAGGAGCTAATGATTTAGTTTGATTAGATGCTTGACCTTACACAAAAACCTTAACAAGGCCTTTAACAATAATAGCCTTCTCAATCTACACTCCTTTATCAATATTTTTTTCAAATGAGTTACCACAAGCTAATTATAGATTATGTATAACTTCAAGATGCAAATTTTGTGCAAATATATCAGCTAACTATTTGTCTGGTAAATTATGTTGAAAGTGGCATGCCAATGCTCTCTACCTTTATAGATAAGCAACAAAACTTTCACCATCATGTTGTTTGGCTTTACATAAGTCAACAATGGTCAATTAATGTTCTATGTTATATTAGAAATAGTTAACAAATTTTTTTGATAAGTCATTCCAATCCACAACTGATACCTTGGGTAGTTTAAGTATCCAATCAAGAGCTTATCCCACTAAACTTTCACTAAACTTCATGGAAATAGTCATAGTAAGTACTCACTGCTTTAAGCAAGCTATTGACATAGGATGAAGAATGCATAAATTTTCTCACATGGATCTCCTTTTCCTTTGTATTTGTCAAATTTGGGTGCCTCAAAATGAGGTGGAAAGGGGTTTTGGAGAATAGATAAGTCAAATGGATATGGACATATCTCATCGAATTTGTATTTTTTGACTCTATTATTTGTGTCCAATATTTGGACAATTTCCTTCATAGAATTCCATTCTTGCATATTTGGTGAATTTTTGGATTGGATAAGATTTTGTTGGGGTGGAATGTGACCCTAGTTTTATTGGTATTGTGGTGGAATGTGCCCCTAGTTTTGTTGTTGTTGGGGTGGAATGTGTCCCTGGTTTTGTTGCTATTAGGGTGGAATATGACCCTGGTTTTGTTGTTGTTGGAGTAGAATGTGCCCCTAGTTTTGTGTGGATCTATATAATCATATACCTTTTAATCCATAACTTAGTTCTGATTTACTACCTGAGTTGAGAACATAGGCCATTGATTCTTGGATTATAAAACATTCCCTAAATTTGGCTATTTCACAGTTTTTTGATTTTGGAAATTTCTATATTTATTTACCAATATTTAGGTTGGTTGAAATAACTAGCCAAATTATCTTAAGGGATTTCCTCAATTCAAATTGAATTTTTGGGTTTCTATGTTTTTAAAGTAATAAGAGGTTCTTGATGATTGAAGAATGTATGTTCTGTATCAAATGGAACACTTTGTAAGGTTTCTTATGACTTTAACTATTTTTTTAGATTACCTTGATCTAATATGGTAATGTCCTGATCTAATATTTATTATGTACTTTCAACCACATTTTATTGTTCTTTCAAAGCATTATTGTGAATTAAAGTGGCAACTAGGGAGTCAGTTAAGTCTACGATAAGTTGATCTACATATCATTGATTTATTATCTTGATCTTAGCTAGAATATTTACAGTTGTGGGTTTTCACTCTATTTGTATTTCCTTTCCTTCGTTAGAGGAATAATGTATGTTCATTTGTGCAAAATCTTGCTCTTGCCGTCATTGTTCTCCTTCTCTAAACAAGGTATGCAACTATTTTTTAGGAAAGCCAGAAGGTAGTCTAGCACCTGATACTATCAATCTAAGAAGGGATTCATCTTGATCTTCTTGGGGTTTATATCCATTTTAATCATCTTTGGATCCTACTATTACAGGGATATCATCAAAAATAATGGGGTTATCTTGACCATTATAAAATTGCTTATCTTCATAACTAAGACCATAAGAGGCCCCACTATGAGTGACCCTTTGAGTCATGTCTAAAAAGAGTTGCTCTATGTGTTTTACTAACTTTGGACCAATGATTTATAAACCAATCAAATTATGTTTTAGCTTTCTTTTTAAACAAATAACCAAATTACCAATGAGACTATAAGGGAGGGTGATCTAAAACAATGCACAATTTTAGAAGATTTGGTTCACAAGTTTACTCAATCTTTGGTAATGTTGAAATCATATAGATCAAAAGAAAGTAAGGTAACTCAAAAACCCAAGGTGAAAGCTAATACACCAAAGCCTAGATCTTTGTGATACACCCACACTATAAAAGGTAGCTTCAACTTTGACAAGTTGACCCTAGAAGTTTAGAGGAAAGCTCTCTAGATTACAAAGAAGACAAAATGAACTAAGCAACTCAAGATGTAAAAACATAAACAAATCACTAAGTCTAAAGCTAGGACCAAGTAGGCAACACAACATCACCACCTGATTCTAGTAGGATAACATATGTTCTAGGACTCAAAGGATGAGTGATACACAAGATGAATTGAGTCCACCAATATGATAATGTGATTTTGAGTCTTAATAAATGACCTTCAATCTAAATGGAAAATTGAACCCAAGTTAAAACAAGCTTAGTGTGCAAATGGAAAAGCCACCTTGACACATTTGTATAGCATAATTCCTCCCTTGCTCAATAAAATTGAGGACAATGTGATTTGGTTAAGTTCTTTTGAGTTAATAAGCAATTTTAGACATAAATCAAGACCAAGTAAGTTAATGACAAAAAATAAATGTCTTAAGTCTAAACTAACAATGTATGGCAAAGTGAGGTCTAAAAAAATAGCAAGGTTTTGATCATTCTAATGGAATCAATTGCACAATGACTTTCACATCAAATGATGCAAAATACAAGATTAGAAATTGGGTGACCATGACATTGACTAGTTCTAAAAAGGTCAAGTCCTTTTTACAACCACTGCATAATTGTTGTTTGCTCAGTGTAGTGTGATGTCCAAATGCAAATACATCCCATGTGAAACATTAAAGGAGTAAAATTAAGTCAATGATGAGAGGTGAAACCCTAGGTCAAAGCTTCCCTAAAGAACTCATGGGAGGTAATGACATCCCCCTCACAAGCCAAGTTTGCATAAAAATTTAAAAAAGCATAAAATATAAAGAATTTAGGGTCATTTTCAAGATCACCCAAACTTTGGTGAGTTTTTGGGGAGTGATTTAGGCGACATTATTTCTAAGCCTTGGACTAGGCTATTTATAATAAGAATGAAATTTTTGATTCTAAGGGTTCCCTAAAGGGGATAAATGGAAGAGCATATTTGTAACATTCCTCTTTTTGCCAAACAAAGCATAAGTAAATAGTTATTGTGAATAATAATTGACAAGTGTGTTCAATTTTAAGCCTAAATGAAATATTTGGTGGTGTTCATTTGACCCCTTGGTCTTAGTTGCAAACTTTGAAAATATTAACCAAAACATATAAATTATGTTTTAAACACCAAAACAAAGTTTGTAATTGATTTTTAGGCATGAAAAATGTGATTTAATATTGTTTTTATCAAATGTCAAGCTTGGTCCTACAATAAAAAGGTTAGCATGTCCTTTAGCTCTGAAGCTCTTTTTAGCTTGAAATAATGAACTTTGGAAAAAAAAGTTCTCAGGTTTGTGTTTTAAGAAAAACACAATGACCAACATCGGTTATTACAACTAACAATGGTTACTTTGGATAATCAAGATATAACTGATGTCATTGTTACTAACTGACGTTGGTTAAGCCAAGTAATCAATATTGATATTACTTATCGACATCAATTACTATGTAAAACTATGGCAAACAAAAATGGAAAAATAAAGTTATAAAATTAATTTGCACAATTTTTAAGGGTCCAAATAGATATTTTAGAGTTGCAAAGTGATCTTATTTAGGTGTGATATGTGTCTCACCCATCAAGCATGCTAAGATGTAGAGAAGATTATAAAACAAGTTAGTCAAGCATTAGTTCACAAATAATGAAACATGCATAAAGAACTAACTAATGAGAATTATAAAAGATAAAAAGAAATAAATGAAAGAAAGAAACACCATATTACCTTCCTAAATGGATTCACCATACCCATGTGGCTCATAAACATGTTCTCCCTTGATCAAGCATCCTTATCTTTTGTTAAAAATGGTGGTAAGCTCTTCTAATGCCTCAAGAACACTCCATAAAACCTAGGCTTATGATTCCAAATCACTAAAATAGCCTATCAATGAAGCTTGAAATCAAAATCTATGATCAAATGCAAAACATTATGGAAAAAATTTAACATTATAACTTTACAATATACAACTTTAAAATTCATGTCCATAGCCTCTGCATTTATATATTTTTGAGATTGGTCAAGATCAACCATGACCATCCATCTCAAAATTGAGATGTGTGACCATGGATAATCCTAATATTTGGAATTAAATCCATAATTATCTTCATCATGACCTTGAAATAAGGGGCATTGAAGAGGCATGGGAGGCATTAACTAGGCATGGGTGACCCATAATCTTGATATTTTATGTACTTATGGCTTGATGGATGCCACCCCATAGTTGATGTCACTAGGTGATGTAAATATTCAAAATCAATTTTCAATAATGAGATATTCAGAAAGATCTATGGAATTCTTACTTAAGTTCTTAAATTAGATTAATTAGCTTAAGTTTAGTGTAATTCTTTAAAAATTGGTGCAGAATTAATCAAATTGGTCAGAAATTCATATTATTGGGTTGTAATTTGATTGGAGAATAACTAGAAGGTGATGTTAGATGTGTTCAAGTTGTATTCCCATTTAGAATGTTTTCAACACTAAATAAAATTGTGCATGATGTGTACCAATGAATTAGAATAAAAGACTAATTTAGAGTACTAAATGGTGAAATTGTCATTTTGACACAAAATAATCTGATCAAAGTTAGCTGGCCCATAAAATGCATTGCCTTATTTATGGATACTTTGACCTAAAATGACACTTTTAAGTGACAAGTTTGAACCATTTAGGGAATTTTATGGATTTGAACCTAAAATGTGTATTTGAGTGCAATTAAAGTAAGATTGATAATTTAAACACAAATGGTATTAGAAGTTGGATGTCTACAAATTCAAGAAACAAGAATAACATAATCTTAATAATGATATCTATGAGAAGAGATATTTTATTGATCAAATTTATAGATCCAAACATATACCTATCTTTGAGAAGAGATGTCTGATTGCCTTTTTGAGATACATATATTTTTATACATCCTTTGAAGTTTGGAGGAGGATGTGGAAGGTCACCAATATTAAGGGAGATGACGTGATTTGACTTCCATGATTTACAACATTACAGAATTCAATAAATTACTATTTTTAGAAACTTACTATTTTTAGGCTACATTATTAAAATTGAAATTTAAGACATTTTTGTTTGGATTTTAGGGACTAAAAATAATCTAACATAGTTCTATGTCATCTCATCAGATTTTTGTAATTCTTAGGTTTCCAACGGTTCAAATGGGGAGTCAAACGGAGCTATGGTGCAAAAGTTATGGCTCCCAAAAGTTCTACCACTAATTAGAGTGGAACCATTGCCCAAATTATCACCTAAAATATTGCTCGGATCATTCCTCCCTCCTTGAGAATTAATGGTCCCCATGACATCAATATTTGTCATCAAGTGTGGTAGTTGTGTTTTAATTTGATTCTTGATGCATACTTAGAATAGATTGTGCTTTGTAGACCTGTACAGGGCCTAATTGTTCACCATTTCTATCTGACCATCATTCTATCGATGGAAGGCAATAAAATTCCTAAACATGGTATATATTTTTTTCTATTATTGTTTTGTTTAGGTAGTTAATGTTGTAACATTGGCCTTTTTGGATCTATGTGGCTTGACATGAGATTGAATTTCTTGATACTAATCAAGGAGATTGGTGTAGAAGGTGGTAACTTTGGTAATTTGTAGTACTTTGTTCCAAGAGTGAGGGTGATCCTTCATGTTCTTGATTCATAGATGCCATGTTGATTATATATGAATGGCTGACCAAGGAGTACATCAAAAACATCTAGATTTACCATATCACACATGACCTCATCTTGGAAAAGTTTTATTACATATAAGAGAAAATATTAGTGGGTGACATGGAGGTTTCTCTTTTGACTCAACCATCCAATACTGTATGGCTTTGGCTGAGGCTTCATGGATAGATTTAGGCTTTTCACAACATTAGTAGAGATTATTATTTTTTTAATCTCACTATTAAGAATGAAATTCAAAGGCTTACCTTTCACCCATAACTTAGAGTGAAACAAACTTTCATTGTCATTTGGCCTCTCCTCATGGGGCTATGATGAAGCAATGATGGCATCAGGCTCAACATATATAATATATTTTTCATCCTCTTTGACTGTAGGATGTGTATGAGGTAGATCAATTGATGTTGAAGATTGTGACTTATAAAGAAGAGACTTGATAGCTCAATATTCTTCTTTGGAGTGAGTTCTAGATTTATGGTAATCACACTATTTACAAATTTTTCTTTCCTTTTGCTTCTAATTTTGGCCTCGTATTTGACCTTCTTTATCACTTTTCTATTTTGAAGGTTGACTCTTCATATTCATTCTTCCATGGTTTTGCTCAATCTTCATCATGAACTTGTACGTCTCACCTAGGGTTTCTAAATTGAAGAGTTTTGTTTCCCCTCATATGTACCACTTTAGCCCACTATGATATTTGATAACATTATGTTTCTCACTTTTATGGTTGCCCAATCTTGTAGATAGAAAATGAAAAAAATCAATGTAATCTTGAATAGACTATTCCTTACCTTGGCAAAATTGTTTCCACTCTATATACAGATCATCATATGATCTAATGGGGTAGGAGTCTTCCTTTACAACTTCTATAAAATTATCTCAAGCAGGTTCTACCTCAAGGCCAATATCATCCATCTTGAATCTCTTCTTGTACACTTTTCACCAATTTTTGACAGAAAATGATGCTTTCAAAATAGCAAAAGTGATCTTATCGTTATCGATGAATTTATTTATAGAAAAGTAGGATGAAAATTGATCCAACCAATTTTCTATTGCATCAACATTGTTTTTTCCTTCAAATGTAGGGATATCAAAATTCACCTAAACCTTGAAGGGTGTTGGGGCACTAAAAAGATGTGGAGTTGCAGATGAGGAGGTAGAATTTCCCATCTAGATTTGTTGGAAAGTTTGGGTGAATTGTTATAGCATATGTACTTGTTATTGTTGTAGGGCTTCATTCACCATTTCCTTAAAAGGATCATATGTCTTTGTGTTGTCTTCCATTTGAGGTCATTTCGAGTGAACAGGTAGATAGTCTATTGGTTCTATTATTTTCTACCCAAGATTCTTGTAATCTAACCTCATCCTCGAGATAATACACTCTATATACAAACCAATCTGATACCACCTATACAAAACTCAAGATCTTTGATTGAAATATAATTAAAAAAATAAGAATAACATAATTGTAATAATGTTACCTCTAAGAAGAGATGTGTTATTGATCAAATTTGTAGATATAAACATATGCCCATCTCTGAGAAGAGATGTCTGATTGTTTTTTTGGATACATCTATTTTTATACATATTTTTAAAGGTAGGAGGAGGATATGGAAGGTCACCAATCTTGAGGTAGATGAATTAGTTTAACTTCCATGACTTACAACATTACAAAATTCAAAAAATTATTATTTTTAGACTACACTATTAAAATTAAAATTTAAGAGACTTTCATTGATCTTTCAAAGGTCAAAAAATATTGACCATATCTATATGTCATCTCATCACATTCTCCTCATTCTTATTTTTTTAATAGTTCAAATGGGGAG
Source organism: Torreya grandis (assembly GCA_037957365.1). Lineage (NCBI taxonomy): Eukaryota > Viridiplantae > Streptophyta > Pinopsida > Cupressales > Taxaceae > Torreya > Torreya grandis. Next base: position 623,971 of record JARHVA010004427.1, on the reverse strand, counting down.
TCAAATGGAGCTATGATGAAAATGTTATGGCTCTTGAAAGTTATACCACCAATGGGGTAGAACTGTCACCCGAATTGTCATATGAAATGTTGCTCAGATAATTCCTCCCTCCTTGAGAAGCAATGGTCCTCATTGTATCAAAATTTATCATCAAGTGTGGCAGTTGTGTTTTAATTTTATTCTTGATCCATACTTGAAATGGACTATGCTTTTTGGGGCTGTACAAGGTCCGATTGTTCACCATTTTTGTCTGACCATCAGTCTATGGATGGAAGGCCATAACTTCCTTATCTTGGTATCTATTTGCTTTTTTTATTATGTTGTTTATGTAGTTAGGGCTGCAACATCGGCCCTTTTGGATTTGTGTGGCTTGACCACCATGAGAAAAAATTTCTTATCACTAATCAGGGAGATAGATGTAGAAGGTGGTACCTCTAGTACCTTGTAGCACCATGTTCTAAGAGTGAGGGTGATCCTTTGAGTTCTTGATTCATAGATGCCATGTTGATCATACGTGAATGGCTAACCAAGGAGTTCAACATAAACATCTAGATTGATCATATCACATAAGATCTCATCTTGGAAACATTTTATTACATATGATGGAAGACATTTGTGGGTGACACATAGGTTTCTCTCTAGACTCAACCATCCAATATTATATGGCTTTAAGTCAGGCTTAATGAAAATAAAAGTATTTTCACAACATCAAGAGAGAGTAAATTCTTTTGACTCTAACTATCAAGAATAAAATGCAGAGGCTTACCTTTCACCCCTAACATAGAGTGAAACAACCTTTCCTTATCATCTAGCCTCTTCTCATGGGTTTGTGATGAAGCAATGATGACATCAAGCTCAAAATATATAATCTCTTCATCTTCTTTAATTTTAGGATGTGTATGAGGTATATTAGTAAATTTTGAGGATTGTGACTCAAAAAGTAGGAATTTGATAGCTCAACATTTTTATTTGGAGTGAGTTCTAGATTTATGGTAATCATACCATTTCTCAGTCTTCCCTTCATTTTTCTTCTAATTTTTGCCTTATGTTTGACCTTCTTTGTCACTTTTCCATTTTGAAGATTGACTCTTCATGTTAATTCTTCTATGCTTTTATTCAATCTTCATCTTGAACTTATATGCCTCACCAAAGGTTTCCAAATTAAATAGTTTCATTTTCTCCCATATATACCATTGTAGTCCACCATGATATTTGAGAACCTTATGTTTCTCACTTTTTTGGATGCCCAATATCATAGATAGAGAATGAAAAATATCAGTGTAATCTTAAATAGACTATTCCTTATCTTGGCAAAGTTATTGTCACTCTATATACAGATCATCATATGCTCTAATGGGGTAGTATTCTCCTTTTACAGTTTCTATAAAATCATCCCAAGTAGGTTCCATCTCAAGAATAATATAATCCATACTAAATCTCTTCTTGTACACTTTCCACTAATTTATTGGCAAGTAATGATGCTTTAAAAATAGTAAAAGTTATCTTCTCTTTATCGGTGAATTTATTTATAAAAAAATGGGATGATAATTGATCCAACTAATTTTTTATTGCATCAGCTTTGATTTTACTTTCAAATATAGGGATATAAAAATTCACCTAAATCTTGAAGGGTGTTAGAGCACTAAAAACATGTGAGGTTGTAGATGAAGAGCTAAATTTTTTTATTGAGATTAATTAGAGAATTTGGATAAATTGTTGTAGCATATGTGCTTTCTATTACTAGAGGCTTTCATTCACCATTTCTTTGAAATAATCAAATGTCTTGGTGGTGTCCTCCATTTGAGGTCATTTGAAATGAATAGGTAGATAGTTTTTTGGTTCTATTATTTTATACCCAAACTTCCTATAATCTAACCTCATCCTCAGGATCATACACTCTAAAGACAAACCACCTTGATACCACTAATCCAAACATAAGGAGCTTTAGTTTAAAAATAATTTAAAAAAATAAGAATAACACAATTGTAATAATATTATAAGAGATGTTTTATTGATCAAATTTGTAGATCCAAACATATGTCTATCTCTGAGAAGAGATGTCTAATTAACATTTTAGGCTACATGTATTTTTATACACAATTCGAAGGTAGGATGAGGATGTGAAAGGTCACCAATCTTGAGGGAGATGAAGTGATTTGACTTCCATGATTTACAACATTACAAAATTCAAAATAATTACTATTTTTAGAGACTTACTATTTTTAGATTGCATTATTAAAATTAAAATTTAAGACACTTATATTAGGATTTTAAGAGTCAAAAAACATAGATCATAGTTTTATGCCATCTCATCGTATTTTCCTCGTTCTTAGCTTTCTAGTGATTTAAATGGGGAGTCAAATGGAGCTATGGTACAAAAGTTATGGCTCCCACAAATTTTGCCACCAATTGGGGTAGAACCATCACCCAAATTTTCACCTTAAATGTTTCTCGGATAATTCCTCCCTCCTTAAGAATTAATGGTCCCCATTACATCAATATTTTTCATCAAGTGTGATAGTTGTGTTTTGATTTGATTCCTCATGCATAATTAGAATGGAATGTGCTTTATAGAGCTCTGTAGGGCTTGATTATTCACCATTTATGTCTAACTATTAGTCTGTGGATGGAAGGCCATAAACTTCCTCAACTTGATATCTATTTTCTTTTGTTGTTGTGTTGTTTGTGTATTCAAGGCTTTAACATCGGTCCTTTTACATTTTTATGGCTTGACCACCATGAGAATAAATTTTTTGGCACCAATCAGGGAGATAGATGTAGAAGGTAGTACCTCTGGTATCCTATAGTGCCATGTTCCAAGAGTGAGGGTGATCCTTCAAGTTCTTGATTCATATGTTCCATGTCAATCATACATGAATGGATTACCAAAGAGTACATCACAAACATCTAGATTGACCACATCACACAAGACCTCATCTTGCAAAGGTTTTATTGCATATAAGAGAAGACACTGGTGGGTGACATGAAATTTTTTCCTTAGACCCAACCATCCAATAATGTATGGCTTTGGGTTAGCATTCATGTACAAATTTAGGATTTCAACAACATTAGTAAATATTAAATTCTTTTGACTTCCAAAATCAAGAATGAAATGTAGAGGCTTACCTTTCACCCATATCTTAGAGTGAAATAACCTGTCCTTATCATCTAGCCTCTCCTCATGGATCTATAATGAAGCAACAATGGCATTAGGGTTATCATCTACAATCTCTTATTCATCCTCTTCAATTGTAGGGTGTGTATGAGGTAGAGTAGTGGATGTTGAAGATTATGACTTAGAAATTAGGAACTTGATGGCTCAACATTCCACTATGGAGTGAGTTATAGATTTATGGTAATCACATCATTTACCAATCTTCCCTTCTTTTTAATTCAAATTTTGGCCTCATGTTTGACCTTCTTTGTCACTTTTCTATTTTGAAGGCTGACTCTTCGTATTCATTCTTCTATGCTTCTACTCTATATTCATCATGGACTTGTACGCCTCACTAAGAGCTTCCAAATTAAAGAGTTCCATTCTCCCCATATATACCATTGTAGTCCATCATGATATTTAATAACTTTATGTTTTTCACTTTTTTGGATGCCCAATATCATAGATAGAGAATGAAAAATGTCAATGTAATCTTAAACAGACTATTCCTTACCTTGGTGAAGTTGTTGCCACTCTATATACAAATCATAATATGATCCAATGGGGTAGTATTATTCCTTTATTGCTTTTATAAAATCATTCCAAGTAGGTTCTACCTCAAGGCCAATATCATCCATACTGAATCTCTTTTTATACACTTTTCATTAATTTTTGATAAGCAATGATACTTTCAAAAGAGGAAAAATGATCTCTTTATCTATGAATTTATTTACAAAAAAATAATATGACAATTGATCCAACTAATTTTCTACTACAACAACATCAAATTTGTCTTCAAATATAGGGATATCAAAATTCACTTGAACCTTGAAGGGTGTTGGGGCACTAAAAATATGTGAGGTTGTAGATGAAGAGCTATAATTTCCCATCAAAATTTGTTAGAGATTTTGGGTGAATTGTTATAACATATATGCTTGTTGATTTTGGAGGGCTTCATTCACCATTTCCTTGAAATGATCTGATGTCTTGATGTTGTTTGCCATTTGAGGTCATTTGAAGCAAATAGGTGGATAGTCTACTAGTTCTATTATTTTCCATCCAATTTTTTTGTAATCTAAACTCATCCTCAAGATCATACACTCTAAATACAAACCACTCTAATATCAATGATTAAAACTTAAGAGATTTGGTTAAAATATAATTCAAAAAATAAGAATAAGACAATTGTAATAATGTTATCTCTGAGAAGAGTTTTTTTATTGATCAAATTTGTAGATCTAAACATATACATATCTATGAGAAGAGATGTCTGATTGTCTTTTTAGGATACATCTATTTTTATACATACTTTGAAGGTAGGAGGATGTGGAAGGTCGCCAATCTTGAGGGAGATGAAGTGGTTCGACATCCATGATTGACAATATTACAAAATTCAAGAAATTACTATTTTTAAACAACACTATTGAAATTAAAATTGAGGAAACTTCTATTGAAACTTTGAGGGTTAAAAACTATCGATCATAGCTAGATTCCATCTCATCACATTAACTTGATTATTAGCTTTCTAATAGTTTAAACAGTGATTCAAACAGACCTATGGTACAAAATTTATGGCTCCTAAAAGTTCTACCACTAATTGGGGTAGAACCGTCACCTAAATTATCCCTTGAAATGTTTCTTGAATCATTCCTCCCTCCTTGACATGTAATGGTCCCCATTGTATCAATATTATCTATCAAGTGTGGTATTTGTATTTTGATCTTGATTCTTGATTCATATTTGAGATGGACTATGCTTTGTGGAGCTGTCTAGGGCCTGATTGTTCACCATTTTTGTCTAACCATCAGTCTATGGATGAAAGGCCATGAACTTCCTCAGCTTAGTATTTTTTTTTCCTATTCTTGTGTTATTTGTGTAGTCATGGCTACAACATCAACCTTTTTAGATTTTTGTGGTTTGACCACCATGAGAATGAATTTATTGACACTAATTACGAAGACATATATAAAAGGTTGTACTTTTGTTACCCTATATCACCATGTTCCAAGAGTGAGGGTGATCCTTCAAGTTCTTAATTCATAGAAGCCATGTGGATCATACATGAAAGGCTAACCAAGGAGTACATTGCAAACATCTAGATTGACCACATCACACAAGCTCTCATCTTGAAAAGATTTTATTGCATATAAGAGAAGACATTGGTGGGTGACATAGAGGTTTATCCTTGGACTCAACCATTAAATATTGTATGGCTTTGGGTGTGGCTTCATAGATAAATTTAGGATTTTCACAACATTAGTAGAGATTAAATTCTTTTGACTCCCACTATCAAGAATAAAATGTAGAGGCTTACCTTTCACCCATAACTTAGTGTGAAACAACCTTTCCTTATCATCTAGCCTCTCCTCGTGAGTCTGTGATGAAGGAATGATGGCATCAAGCTTAGCATCTACAATCTCTTTTTCATCCTCTTCGACTATAGAGTGTGTATGAGGTAGAGCAGTATATGTTGAGGATTGTAACATAGAAAGTAAGGATTTGATGGCTTAACATTATTATTTGGAGAGAGTTCCATATTTATAGTAATCACACCATTTCTCAATCTTTCCTTCCTTTTTATTCCAATTTTGAGCTCATGTTTGATCTTCTTTGTCACTTTTCTATTTTAAAACCTGACTCTGTATATTTATTTTTCCATGCTTATACTCAATCTTCAACATGAACTTGTACACCTCACTAAGATTTTCCAAATTGAAGATTTCAATTTCCTCTCATATATACCATTGTAGTCCACCATAATATTTAATAACTTTATATTTCTCACTTTCCTAGATATCTAATCTTGTAGATAGAGAATGAAAACTATCAATGTAATCTTGAATAGACTATTCCTTACCTTGGTGAATTTGTTGCTACTCTATATACATATCATCATATGCTCTAATGGTGTAGTATTCTTTCTTTACAAATTCTATAAAATCATCCCATGCAGGTTCCATCTCAAGGCTAATATCATCCATACTAAATCTCTTCTTGTACACTTTCCATCAATTTTTGATAGGCAATGATGCTTTCAAAAGAGCAAAAGTGATCTTCTCTTTATTGATAATTTTTTTATATAAAAATAGGATGAAAATTGATACAACCAATTTTATACTATATCAACATTGATTTTTCTTTCAAATGTATTCATATCAAAATTCACCCGAACCTTGAAGGGTGTTGGGGTACTGAAAAGATGTGGGATTGTAGATGAGGAGCTAGAATTTTCCATCAATATTTATTGGAGAATTTAAGTGAATTATTGTATCATCTTCTCTTTCTACTACTAGAGGGATTCATTTATTATTTATTTTAAAGGATTGGATGTCTTGGGTTTTTCCATAATTTAACGTCATTTGAAGTGAACAAGTGGATAGTCTATTAGTTCTATTATTTTCTACCTAAACTTCCTATAATCTGACATCATCCTTGAAATAATACACTCTAAAGACAAACCACTATGATACTACTTATTTAAAAATCAATATATTTGGCTAAAATATAATTAAAGAAACAACAATAACATAATTATAATAATTCTATCTCTAAAAAGAGATGTCTTATTGATCAAATTTACAAATCTAAACATATGTTTTTCTTTGAGAAGAGATGTCTGATTGATTTTTAGAGATACATCTATTTTTATAGATACTTTTAGGGTAGGATGAGGATGTGAAAGATCACCAATCTTGAGGGAGATGATGTGGTTTGAATTTCACGATTTGCAACATTACAAAATTTGAGAAATTACTATTTTTAGAAACTTATTATTTTTAGACTGCACTATTAAAATTGGAATTTAGGACACTTCCATTAATATTTTTTGAAAAAAATCTATTGATCATATCTTGATGCCATCTCAACATGTTATCCTCATCCTTATCCTTCTAATATTTCAAACGGAGAGTCAAATGGAGTTATGATGAAAAAGTTATGGCTCTTAGAAGTTCTACCAACAATTGAGGTAGAACTGTCACCCGAATTATTACCTGAAATGTTGCTCACATCATTTCTCCCTCTGTGACAATTAATTGTACCCATTAAATCAATATTTTTCATAATGTGGTAGTTGTGTTTTGATTTGATTCCTGATGCATACTTGGAATGAACTGTGCTTGGTGGAAGTGTGTAGGGCTTGATTATTCACCATTTCTATCTGACCATCAGTCTATAGATGGAAGGCTATGAAATTCTTTAGCTTGGTATCTATTTTATTTTATTTTTGTGTTATTTGAGTAGTTAGGGCTACAAGATTATCCCTTTTATATTTATATGGCTTGACCACTATGAGAATGAATTTCTTAGCATTAATCAGGGAGATAGATGTAGAAGGTGGTATCTCTAGTACTGTATAACACCATGTTTAAAGAGTGAGGGTGATCCTTTGATTTCTGGATTCATAGATGTCATGTCGATGATACATAAATGGCTAATCAAGGATTACATTACAAAAATCTAGATTGACCACATCACACAAGACTTCATCTTGAAAAAGTTTTATTACATATGAAAGAAGACATTGGTGGGTGACATGGAGGTTTCTCCCTGAACTCAACCATCCAATATTTTATGGATTTGGGTGAGGCTTCATGGATAGATTTAGGATTTTCACAATATTAGCAAAGATTAAATTTTTTGACTCCCACTATCAAGAATGAAGTTCATAGGCTTACCTTTCACCCATAACTTAGATTAAAACAATGTTCCCTTGTCATTTGGTCTCTCCTCATTGGTCTGTGATGATGTAATGATGGCATCGGGCTCAACATCTAAAATATCTTCTTCATCCTCTTTGAGTGTAGGGTGTGTATGAGGTAGATCAGTAGATGTTGAGGATTTTGACTCAAAAATCAAGGATGTGATGGCTCGACATTTTTATTTGGAGTGAGATCTATATTTGTGATAATCACACCATTTGCCAATCTTCTCTTCCTTTTGATTCTAATTTTGCCCTCGTGTTTCACCTTTTTAACACTTTTATATTTTGAAGGTTGACTCTTCGTATTCATCCTTTCATGATTCTACTTAATTTTTACCATGAACTTGTATGCTTCATCAAGGGTTTCCAAATTAAAGATTTTTATTTCCCCTCATATATACCATTGTAGTCCACCGTGATATTTGAGAACCTTGTGTTTCTCACTCTCCTGAATGCTCAATTTCATAGATAGAGAATGAAAAATATCAGTCTAATTTTGAATAGACTCTTATTTACTTTGGTGAAGTTATTTCCACTCTATATACAGATCATCATATGCTCCAATGAGGTAGTATTATTTATTTATAGCTTTTACAAAATTGTTCTAGGTAGGTTCCACCTCAAGGCCAATATCATCTGTACTGAATCTCTTCTTGTACTCTTCCCACCAATTTCTGATAGTCAATGATGCTTTCAATAGAATATAAGTGATCTTCTCTTTATCAATGAATTTATTTATAAAAAAATAGGATGATAATTTATCCAACTAATTTTCTATTACATCAACATCAATTTTTCCTTCAAATGTAGGGATATTAAAATTTACCTGAATCTTGAAGGGTGTTGTGGTGCTGAAAAGATGTGGGGTTGAAAAAGAGGAGCTATAATTTCCCATCAAAATTTGTTAAAGAATTTAAGTGAATTGTTTTAGCATCTATGATTTCTACTATTGGAGGGTTTCATTCATCATTTCCTTGAAAGGATTTGATGTCTCAGTGTTGTCCACCATTTGAGATCGTTTGAAGAGAACAGATGGATAGTCTGTTGGTTCTATTATTTTTCACCTTAGCTTCCTATATTTTGACCTCATCCTTGAGATCATACACTCTAAAGTCAAACTATACTGATACCACTGATTTAAAACTTAGGAGCTTTAGTTGAGAGATAATTCAAGAAACAAGAATAACATAATTGTAATAATGCTATCTCTAAGAAGAGAGGTTTTATTGATCAAATTTACAAATCCAAACATATGCTTATCTTTGAGAAGTGATGTTTGATTGCCTTTTTTAGATAAATATCTTTTTATACATACTTTGAAGGTAGGATGATGATGCGAAAGGTCACTAATCTTGAGGGAGATGAAGTGGTTCATCTTCTATGATTTACAATATTACAGAATTCAAGAAATTACTATTTTTAGAAACTTACTATTTTTAGACTATATTATTAAAATTAAAATTTAGGAAAATTTTATTAGGATTTCAAGGGTAAAAAAATATGGAGCATAGCTCAATTCCATCTCATCACATTCTCCTCATTCTTAACTTTCCAACGGTTCAAATAGAGCTATGGTACAAAAGTTATAGCTCCCAAAAGTTCTGCCACCAATTGGGGTACAACCGTCACCCAAATTTTCACTTAAAATATTGATCAAAATGTTTCTCCCTATAATATAATCAATGGTACCCATTACATCAATATTTGTCATCAAATGTGACAATTGCGTTTTGATTTGATTCATGATGCATACTTGGAATAGACTATGCTTTGTGGAACTATGTTTTGTAGAGCTATGTAGGGCTTGATTGGTCACCATTTCTATTTGACCATTAGTATGTAGATGGAAGGCCATAAAATTCCTTAGATTGGTATCTATTTTCTTCTATTATTGTGTTATTTATGTAGTCAGGGATGCAACATCAACCCTTTTGAATTTTTTTGGCTTGACCACTATGACAATGAATTTCTTGGCACTAATAAGGGAGATAGATGTAGAAGGTGGTACCTATTATACCCTATAGCATCATGTTCCAAAAGTGAGTGATATTTTGAGTTATTCATTCATAGATGTCATGTTGATCATATATAAATGACTGACCAAGGAGTACATCATAAACATCTATATTGACCACATCACACAAGACCTCATCTTAAAAAGGGTTTATTACATATGAGAGAAGACATTGGTGGGTAACACTGAGGTTTCTCCCTAGACTCAACCATCCAATACTATATGGATTTTGGTAAGGCTTCATGCATAAATTTAAGCTTTTCATAACATTAGTAGAGATTAAATTATTTTGACTCTCACTATCAATAAAGTAAAATACAAACTTATCTTTCACCCATAACTTAGAGTGAAACATATTTTTCTTATCTTCTGGCCTCTTTTCATGGGTCTCTGTTGAAGCAATGATGGCATCAGGCTCCACATATATAATCTCTTCTTCATCCTTTTCAACTATAGGGTGTGTATGAGGGAGAGTAGTAGATGTTGAAGATTGTGACTCAAAAAGTAAGTACTTGGTGGCGCAACATTCTTCTTTGGAGTGAGTTCTAGATTTGTGGTCATCTCACCATTTCCTAGTCTTCCCTTCCTTTTTATTCCAATTTTAGCCTCATGTTTGACCTTCTTTTTCACTTTTGCATTTTGAAGGCCGACTCTTTATATTCATTCTTCCATCCTTTTGCTCAATTTTCATCGTGAACATGTACACCACATCAAGGGTTTCCAAATTGAAGAGTTCTATTTCCCCTTATATATATCATTTTAGTTCACCACGATATTTAAAAACTTTATGTTTCTCACTTTTTTGGATGCCCAATCTCATAGATAGAGAATGAAAAATATTAGTGTAATCTTGAACAGACTGTTCCTTAGCTTGATAAAGTTTTTACCACTCTATATATAGATCATCATATTCTCTAATGGGGTAGTATTCTTCTTTTATAGGTTCTATAAAATCATGCTAAGGAGGTTCCACTTCAAGGCCTATATCATCCATATTGAATCTCTCCTTATACACTTCCCATAATTTTTTGATAGGCAATGATGCTTTCAAAAGTGCAAAGTGATCTTCTCTTTATCAATAAATAGAAAAATAGGATCATAATTGATCCAACTAATTTTATACTACCTTAGCATTGATTTTTCCTTCAAATATAGGGATATCAAAATTCACCTGAACCTTAAAGGGTGTTGGGAAACTAAAAAGATGTGGGGTTGTAGATGAAGAGCTAGAATTTTCTATCAAGATTTGTTGGAGAATTTAGGTGAATTATTGTATCATTTTCACTTTTTACTACTAGAGGGCTTCATTCACCATTTCCTTGAACATATTAGATGTCTCAGTATTATCAACCATTTGAGGTCATTTAGAGTGAATAGGTGAATAGTACTAGTTCTATTATTTTCCACTCAAGTGTCTTGTAATTTGATCTTATCCTCAGGATTATACACTCTAAAGATAAACTGATCTAATACCACTGATCCAAAACTCAAGAGTTTTGGTTAAAAAATAATTCAAGAAATAAGAATAACATAATTAGAATAATGTTATCTCTAAGAAGATATGTCTGATTGCCTTTTCAGGTTACATCTATTTTTATACATACTTTGAAGGTAGGAGGAGGATGTGGAAGGTCATCAATCTTGAGGGAGATGAAGTGGTTCCAATTCCATGATTTACAACATTATAGAATTCAAGAAATTACTATTTTTAGAAACTTACTATTTTTAAACTACACTATTAAAATTTATGACACTTTGATTGAGTTTTTGGGGATCAAAAATCATCAACCATAGCTCGATGTTATCTCATCATGTCATCCTCATTATTATCTTTCCAATTATTTAAACAAGGATTCAAGCAGAGTTATGGTTGAAAAGTTATAGCTCCTGAAAGTTCTACCAACAATTGGGGTAGAGCCATCTCACAAATTATCCCTTGAAATGTTTCTCAAATCATTCGTCCCTCCTTGAGAAGTAATGGTCCCCATTGCATCAAGATTTATCATCAAGTGTGGTAGTTGTGTTTTGATTTAATTCCTCATGCATACATGGAATGGATTGTGCTTTATAGAGCTATATAGGTCCCAATTGTTCACCATTTCTATCTGACCATTAGTCTATGGATAGAAGGCCATAAACTTCCTCAGCTTAGTATCTATTTTATTCTATTGTTGTGTTATTTGTGTAGTCAGAGTTGTAACATTAGTCTTTTTGGATTTTTATGGCTTGACCACCATATTAAAAAAATTCTTGGTACTAATTAGGGAGACAAATGTAATATGTCATACCTCTGGTACCCTATAAAACCATGTTCCAAGAGTAAGGGTGATCCTTCAAGTTCTTGATTCATAGATGCCATGTCGATCATACATGAATGGCTAACCAAGGAGTAAATCACAAATATCTAGATTGACCACATCACATAAGACCTCATTTTGGAAAGGTTTTATTGCATATGAGAGAAGATATTGATGGGTGACATGAAGGTTTCTCCCTGGACTCAACCATCCATTACTATATGGCTTTGGGTGAAGCTTTATGGACAAATTTAGGCTTTTAACAACATTAACATAGATTAAGTTCTTTTGACTCCCACTATCAAGAATGAATTGTAAATGCTTATTTTCACTCATAACTTAAAGTGAAACAGTCTTTCCTTATTATTTGGCATCTCCTCATGGATCTATGATGAAGTAATGATGGCATTAGGATCAAAATTTACAATCTCTTCTTCATCTTCTTCAACTCTACTGTGTGTATGAGGTAGAGAAGTAAATGTTGAGGATTGTATCTTAAAAATTAAGGACTTGATGGCTCAATATTCATATTTAGAGTGAGTTACAGATTTGTGGTAATCGCACAATTTTTTAGTCTTCTCTTCCTTTTGCTTCTAATTTTGGCCTCGTATTTGACCTTCTTTGTCACTTTTCCATTTTTTAAAGTTGAACCTTCATATTCATTCTTCTATGCTTCTTCTCAATCTTCACCATGAAATTTTATGCCTCATTGAGGGTTTTTCAATTGAAGAGTTCCATTTCTCCTCGTATATAACATTGTATTCCATAATGATATTTTTAGACTTTATGTTTCTCACTTTCTTAGATGCCCAATCTCATAGATAGAGAATAAAAAATGTCAATATAATCTTGAACAGACTATTCCTTACCTTGCCAAAAAATTTGCCACTCTATATAAAGATCATCATATGATCCAATGGCATAGTATTCTTCCTTTACAGCTTCTATAAAATCAACCTAGGTAGGTTTCAACTCAAGGCCAATATCATCCATACTGTATCTCTTCTCATAGACTTTCCACCAATTTTTGATAGGCAAAGCTGCTTTCAAAAGAGTAAAAGTGATCTTCTCTTTATCAGTGAATTTATTTATAGAAAAATAGGATGATAATTGATCTAACTAATTTTATACTATATCATCATTGATTTTGCCTTCAAATTTAAGGATATCAAAATTCACCTGAAGCTTAAAGGGTGTTGGGGCACTGAAAAGATGTGGGGTTACAGATGAGGAGCTAAAATTTTCTATCAAGATTTGTTAGAAAATTTGGGTGAATTATTGTAGCATCTACACTTGATAATACTATAGGGATTCATTCATCATTTTCTTGAAAATATCAGATGTCTCGGTGTTAGATTCTATTTGAGGTCATTTAGAGCAAATAGGTGAATAGTTTACTGGTTCTATTATTTTCCACCCAAATTTCTTGTAATTTGACCTCATCCTCAGGAATATAAACTCTAAACACAAACCACTCTGATATCACTGATCCAAAACTTAGGAGCTTTGTTTGAAATATAATTTAAGAAACAAGAATAACATAATTTTATTAATGCTATCTCTGAGAAGAGATATTTTATTGATTAAATTTATAGATCCAAACATATGCCTAACTCTGAGAAGAGATGTATGATTAGCTTTTGAGGCTACATCTATTTTTATACATACTTTAAATGTAGGATAAGGATGTGGAAGTTCACCAATATTGAGGGAGATGAAGTGGTTTGACTTCCATGATTTACAACATTATAGAATTCAAGAAATTACTATTTTTAGAAACTTACTATTTTTAGAAACTTGTTATTTTTAGATTGCACTATTAAAATTAAAATTTAAGATACTTTGATTGGACTTTTAGGGGTCAAAAAACATTGATCATATCTCATATCTCTATTTAATCTCATCATGTTTTTCTCATTCTTAGCTTTCCAACAGTTCAAATGGGGAGTCAAACGGAGCTATGGTGCAAAAATTATGGCTCTCAAAAGTTCTTTCACCAATCGGGGTAGAACCATCACCTAAATTATCACTTAAAATGTTTCTCAGATAATTCCTCCCTCTTTGAGAAGTAATGGCCTCCATTGCATCAAGATTTATCATCCAGTGTAGTTGTGTTTATATTTGATTCTTGATGCATACTTTGAATAGACTATGCTTTATGGAGCTATACATGGCTTGATTGTTCACCATTTATGTCTGACCATTAGTCTATAGATGGAAGGCCATGAAATTTCTTAGCTTGGTATCTATTTTCTTCTATTTTTGTGTTGTTTGTGTAGTCAAGGTTCCAACATCAATCCTTTTAGATTTTTGTGGCTTGTCCACCATGAGAATGAATTTATTGGCACTAATCAGGAAGACAAATGTAGAAGGTGGTACATTTTGGTACCTTATAGTGTCATGTTCCAAGAGTGAGGGTGATTTTTCGAGTTCTTGATTGATATATGCCATGTAGATCATACATGATTGGCTGACTAAGGCATACATCACAAACATCTAGATTGAACACATACAAAAAACCTCATCTTAAAAAGGTTTTATTACATACAAGGGGAGACATTGGTGGGTGACACAGAGGTGTCTCCTTGGACTCAACTATATAATACTATATGGCTTTGGGTGAGGCTTCATGGATAGATTTAGGATTTTTAAAACATTAGCAGAGATTAAATTTTTTTGACTCCCACTATCAAAAATAAAATGTAGAGGCTTACCTTTCACCTATAGCTTAGAGTGAAACAACCTTTCCTTGTTATCTAGCCTCTCCTCATGGTATGTGATGAAGTAATGATGGTATCGAGCTTAGTATCTACAATCTCTTCTTCATCCTCTTTGATTTCAAGGTGTGTATGAGGTAGATTAGTAGATGTTGAGTATTGTGACTTAGAAAGTAAGGACTTGATGGCTCAACATTCTTCTTTGGAGTGAGTTCTATATTTTTCATAATAACACTATTTCCCAGTCTTTTACTCTTTTTGCTTCCAATTTTGGCCTCATGTTTGACCTTCTTTATCACTTTTTCATTTTAAAGGCTGACTTTTCATATTCATTCTTCCATGCTTCTGCTCAATCTTCACCATGAACTTTTATGCCTTATTGAGGGTTTCCAAATTAAAGAGTTCCATTTCCCCATGTATATACTATTGTAGTCCACCATGATATTTTAGAACCTTATGTTTCTCACTTTCTTGGATGCCCAATCTCATAAATAGAGAATAAAAAATGTTAGTGTAATCTTAAATAGATTATTCCTTACTTTGGAAAAATTGTTGTCACTCTATATATAGATCATCATATGCTCCAATGGGGTATAATTCTTCCTTTAAAGCTTCTATAAAACTATACCAAGTAGGTTCTACTGCAAGGTTATTATCATCCATACTAAACCTCTTTTTGTACACTTATCACTAATTTTTAATAGGTAATGATGCTTTCAAAAGAGTAAAAGTGATCTCTTTATCTGTGAATTTATTTACATAAAAATAGAATGATAATTGATCCAACCAATTTTATACTACATCAACATTGATTTTCTCTTCATATGTAGGGATATCAAAATTAACCTAAACCTTAAAGGGTGTTGGGGCACTAAAAAGATGTGGAGTTATAGATGAGGAGATATAATTTCCCATCAAGATTTGTTGGAGAATTTAGGTGAATTATTATAGCATATGCACCCTCTGCTACTAGAGGCCTTCATTCACCATTTCCTTGAAAGGATTGGATGTCTCAGTGTTGTCCACCTATTGAAATCATTCAGAGTGAATAGGTGGATAGTCTTTTGGTTCTATTATTTTTCATCCAAGATTTTTGTAATCTAACCTCATCTTCAAGAACATACACTCTAAAGACAAACCACCGATCCAAAACTCAAGATATTTGGTTGAAAGATAATTCAAGAAACAAGAATAACATAATTGTAATAATGATATCTCTAAGAAGAGATATTTTATTGATCAAATTTGTAGATCCAAACATATGCCTGTCTCTGAGAAGAGATGTCTAATTACCTTTTTGAAATACATCTATTTTTATACATACTTTTAAGGTATGAGGAGGATGTGGAAGGTCACAAATATTGAGGGAGATGAAGTGGTTTGACTTTCATGATTTACAACATTACGAAATTTGAGAAATTACTATTTTTAAAAACTTACTATTTTTAGACTACACTATTAAAATTAAAATTTATAATATTTTTATCTATATTCTATGGATAAAAAATATTTATCATATCTCTATGCCATCTCATCATGTTCTCCTTATTATTAACTTTTCAACAGTTCAAATGGGGAGTCAAATGGAGCTATGGTGAAAAAGTTATGGCTCCTAAAAGTTCTACCATCAATTGGGATAGAACCATCCCCTGAATTATCACCTAAAATGTTGTTCAAATCATTCATCCCTCCTTGAGAAGCAATGGTCCCTATTGCATCAAGATTTGTCATCAAGTGTGGTAGTTGTATTTTGATCTGATTTTTGATGCATACTTGGAATGGAATGTGCTTTGTGGATCTATGTAGGGCCTGATTGTTCATCATTTGTATCTAACCATTAGTCTATTGATTGAAGGCCATGAAATTCCCTAGCTTAGTATCTATTTTATTCTATTTTTATGTTATTTGTGTAGTCAGAGCTACAACATTGGCCTTTTTAGATTTCTATGGGTTGAGCACCATGAGAACAAATTTTGTGGTACTAATTAGAGAGATAGATGTAGAAGGTAGTACCTTTGGTACCCTATATCATCATATTCCAAGAGTGAGGGTGATCCTTTGAGTTCTTGATTTTTAGATTCCATGTCGATCATACATGAATGGCTGACCAATGAGTACATCACAAATATCTAGATTTACCACATCACATAAGACCTCATCTTGAAAAGGCTTTATTGCATATGAGAGAAGACATTAGTGGGTGACATGGAGGTTTCTTCCTAAACTCAACCATCCAATACTATATGGCTTTGGGTGAGGCTTCATAGACAAATTTAGGCTTTTCAAAACATTAATAGAGATTAAATTATTTTGACTTCCACTATCAAAAATAAAATACAGAGGCTTACCTTTCACCCATAATTTAGAGTAAAACAACCTTTCTTTGTCATCTATCCTCTCCTCATGGGTTTGTTATGAAGTAATGATGGCATCGAGCTCAACATCTATAATCTCTTCTTCATCCTTTTTAACTGCAGGGTGTGTATGAGGTAGAGCATTAAATATTGAGGATTGTGATTCAAAAAGTAGGGACTTGATGGCTTGACATTCTTCTTTAGAGTGAGTTCCATATTTGTGATAATCACACTCTTTTTTAGTCTTCCTTCCCTTTTATTCAAATTGACCATCGTGTTTGACCTTCTTTATCACTTTTCTATTTTGAATGGTGACTCTTCATATTCATTCTTCCATGCTTCTACTAAATCTTCACCATGAACTTGTACACCTCACCAAGGGTTTCTAAATTAAAGAGTTCTATTTCTCCCCGTATATACCATTGTAGTTGACGAAAATATTTTAGAACCTTATCTTTCTCACTTTCATAGATACCCAATCTAACAAATAGAGAATGAAAAATGTTAGTGTAATCTTAAATAGACTATTATTTATCTTGGCAAAGTTGTTGCCACTCTATATACAGATCATCATATACTCTAACGGTGTCATATAATTCCTTTATAGCTTCCTATAAAATCATCTTATGTAGGTTCTATCTCAAGGCCAATAGCATCTATACTAAACCTCTTCTTGTAGATTTCCCACTATTTTTTGATAGGTAATGATGCTTTCAAAGAGTAAAAGTGATCTCTTTATCAATGAACTCATTTAAAAAAAAATAGGATGACAATTGATCCAACCAATTTTCTACTGCATCAGCATTGATGTTTTCTTGAAATGTATGGTTATTAAAATTCACTTGAACCTTGAAGGGTGTTGGGGCACTGAAAATATGTGGGGTTGTAGATGATGAGATAGAATTTCCCATTAGGATTTATTGGAAAATTTAGGTGAATTATTGTAGAATCTACATTTGTTACTGCTAGTGGGATTCATTTATCATTTCTTTGAAAGGATCATATGTCTCAGTGTTGTCTACTATTTGAGGTCATTTTGAGTGAACATGTGGATATTCTATTGGTTCTATTATTTTACACCAAAGCTTCTTATAATCTGAATTTATCCTTAGGATCATACACTCTAAATACAAACCACTCTAATACAACTGATGCAAAAATAAGGAGCTTTGATTGAAAGATAATTCAAGAAATAATAATAATATAATTGTAATAATGCTATCTCTGAGAAGAGATGTTTTATTAATCAAATTTGTAGATCTAAACATATGCCTATCTCTGTGAAGAGATGTCTGATTGCTTTTTTGAGCTACATATATTTTTATACATACTTTGAAGGTAGGAAGAGGATGTGGAAGGTCATAAATATTGAGGGAGATGAAGTGGTTTGACTTCCATGATTTATAACATTATAAAATTTGAGAAATTACTATTTTTAGATTTCACTATAAAAATTAAAATTTAGGACACTTCTATTGATATTTTTGAGGTCAAAAACCATTGATCATATCTCTATGTAATCTTATCATGTTCTACTCATTCTTTGCTTTCCAACAGTTCAAACGGGGAGTCAAACAGAGCTATGATGTAAAACATATGACTCTCAGAAGTTCTACCACCAATTGGGGTAGAACCATTAGCTGAATTATCACATAAAATGTTGCTCAGATCATTCCTCCATCTTTGAGAAGTAATGGTTCCCATTTTATCAATATTTTCATCAAATTTGGTTGTTGTGTTTTGATTTGATTCTTGATGCATACTTAGAAAGGACTATGATTTGTGAAGCTATACTTTGTGGAGTTATGTAGGGTGTGATTGTTCACCATTTTTATTTGACCATTAGTCTATGGATGGAAGACTATGAAATTACTTAACTTGGTATCTATTTGCTTCTATTATTGTGTTATTTGTATAGTCAAGGCTGTAACATCAGCTCTTTTAGATTTATGTGGCTTGACCACCATGAGAATAGTTTTTTTGGCACTAATCAGGAAGATAGATGTAGAAGGTGGTACCTCAAGTACCCTTTAGCACCATGTTCCAAGAGTGAGGGTGATCCTTTGAGTTCTTGATTCATAAATTCCATATCGATCATATATGAATCGTTGACCAAGGAGTACATCACAAACATCTAGATTGACCACATCACATAAGACCTCATCTTGAAAAGGTTTTATTTCATATGAGAGAAGACATTGGTGGGTGACATGGATGTTTCTCCTTGGACTCAACCATCCAATATTGTATGGCTTTGAGTGAGGCTTCATGGATAGATTTAAGCTTTTCATAACATTAACAAATATTAAATTCTTTTGACTCCCACTATCAAGAATGAAATGTAGAAGCTTACCTTTCACTCGTAACATAGAGTGAAAAAATCTTTCCTTATCATTTGGCCTCTCCTCATGGGTCTATGATGAAGCAATGATGGCATCAAGTTTAGTATCTATAATCTCTTCTTCATCCTCTTTGACTGTAGGGTGTGTATGAGGTAGAGCAATAAATGTTGAAGATTGTGACTCAAAAAGCATGGACTTAATGGCTTGACATTATTATTTAGAGTGAGTTCCAAATTTATGGTAATCACACTATTTACTAGTCTTCCCTTCCTTTTGCTTCTAATTTTGGCCTCATGTTTGACCTTCTTTGTCACTCTATGTATTCATTCTTCCCTGCTTCTGCTCAATCTTCACCACAAAATTGTACTTCCTCATCAAGGGTTTTCTTATTGAAGGGTTCCATTTCCCCTCGTATATAACATTTTAGTCCACCATGATATTTGAGAACCTTGTGTTTCTCACTTTCTTGGATTCCAAATCTCATAGATAGAGAATGAAAATTGTCAGTTTAATCTTTAACAAACTATTCCTTACTTTGGTGAAGATTTTGCCACTCTGTATATAGATCATCATATGCTCCAATCAAGTAGTATTTTTCACTTAAATCATTCTATAAAATCATTCTAGGTAGGTTCCACCTCAAGGCCAATATCATCCATACTGAATCTTTTCT
Source organism: Torreya grandis (assembly GCA_037957365.1). Taxonomy (NCBI): domain Eukaryota; kingdom Viridiplantae; phylum Streptophyta; class Pinopsida; order Cupressales; family Taxaceae; genus Torreya; species Torreya grandis. The sequence goes on along the minus strand of JARHVA010004427.1, from coordinate 603,718 downwards.
TGTACACTTTCTAGCAATTTTTGATAGGTAATGATGATTTTAAAAGAGCAAAAGTGATCTTTTCTTTATCAATGAATTTATTTATAAAAAATAGGATGAAAATTTATCCAACCAATTTTCTACTACATCAACAGGGATTTTTCCTTCAAATGTAGGGATATCAAAATTTACCTAAACCTTGAAGGGTGTTAGGGTATTGAAAAGATGTGGGCTTATAAATGAGGAGATAGAATTTTCTATCAAGATTTGTTAGAGAATTTGAGTGAATTTTTTTAGCATTTACAGTTGTTACTGCTAGATGGCTTCATTAACTATTTCTTTGAAAATATCAAATGTCTCAGCTTTTTCTACTATTTGAGGTCATTTGGAGTGAATAGGTGGATAGTTTGTTGGTTCTATTATTTTCCACCCAAACATCTTATAATTTGACCTCACCCTTAAGATCATACACTCTAAATACAAACCATTCTAATACAACTGATCTAAAACTGAGGAGCTTTGGTTGAAATATAATTCAAGAAACAATAATGACATAATTGTAATAATGCCATGTCTTAGAAGAGTTTTTTTATTGATTAAATTTTTAGATCTAAACATATGTCTATCTCTAAGAAGATATGTCTGATTGTATTTTCAAGATACATCTATTTTTATACATACTTTTAAGGTAGGATTAGGATGTGGAAGGTCACCAATCTTGAGGGAGATTAAGTGGTTCAACTTCCATGATTTACAACATTACACAATTCAAAAAATTATTATTTTTGGAAACTTATTATTTTTAGACTACACTATTAAAATTAAAATTTAAGATACTTACATTAGGATTTTAGGTGTCAAAAATAATTGACTATATATCAATGCCATCTCATCACATTCTTCTCATTCTTAGCTTTCCAATGATTAAAATGCGGAGTTAAACAAAGCTATAGTGCAAAAGTTATGACTCCAAGAAGTTTTGCCACCAATTGGGATAGAACCGTTGCCTGAATTGTTACCTAAAATGTTGCTAGGATCATTTCTACCTCCCCCATTGAATCAAGATTTGTTATCAAGTGTGGTAGTTGTGTTTTGATTTTATTTCTGATGCATACTTAGAATGGGTTGTGCTTTGTGAAGCTGTGCTTTATGAAGCTATGCAGGGCCCAATTGTTCACCATTTCTATTTGACGATCAGTCTATAAATGGAAGGTTGTGAAATTACTTATCTTTGTATCTATTTACTTTTGTTGTTATGTTGTTTATGTAGTCAGGGCTGCAACATCAACCCTTTTAAATTTTTATGGCTTGACCACCATGAGAACAAATTTCTTGGCAATAATTAGCGAGATGGATGTAGAAGGTGGTACCTTTGGTATCCTATAGCATCGCGTTCCAAGAGTGAAGGTGATCCTTCGAATTCTTGATTCATAGATGCTATGTCAATCATATATGAATGGATAACTAAGGAGTACATCACAAACATCTAGATTGACCACATTACACAAGACCTCATCTTGGAAAAGTTTTATTATATATGAGAGAAAAAATTGTTGGGTGACATGGAGGTTTCTTCCTAAACTCAACCATCTAATACTATATAGATATGTTTGAGGCTTAATATATAGATTTATACTTTTCACAACATTAACATATATTAAATTCTTTTGACTTCCACTATCAATAATGAAATGTAAAGGCTTACCTTTCACCCATAACTTAGAGTGAAATAACCTTTCCTTATCATTTGGCCTCTCCTCATGGGTATGTGATGAAGCAACGATGACATTAGGCTCAACATCTACAATCTCTTCTTTATCCTCTTCAACTATAGGGTGTGTATGAGGCAGAGTAGTAGATGTTGAAGATTGTAACTCAAAAAGTAGGGACTTAATGGCTCGACATTCTTCTTTAGAGTGAGTTACATATTTATGGTAATCACACCATTTCTTAGTCTTCCCTTAATTTTTCTTCCAGTTTTAACCTCATGTTTGACCTTCTTTTTCATTTTTCCATTTTGAAGGTTGACTCTTCATATTCAATCTTCTATGCTTCTACTCAATATTCACCGCAAACTTGTACACCTCATTGAGGGTTTGAAAATTGAAGAGTTTTATTTCCCCCTATATATATCATTTTATTCCACCATGATATTTGAGAACCTTGTATTTATCATTTTCTTAGATGCCCAATCTCACAGATAGAAAATGAAAAATGTCAATGTAATCTTAAACAAATTGTTCCTTACCTTGGTGAAGTTGTTATCACTCTATATATAGATCATCATATGCTCCAATAGGGTAGTATTATTCATTTATAGCTTCTATAAAACTATCACAGGTAGGTTCTACCTCAAGGACTATCATTCATACTGAATCTTTTCTTGTACACTTCCCATCAATTTTTGATAGGTAATGATGCTTTTAAAGAGCATCATTATTTATATAGAAATATGATGAAAATTGATCCAACCAATTTTTTACTACTTCAGTAATGATGTTTCATTCAAATATAGGGATATAAAAATTCAATTAAACCTTGAAGTAGTTTAGGGCAATGAAAAGATGTGGGGTTGTAGATGAGGAGCTAGAATTTTCCATCAGGATTTGATGGAGCATTTGGGTGAATTATTATAGCATCTATGTTTTCTTCTCTTAGAGGGATTCATTCATCTTTACCTTGAAAGGATCATATGTCTCAATGTTTTCTTCCATTTGAGATCATTTGGAGTGAATAGGTAGATAGTATATCAGTTCTATTATTTTCCACCCAAGTTTCTTATAATCTAACCTCACCCTCAATATCATACACTCTAAAGACAAACTGATCTGATACCACTAATCTAAAACTTAGAATATTTGGTTTAAAGATAATTCTAAAAAAAAGAATAACATAATTATAATAATGTTATCTATGAGAAGAGATGTTTTATTGATCAAATTTACAGATCCAAACATATGTCTATCTTTGAGAAGAGATGTTATATTGCCTTTTAGGCTACATATATATTTTCATATACTTTTAAGGTAGGAGGTAGATGTGGAAGGTCACCAATCTTGAGGGAGATGAATTGGTTTGAGTTCCACTATTTACAACATTACAAAATTCAAAAAATTACTATTTTTAGAAACTTACTATTTTTACACTACACTATTAAAAGTAAAATTTATGACACTTTCATTGAGATTTTGGAGGTCAAAAACCATCAAGCATATCTCTATTTCATCTCATCACTTTATCCTCATTCTTAGCTTTCCAATGGTTCAAATAGGGAGTCAAACAGAGCTATGGTGCAAAAGTTATGGATCCTAGAAGTTCCACCACCAATGAGGGTAGAACCATCACCCAAATTGTCACCTAAAGTGTTGCTTAGATCATTCCTCTCTCCTTGAGAAACAATGGTCCCCATTGCATCAATATTTTTCATCCAATGTGGTAATTATGTTTTAATTTGATACCTGATGCATACTTAGAATGGACTATGCTTTGTGAAGCTATACAAGGCTTGATTATTCACAATGTATATCTAACCATTAGTCTCTAGATGGAAGGTTATGAACTTTCTTATATTGGTATCTATTTTCTTCTATTGTTGTGTTGTTTGTGTAGTCAGGGATGCAATATCAGCACTTTTGGATTTCTATAGCTTGACCACCATGAGAATAAATTTATTATCACTAATCAGGGAGATAGATATAGAAGGTGGTATCTTTTGTACCCTATAGAAAATATTCCAAGAGTGAGAGTGATCCTTCAAGTTCTTGATTCATAGATTCCATGTTGATCATATATGAATGGCTGACCAAAAAGGTACATTATAAACATCTAGATTGACCACATCACATAAGACCTCATCTTAGAAAGGTTATATTGCATATGAGAGAAGAAATTGGTGGGTGACACAGAGGTTTCTCCCTAGACTCAACCATATAAGACTATATAGATTTGGTTGAGGCTTCATAGATAGATTTAGCCTTTTCACAACATTAGTAGAGATTAAATTCTTTTGACTCTCACTATCCAGAAAGAAATGCAGAGCTTACCTTTCACCCATAACTTAGAGTGATAAAATTTTTCCTTGTCATCTAGCCTCTCCTCATTGGTCTGTGATGAAGCAATGATGGCATTGGGCTCAACATCTACAATATCTTCTTCATCCTCTTTGACTGCATATGTGTATGAGGTAGAACAGTAGATTTTGAGGATTGTGACTAAGAAAGCAAGGACTTGATGGCTTGAAATTATTATTTGGATTGAGTTCAATATTTGTGGTAATCACACCATTTCCTAGTCTTCCCTTCTTTTTTCTTCCAATTTTATCCTCATGTTTGATCTTCTTTGTCACTTTTCCATTTTGAAGGCTGACTCTTCGTATTCATTCTTTCATGCGTCTACTCAATATTCACCATGAAATTATACACCTCATTGAGGGTTTTAAAATTGAAGAGTTCCATTTCCCCCCATATATACCACTTTAGTACACCATGATATTTGAGAACCTTGTATTTCTCACTTTTCTAGATGCCCAATCTTGTAGATAGAGAATGAAAATTGTTAGTATAATCTTGAATAGATTATTTTTTATTTTGGTGAAGTTATTTCCACTCTTTATACAGACCATCATATGCTCTAATGAAGTAGTATTATTCTTTTATAGATTCTATAAAATCATCTCAGATAGGTTCCACCTCGAGGCCAATATCTTCTGTACTAAATCTCTTCTTGTACACTTCCCACCAATTTTTGATAGGCAATGATGCTTTCAAAAGATAAAAAGTGATCTTCTCTTTATCAATGAATTTATTTACAAAAAAAGAATATAAAAATCGATCCAACTAATTTTATACTACATTGGCATTGATTTTGACTTCAAATGTAGGGATATCAAAATTCAACTAAACTTTGAAGGGTGTTGGGACACTAAAAAGATGTGGGGTTATAGATGAGGAGCTAGAATTTCCTATTAGGATTTATTTAAAAATTTGGGGGAATTATTGTATCATCTATGCTTGCTACTTCTGGAGGGCTTCATTCACCATTTATTTGAAAAGATCAGATGTCTCAGTATTGTCCAGCATTTGAGGTCCTTTGGAGTGAATAGGTGGATAGTCTGTTGGTTCTATTATTTTTCATTCAAGCTTCATGTAATATAACCTCATGCTTAGGATAATACACTCTAAAGGTAAACCACTCTGATACCACTGATACAAAACTTAAGATCTTTGGTTGAAAAATAATTTAATAAAAAAGAATAATACAATTGTAATAATTCTATCTTTGAGAAGAGATGTTTTATTGATCAAATTTATAGATCCAAACATATGCATATCTCTAAGAAGAGATGTTTGATTGGCTTTCCAAGTTACATCTATTTTTATACATACTTTGAAGGTATGAAGAGGATGTGTAAGGTCACCAATCTTGAGGGATATGAAGTGGTTCGACTTCCATGATTTACGACATTACAAAATTTGATAAATTACTATTTTCAGAAACGTATTATTTTTAGATTGAACTATTAAAATTGAAATATAGGATACTTCTATTCATATTTCAATGGTAAAAAATCATCGAGCATAGATTGATTTAATCTTATCACATTCTCCTCATTCTTAGCTTTCCAAAATTTTAAACAACGAGTCAAATGAAGCTATGGTGCAAAATTTATGGCTCCCAAAAGTTTTTCCACCAATTGGGGTAGAACCATCACCCGAATTATCACCTAAAATATTGCTTGGATCAATCTCTCAAAAGATGAGAATTTATGTCTCCTAACAATCTAAGGTGGAGGAAAAGAAGAGCTGAACCAATTTTTTAAGAAAATATACAAGTAATAAACTTTGGAGGAAAGCAAATATGGATTTTAATGAGGTATAAACCTCCACTTTTTATCATACTAGTTCTTGGATGGCAAAATTGGGCACCACAATCTGATGAAGATTTAACATATGGAAAAGAATGATTCAAATGTATAAAATATTTACAAGTAATAAAAAACAACATATCAAAGATGAATTTGATGAATATGATCTCAGAAAGGGCATGTAAAATAGGCCAAGGACCAATGAAGCTAGTTGAATGTTTACAATGGGACTTGCAAAAGGCAAAGTCTAGGGGAGATGATGAATCCAATATATGACTCATTATTGACATGGAATTTTCTTCATTTCATCTCTCTAAGGATATAATCTTATGCAAAGCATATACCTTTAGCTAACTATTGCATGGAAAATAACTACTTTATCTTATTTATGTCAAACCAAAGGTTGAGTTACCATTTTGTTAGTTATACCTAACAAGTATAATGTTTTAGTGTTTTGGTTTTGAAGAATACATAGGAACAATGACAGAAATAGCATTTTAGAGAAGTTCTAGTTTGGAATTTTATTTATTAAAGCTATAGACTCACTTATCCAACATTTACAGACTCTTCAAAACCACTTCTATAGAACTCTACATAATTACTTATATGGATACTATAGATCTAAAATTATGGATTCTATAAGTCTATTTATATGGACTTTGCAGATTCAAGATTTAGAAGATATGGGAGTTGCTGAAAATAAGAATGGCTATAAATGGAATCACATCAATGAAATATTTGACTCCTATTTTGAAGGATTTAATCTTGATATACTTTGTACATATTTGAACCATAAAACTATTATAGGGATAGTATAACTGATCCTCTAATGATAGTTGGATTTTATATGATTATACTCAATCTAAATCTCCTATATTTAGAGAAATAAATTGACTAGTAGTTCTACTTTTTAGCATACTGTATTTAGTCTAAATAATGAGTATAGTTATGTAAATTTTCATCTAGAGTAAAATAATAATGAATATAGTTATATTTTGAGCTCCACGAATATTGTAAACTTTCTAGTTTTCAGTACTGTGTAAACCTCATTCCTGACTCTAAGAAGAGCAAGGGCCCACTCTCCTTAGAACCAATAATTTTTTTACAGTATTCATATTAATGTTAAATTAATTATCCATTATCATATAATAAAAGTATCCTCAATAATTACATGTCTTAGTCATTCATAAAATAGTAAATTATGGGTTTACATTTCAATAGTATTTCATTTTTCCAGCAAGTGTGATTGAAGAATTAAATTTACTTTTTTTAATCAAAGTGTGAATTAGATTTAGATTTACAATTTCAGCAAGTGTGAATTAGATTTAGATTTAGATTTAAAATTTCATAAAGTGTGAATTATATTTATATTTACAATTTTAGCAAGTGTGAATTAGGTTTATATTTATAGTTTCAGTAAGTATGAAATAAATAGATTTACATTTCCAAGCAAGTGTGAAAGTGTGTTTTGATTTCAAGGAAAGGATTGAATTAGTTAGTGTAATGGTTAATCTCTTATTTTAGCAAGTGTTTGAATAAATTTTCTTAGAATAACTCTTTGATTGATAAAATTTAGATTAGAACCATGAAAAATCCTCCCAAGACCAACTTATAGATCTACCACCATAAACCTTATTGCAGATATCTTTGGACACTAGCCTTGGTTTGATAGAAATAAATCTAAAATATTGATTAAATGAAGAGTTAAATTACACTCATTAATGGGTAATACTTGCGCATTAGGATGAATATAAATAAATAAATAAGTTATTTACTATATCAATCAAACTCTTTTAGAGAATGAAACTTGGTACACCCATACCAAGAAGCTTTGCCTTACCCTCATCTTCATAGCTACCAAACTTTGTCACCATCTCCTCAATAATAAAGTTACATCATCACCAACACTAACCCCCTCAAGCATATGCATTTTAAAGCATACCAAAAATAATGTATGGCTAAGTGGCTCATGCTCCTCACTAAGTTTGACCTTGATTTCCTCTAGTAGAATTCAATCAAAGGGAAAGTCATCACCAAATAACTAGCTAAAGCTCCTTTACCAGACAATTAACACCTTCCGCTTACACTAGTCTATTATGACTCTATCTCAGGAAGACATCAACTATCAAATGACCCTATTATTTGATGGATCTAAATGCCAATGTGGTGGGGGTTTTAAGGTTTTTCTCATTCCCCTTGATGGATAACCCATTCCTCTTTCTTTCAAACTCGACTATGAGTGTACCAAGAACATGGTTGAGTACAAAGACCTAGTGGTAGGTCTCCAAACCACCTTAGCCTTGAGAGTCAAAACCATTACTTACTAGATTTGATGATTCCTAACTTATCATCAACCAAGTTAATGGTTCCTACCAATGCAAAAATGATGTCCTACAAAAGTATAAACAATTAGTTGATGTACTTTAGGCATCATTTGACCATTAATCTATCTAATCTATTCTATGATCCATTAAAAAAAAATTAGATATAATCACTTCCATTACTTCCTAAATCCCAACTCAACCGACCACTTCTAAATTCTTTGTTACCATTCGCTATTTCATCACACCCTCGTATATCCACTCAGACCTTCCTACCATTTGTAATGTGAAAGAATCTACCTCAGACACTTGGTATGAACAAACCATAAACTACCTCAACCTTGGTGTAGTTCCTCCTAATCTATATAAAAATGTATGATGAGCCTTCATCCAAACCACTTACCATTATACCATATTAGGAGGAATACTCTACATATGTGATTTTGATGGCCTTCTTCTCCATTGTCTTTGTGGTCATAAGGCCTCTCATGCTATCAAAGAAACCCATGAAAAAATCTATGGTGGACACTTTGGTGACCTAGCTATCACTAAACATATCCTTCACCTTGGCTACTATTGGCCCACCCTTAATCAATACTATTGTGACTATGTAAAGATGTGTGTTAAATGTCAATAACATGCTAATTTGCATCACACACCCACACATGGCCTTCAAACATCCAAAAACCCTTATCCATTATCATAATTGGGACTAGACCTCATCGAAGAAATCAACCCTCATTCTTCACAACATCACCACTCTATCATAACCTATATCAAATAATTCAATAAGTGGGTAGAGGCTATTCCTCTTATTTCTACCAAAGCTAAAAAGATTGTTAAATTCATCAACCACCATATCATCTATAATTTTGGTGTTCCCCATAAGATCATCATTGAAAATAGAAAATATTTAAAGAACAAGTAATTTCAGGTCTTTACGATGTATTTGACATCAAACTTATCTTTTCTTCACCTTACCATCCACAAGCAAATGGACAAGCTAAGGTTTTAAAAAAAAATTGAATAAAATGCTAACCAAGGTTATCAATGCTCCAAGTCAAGATTGGAACTTGCATATCCCCTTCACTTTATGGGCCTATCACACTAGTATTCAAACCTCTATAGGTGCTACTCCTTTCTACCTTGTCTTTGGAGCAGAGGTAGTCTTGCCTCTTGAAGTACAAATTCCCTGTCTTTGCATATCATTATAAGACATTATTTATGAAAGCAACTATCATCTAGAATGTTTAACCTAATTAGACTTACTTGATGAAGATCACCTCGTATCCATTAACCACCTTCATGTCTACCAAGAGTGCATTACGTGTGCCTAAAACAAAAATATGAGAAATTGAGAATTCAAAATCAAAGATCTCATCTTCAAAGAAAACGAACATGTCTCTAACATGGAGAAAAGCAAAAGAGGCAAGTTTGCCTTTAATTGGCTTGGACCCTACTTCATAAATAATAAGTATGGATCAAAAGCTTATCGTTTGTCCTTACTCAAAGGCAAACCAAAACCTAAGCCTCTTAATGCTTTGCATCTACGTCCTTTCTATTATTAAAACAAGGATCAAACTCACCTTCTTGTCTAACTTAAGCTCATCCCTTGAGTCATGAGACTTTATACCCTCATATTCCTTTTTTCCTATACTTTTGAGGACAATTTGACTCAAATAAAACCATGTGATTATCCATCACAACTATTACTTAATCCTAAATATGAGTACCACAACTCTACCCATGGCATGGTTCTCATGGATACTTTTTGTCTTTTATAAGATGAAATCCCATGGTCTTTTGTCTCTCAAAACCCATTCCTTTCCTCCACTACCTACTTGTGATAAAAATTTTCCCTCATAAAGGTACACCTTTAAACCTTATTAGACTTGCCCATGTCTAAAACTAGTATTAAAACTATTTATGATACCAAAATATATCATTTGGTTCACAAAATTTCTAGCATTTTGCAGACTACTCCCTTGAAAGACAGTTGCTCCATTTCTTGAGCATTTCTTAAAAAATATACTACTCCCTTGAAGGATGGTTACCAAAAATCAAAAACTTAGACCACTCTCTCGAAAGATGAATAAGTCAAATATATATTAAAAGCAATTACTTGCAACTTCCTGCATCAATTAGCTTCATAAACTTCTCAAAATAAAAAAATAAAAAGAATAAATAGACCCTTTCTCAAAAAAAAAATAAACATCCGAAGAAAGTTGTAATTAGCTTTCCCTTCAGTAGACTTCCCACAGTGATTAGTCTACATCGAGCATAAGACATGGACTTATCTAAATTAGGTTCTTAGGTCACCTATAGAAGGAGTAAGCTTGCCCACATAAGGTTATCTTCCCTATTCACTCATTTTCCATTCACTTACCACTTATTACCCTTCTTCCATTCTCTATGAATCAAGGGATTTTGAACTTATTGGACACAACGTGATCAAGAGGCAATTTTATCAACCAAAGTATGCTTATGCAAAGCATTCAAAAGGCTAAGGTTCACTAAGCCCCAACTAACTTCGGTGATATTTTTGTTCTTTACCAATGAAAAGGCATCATTATTCTTTTCTTTCCCTTCTATTGCTGACTATTAGAAACATGTGTCTCCTAATTCTACAACATTTCACCTTTTCATAACCTCACCCCCAAACCAAAAAAGGCCTCTATCTTGGATATTCCTTCTCCATCATTTAGTTCTTAGAGAGTATTACTATCTACCCACTTTTGACCCACTTTTTTGATCAAAACCAACACTACCTTAAACAAAACCATCACAATATTATCATGTGGTCCATTGGTCACTTGTCTTCTTAGTGCTAAGCTTAGTTTTATCAATATTGGCATCTTTAGTCCTTACATGATCTTGGCTATCACATATTTATCACATCTTGTGTACATTTTTGTGTTACAAATTCCCAAAATTTAACCACCCTTTAGTCACCCACCTTTGTGACTAACCATAAACCATTCATCAAACCTTGACTCGATTTAGGTTTTTATTATCCTCTCCTGGTTTAAGGGGGAACTCCTCCCATACTTGGGGTAAACTGAACTTCAACCAACCTTTAACTGACACTATCTTTGATTTTATTTTATAGTTTATGGATACAAGTTGTATAATAAAAGGGGTAAAATGTTGATACTAGAAAACCATGCACATGGTACTAATTTTTGAAATGCCTTGGAATTCTCTTTCACTTATTTTGACTACACTGAGAAATTCTAAATAATCTATCTTGAACTATTCCCTTCACCTAACCCATTTAGCCTAACTGAACCTTGGGTCTAGTTATCCACTTAGCTAACTTAATTTATCTTTTTAACCCTCTTAACCATCACCCTAGATTATGTTGGTTAGTTTACTAACCAACTATCCCTTTCACCCTAACTAGCCTCTTTTGACCCTTTAACCCCTTTGATCCTTTTTCAACCCACTTTAGTTTGGTACCTCAATCACTAATGGCTATTTCAACCATCAACAGTTACCCTAACCATCGACAATTAGGTCCTTGAGTTGGTAACTCATCACCAACTATTATCAAGGCAATTAGGAACCAAATTTAATAGTTTTCACCTGATCCATCTTCTAACACATTATAAACACCTCATAATCTTACAATCTTATCTTTTTAATCCATCAACTTTTGCTTCTAAAAGGAAGTGAACAAGAGGATAAGCTGATTGACAAATACATATCCAAATTTTGTATTCAAGATATATTCATACATGTACTCAAGTCTTCTAGGCATTCAAAGATTCTTCAATAAAGTTTCTCTAGTAGCCACCAACCCAATCCTCTGGAGAATTTTTTCTATCTCTCCTTCAAGCACCATTATGCTTCTAAAAACTCTTCAAGATTAGGTAAACATTTGATTACTTTTCATTTATATTTCCTTTCCATCTACTTAAATATCTCTATCAAGATCTTACCTCCTTACACCCTTCCCATCTCACTCCTGTTAGTTTGTACCCTTTGCCTTTTCATCTTATCATTACTAGATCCCAAATAGACCTTCTACATCAGATTAATCTTAACCTCACCCCTCTACCCACATACCTTTCTAACATTCTCAGTCTCACTAGGTAACCATCGATGGTTACCCCTAACTACTAAAAGTTACCCATAACCACCGACGTTTAGACCTTTGTGACCAAAACCCTCATTTTCCACCATTAAACCAACCATTAACTAGACCCTACTTTTCCTATTTTTTGTCAAAGTCCTAACTAGACCAGACTATATCAGAACATTTATTTCAATAAATTAACATTTAAATTTATATTAGTTTATTATATCTTTAGCTTACATTATCAATGTATTCATTTCTATTACTTTCATGTATGAAACTTTCCTTTATTTTCTTTTAGCATTAACTTATATCAGAGAGTAGATTGATAGCCTCCATATATAGCTCATACTTTCTTAAATCTAGCACTAGCTAGGCAATCCATCCTTGATCCTTGTCTAACAAACAATATTTATTAGAGTGCTTTCTAATGTAGGTCATCTTCCCCTAGCCAAAGAAGAGTTCTCCACCTCATCTAGTTCACGTGCACATTTTTACCAGGTTTTTCTACCATATCTATTTTACCCTTTTCTACATCCTTTATCTCTTTATTTTTTATTAGTCATAAAATTGAAAATTATATCTTAAACACATTGGAGAAGTCTGGCTTCCTTATGAAACTATTAGCTACACTAAACCAAAACTAGCACTTTCTTGGAAAAGGGAGATAGAATTGACAAAACTTATAAAAGCATGTAAAAAGTGGTGATGCACCAGTGATTTGATCACTCCAACTCACATGAAACACACTATGAGACACTTTTCATACCAAATAACATCAATCTCACCTAAATATTTTAGAATAAGGCACTAATCAGTTATCATATTAGTAAGAGAAGGAAAATATCTACTTTCAGGCTAGATAATAAACTATAAATTACACTTATCATGATCTGTGAGAACTATTAAACACTTCTTGAAGGTAAAAAAACTCTAGACATAGTAAATGAACATACATTCACTTAACTATAGTGCATGAATTCATAGAACACACCTTTATCTAGCTTAGAAAATGATGGAATTCAGTCTTTATTACATCAAGGAGGTGTCATAGTACAAATTTTGGCAAAGTCTGGTCATACCAAAAAAGAGGGATAGATTGATCAACATCAAGGATTAGAAGCATGTATTTATAAAAACAAGAAAGAGAGAGAGAGACATTTGTGCATTAGAAAAGTCCCAACCACTTTCAATGGTTTAGCACTCTCATAGATGTTGACTAAGATCTTATCAATAAAGAACCAACTATGTAAAAGAATTAAATGTCCATTGCCCTTATCCAACTACCAAATCCTTTCTTGGAATTATGTCATCATTTAATTGATCTGCTAATGAGGATCATGTTCTAGAGCTAGCTAAAAAGTACCACATCTACATTAGGTGGCCATTTGAACCTAAAAATGTGAACCATGATGAGGTGAGACACATGTCTACTATATGTGAAAACCATTCTTGGACCATTGGTTTTCACATAGTCACTAGTCTATCTTCAACTTATGTGTTAGATCCAAAGGATCTATTTCACTTATATGAAGCTTTGTTGATGATGCTTGGCATTTGAATTGTGGCCCTATTTCAACCCTAGATAACCTTTGAACTCCACTCCTTGATATTTATTTTGTCTGGGTTCCAAATAACCTTTTTGAGTTTTGTTGAAAATGTCTTAAACTTTTATTTTCTTATTGGATATCAAAAACTAACTAGGATCATCTACATCATGTCCAATTGTCTTTATGTTAATTGGCTCCATAGACAAGTTGACTTATTGACTCTGCCTCGCACCATTAATCTATCTATTCATGGATGCCCATAAGCTATTAATCTTCTACCAACTGGAAATAATTATGCCACTTGTTCTCTACTCATTTTATCCTTAGATTCACTAACCAATTTGAATCACGTGTGCCATCCGATCAAAATTTACAAGTTCACATGCACCATTGATCTCCCTAGTCCCACTTTCCTATTAGTTCTTGCACTCCATCAAATCATTGGTAAGATTGAACATGAGCCCCTTGATTTTCTTGGGACCCATCCTTTTGTCAAGGATTTCACTCTTTCTAATCAAGACTTGATCATTTCACACCACTGGATCATGTCCAACTTGTAGATCTTTAAAGGCTTTAAATTGAGGACATTTTTGACTCAGTTGACTCTGCTTTGATCTATTTGATCAAGATGTGTCAGTATGAGGGATCCTTTGGATCATTGGATCTTAGCAAAATTCAAACATTATAAAGACCTTTTAAACCTAAATGACTACTTTCCTTGATTAAAATTGATATTCACATGAATGTCAATTAACATCTGTGCAGACATATTTGACATCCTACAAATCATCATCTTTAAGCACACACATATTTTTTCTTGAGTTTTATTTTGATGTTAGCATAAATGTCTTATGTTGTAAGTCCAAATTTTAAGTCTTGGCTCTTAAAGCAAAAAATTCATGAAGGCACAAAAATTATAGGGGATGATCCATGTACTAATATTAACATGTCTACGTGACTTAAGGGCTTGTAAGGATTTTTTAGCATACTTATCAAATCTGTAAGAAAGCTAACTAGTTCATTTTTGAGTGATGTTTTGATGGTGGTTTGGATTATACACTTGTTCTTTTGATATTTTGCTTGATATTGGAAGCTTGAATGAACTTCTGAATCATAAGAAAACTTGTCCATGACCTGTACTACAAGATAACCTATCCAAACTTATCTAGATCCTTCTCTTTAATGAAGAACATTACTCAGTCTTAAAAAGTATCTATATTTTGGCCAAAAATGGACAATAATATGTGGTTACAATTTTTTGTGCACTTCCATGGCATATGGACCTCTAATGTGTCTCAAGTTGAAGTATATGTCAAAATGTAACACTGCTTTCTAACTATGTATAATGTCTGTTACAAGTTTCAAAAGAGTATGTTCTAAAGCTTAAAAAATCATGTAATGTGTATATGATTATTACCCAAGTGTGTGTTTGAATCATGTAAAATGTGTTAAGTTTTATTAACTATTTAAATTGTATTTGTGTGGAGTCATGTCACTATGACATGCCCCCACTAATATACTCCCCATTTTGAGGTGAGCGGAATGGAATATGGTAGTTACCTTACCTCAAAAGGATAAGATAACTATATAATATGTGTATGAATCATGTAGCATATAATTTTATCATGTCTAAGTATATATATTAATTTAGCTCACAAAATGTGATCAAAACTAGTCCTAAGATGCATGATATGGATCATAAAAAAGTATATTAAGTAACCATACAAGCTTAAAAATTGTAATTGAAGCACACACATAATACCATTCAATTTCACACAAAAAGGAGATTAAGGAGACAACAAACAAGGATCATACTCAAATGTTTCACACTCACATGAATGATATATTAAAAATTACATATATCAAAATTAAACAACATAACATGGCACACATGCCAAAAAATAATGTATACATTAGAATTTTCCACAAATAAGAAAATATCAATCAAGAAAAAGACACTAAATTAAATGAAAATATGAATAAATGAAGAACAATAAACCAACATAAGCATATCATACTAGTCCCTGCATATTTGTGTTAGATAAAAATGTCATGTAGCAGAGAATATCAAGTATATTGTGATATATGTAAATGAGAGCATACAAATATGTAAGTGTTAGTATATGAGTTAATCACAATATTATATAAATGATCATAATGTCATGTAACTTTTATCAATCTTGATCAAAAAAACATATGACCCTAATGTAATGTTTTACATGGGAAGAGGAATGATCCAACATCTATGTATGTAACATGTATCGAGTATCATGTGTATACTTATATCACACTCAAGTATGTGTGAAACATATGTCTATCTAAAAAATAAATGATATGCTATATACTAACATAAAATAAATAATATAGATGACAACGAGATAGTAAACATCTAAATGATGAATATTTTTATATTATTAAATTTATTTGAATATTTTGGTATTCTTGTGAATATTAGATTTATTTATTTATTTTTGGATTTTTTGGGAAGGAAAAAGTTGTAACCTATGATCCCATCTAATTGATTATAATAGGAAGATATCTGAACTTCAAATGTGATATATCATGATGGTGATATTTTGGTGTAAGTAAATATCCACAGTGTCTTTATGACTGATTATAGTCCAAAATAAATTTGTATCATAGTCTTGTTATAAGCTTAATCTAATATTTTAATGGACTATAATTCAAAATTCAGACTTTAGGAATCATAAAAATGTCTTCACACATTATTTTATATGTTATAAATGATAAAAAAATAGGTTCTACACTCTTTTAAAGCTTGATTTTTCCATTAAATTTGAAGACTATCATTAAAACATTATTTTAGGCCTATTTACAAGTCTATAGGCTTTAAAACCTAAATATATCTCTCCCTAGTGATCTTCAAGTTATGAAACCACTTTTATCACTTATAAAATGTTCTAAAGTTGGTATTTGTGTAATTTTAAAATATTTTATTAGTTCATTTGAAAGTTAGTAAATATTTTGTAAGTGAGACCCTAACCTAGGGTTTGTTTGATTGTAGGTGACTTGAGATCATAAATAAGTAGTAATGTAAATTTATAATGGATATAAAGGATTCATATTGATTTTTTTAAGCTTACATGTAATCCTAATACTAAGATACATATTTTTTAGGATTAACAATAACAAAAGTTCATTGAAAACCTTCTTCTTATCAAATTATATCACTTAAAAATAGTGTTTTTAGATTTATATAGGATAATAACAATCATAAAATAAATAGAAAAGATCAGATAATGATAAATAACATATAATCACACATTAAAAAGTCTTAATATGCATCCAAAATCATCATAAATTTTCCTTTATATATATATTCAATAACTAATATACAAGCCTTGTAGACTTCTCACAGACACCAACAACCTCTTCTCTTGTCTTTTTACTCTTATCTTTATTACTTGATCTAATAATTTTTTTAAGTTTTTATAATTATCATCTTTTTACTTCATTCCTAATCTTGTTCTATTATTGTTACATACAACAAATATCTCTCAACCACTCTAAGACTCATCTAAACATGCTTAGTTAAGTCATCAACCCACATTATGCATACCTTGATTGAGCTAAAGATGGGTTTAAAGCAATTTAAAAGTGGAAAAATATTTAAAAAATATATTTAAACCTTAATAATGACTTACTAAATTATTAATACCTTTACAACATACCAAAACCTTCCAAAGTCTAAGTAACAAATTCAAAAAATTTAATTTCTATTTTTGGTGAGAAACCTAGAAACACCATGAAATGACCTATAAATGACAAATAAAACATATAAAAGGTTTATTATTAACACAAAATAACCTCTTATACCTCATAAAGACCAAAATAAACATAAATAAACTACCTATTTACATGCACCTGCATCAGACTACTAAGGAACAAAAGATTTTTTCATGAGCTCTTACTCATGAGTTATTCAATACTATTGCCATTCTTGGATATTTATGAAGGTGTGATCCATGTTGAATCCTCATGTGGTTGGTTTTTAAACTCAATCAAGTACCAAAATTACTCTTTATCTTTAGTCTTTTTCACCACCTTCTTGTCTAGAATGAACTCAATTTGCTCTGGTTGTGCCTTTGGTAGGTTCTACTCCAAGTTGATCATCTAATCATCTTTGTATTCACATTACTTATCCAATATTTTATATAATTTTAAATTATTTATGTATACTAAGGTATATATGGGTGAAATCCCAATGTCAAATGAAAAATCCAATTAATTTGCATTAGGAAAACTAATTCTTAAGACCTTAGAAGGTCCAATTTTTTTCATTTTTAACTTGTTATATTCCCCCTTAGGTAATATATATTTCATGAGATGTGAAATTAATATATCACATAACTCAAAAATATATTATTTTCTTCTCATATCATAACTTTTCTTATACGTACACTCAATTGTAGTAATTATTTGAACTATTCATGCAAATCTTGCATAATTGTAGTAAAATCCTCACTTTCTGAACTTTATTTTTCCTACTTGAAAATTTTCCTTAACTCATATAATCATATTTTTTGGATTCCATAAACAATTTTTAATGATATTAAATATGTAATTTTGTTTAGAGAATAATTATATGCAAATTATGCTTGATCTACTACTTGATCCATTTTTTTGGACAATCACTTACAAAAAATATTAAGTATGTTTTTAAGACTCCTATTGACCACTTCATTTTTACCATCAGTTTGAGGATGATAACATAAAATTAATCTTTAATTAATTCCAAAATTATTCAAAAATTTCCTCCATAAGGGCCAACAAATTTTGCATCCCTATCAGACATAATGTTTTTATGAAACCTATGCAATCTTACTACTTCTTTAAAGAATAATTTTGAAATGTTAGTTTCATCACATTTTTTTGTGAAAGATATGAAATTTTAAATTTTAGAAAACCTATCAAAAAAAAATAATAAGTTTTACATTTTTGTGTCTTTGGTATCCCAAGTACAAAATTGATACTCACTAAATCCCATGGGCTAATATGAATTGGAAATGGTTGGTATATGCATGCATTATGAATTTTCCCATTATCATGTTTGAATTATCTACACATTTAGACAAAATTCACTACATAATATTTCATCCTTGTCCAATAATAATGTTAACTCAATTGAGCAAGTGTCTTTGTTTTCCTAATTTGGCCTTCCAAATTGGCACTATATCTTTATTTTAGTAGATTCTCTCTCATTGACCTTCTCAGTATGCATCATTTACTTCTTTCAAATAATATTCCTTATTTTAGGATACAATCCATCCGTGGAATCCTATCTCTACTTATTGGAATCTCACATTCTTCATATGTCTCTTTAAAATTAGGATCTTCTCTATACAAGTATTTTAGTGAATCAAATTCCAAGAAATTCACTTGAGACTCTTATGTAATCATAATTATTCTTCTTAATGCATCTAAAACTTTGTTAGCTTGCTAAATTTTATACTTAATAAAAAAATAAAAACATTTTAAAAACTCAATCTATTTAATATGCATTTGACTTGGTTTACTTTGACTACTAATGAATTTTAAGGCATGATTGTCTATATATAGTACAAAATATTTAGGTAACAAGTAATGTGTCCATTTATTTAAGGTTTGGACAATGTCATATAACTCTTGGTCTTATGATGAGTATTTATTATTTGTCTCATTTATTTTATAAATGAATTAGGTGATTGGTTTACCCTCTTGGCTCAAAATAAATCCTATGGTAGTCCCACTAGCACCATTCTCTACTTAGAAACATTTACTCAAATCATGTAGAGATAATATAGGATACTCTATGATATTTTTATTTAATAATTGAAAATTTATCTTAGCTAACTCAATCCATTGAAATACATTTTTATTTCCTTTTATATTTTCCACTATTGGAGCACAAGTGCCACTAAAATTACCTTTAAACTTTCTATAAAATCTAGATAATCTATGAAAAATTCATACCTAAAATACAATCCATGGAGTAGGCCATTCTATTATGGATTTTAAATTTTATTTATCCATATTCAAACCTTTTTGGTAAATAACAAATCCAAAATATACAACCTTTATCTTCATTAAGTTACACTTCTCGAGATTTATTAGTAACTTCTCTTCTTACAAATTATTTAAGATCATTATAAAATATTTAATATGTTCTTCCTTTGAATGATTGGAAATAAGAATATCATCTTGGTAAATAATTATAACTTTACTTGTGAACACCTTAAGAACCTCATTCATAAGCCTCATGAAGGTGTTTGGAGTATTACTCAGCCCAAATGGCATTACAAGACATTCATATAGTCCATAATTGGTCCTAAAAGTTGTCTTCCATTCATATCCCTATCTAATCTTAATTTGATGATAGCAAATTTTCAAGTCTTCCTTGAATAAATACCTTGTACCACTTAAAAAATCCATAAGGTCATCAATTATAGGCAATGAACATCTATACCTTATTATAATCTTATTTATATATCTTGAATCAATGCACATTCTCCATCCTTCATCCTTATTAGGGGTTAGGACCATTATAAAAACACAACGACTTAATATTTATTTGATTAAGCCTTTGTCTAACAATGCTTACACTCGTTTATTTATCTCCTCATTTTATCTTGGTGTCATCCTATAAATTGCCTTCTTTTAAAATCATATTGGCTTATAAAATTAGGTCTATATGGTGGTTAATGCTTCTCATTGGAGGTAGTTAATTAGTAAAACCATCCAAAACTATGTCAATTTTTTTTTTTGAGAAAATTATGTGTTTTTAGAGGTAGATCAACTATTTATGTAGCTATAAAAACTATTCTATGCTTGCTAACTAACACATAACTTACCTCTTGTTTTATAATTTTTTAAAATAAATCTTTGCCACTTATTATAAACACCTTAGGATTGTCTTCTACTATTGTATTATCCTCTTTCAATGGTAGGCATGTTTGATTCCTTCCATCTTTGTCAAAAGTGTAAGTATTGATTATCTCATATTGTAAGGATTTCTTATCAAATAACCGAGGTTTGTCTAATAAGAAATGGTATACATCCATAGGAATGACATCACATAACACCTCATCCTTGTAATTGTCTATTTGAATATCTAGTTTACATTATTCATTTACTAAGATTTGGTGTACTTTTTACAATCATGACACTTTATAAGTATTGGGTTATGTTACCATTTTCAATCCTAAATTGTCAACAATTTATGAAGATACGAGATTGTCTGTAATTACACTATCTATATTTAGATTGTATCACTTACATTTGGAATTTTAAGTGGTTATAAACAATGTTTTCCTTTGTTTAGGCTCCTTGACCTCCTTGTTTGGCTTGAGCAATAACCTCTTCATAATCAAAGAGTCTCAAAATTTAAGTTCATATACATGACAAGGTGATCCCATACTCTCTTCATCATCTTGGAAAATTTGATTGATTTATTGACTTGTTGAAGTATTCTCTAGGAACTCATAAGATTTATGCACATACTTGTTGCATTCAAACACCTACCTATGAAGCCCATTCCTCTTCCTCTTGTATAAGGTATTCTAACTCTAAATGAGTAACCACATATTTAAGATTTAATTTGAATTTATGAAATAATAGATTATTCATTATGTATATGTAGATGAATCCTACCACTATGTTATCCTCTACCTTTAAAAGCTTCACCTTTGCCCCTTGAATGTTGATTCTTCTTCCTATATAATTTCTCCTTTGATTTAAGGGAAAATTAGTATGATTCTTCCAATAATCATGGTGATATAATATTTATATCATATTGGATATTTAAATTCAATCCATTGATGTATCTATCCACATTTTTATCATCTTCTTCTATATGTCTTCCCTTGATGGCTAGTTTTTAGAACTCCTATGTGTATTTTTTACACTCATTCCATTATGTCTTAGGTTTTGAAGATTCTTTAAAAAAATTGTTTGTTAATTTTTTTGAATGAATTTTCCTCTCAATTTGGCTATAATTATATCCTAAATCTTGATTTTTGGTTTACTTTTGCTTTTTCTCTCATCTTAAACTCCATCCCACCGAAGGGATGCATGACCTCTCAATCTTGTACTAGAAAACTTCACTATATTTCCATCCTCTATTCATTCATATTCAAAATAATTTTCCATGGAATTTATCCAGTTACCGATCTCCTCTAAATTCAAGATAGATTCATACATAGGTACTTTTATCTTGGGTTTGGAGCTAACTCCCATGACTACCTAGATAAGCCTCTTTTCTACCCTTTCTTCTCCTTCTTTTTCTTGTTCCACCCCTTCTTATTAAGGAATTTCATATTCTCTTTCACTAACATCCATTTTATCAATTACTCTTCTTTGATCAAGCTCCATGTCTTAAAAATGAGCTTGAATATTTCTCATTTCCTCTAGTAATATTGATGTAGTAGGTTTCCTCCTTTATCCTAATCTACCTCTTACTCTGGATACCATATTCATAATATTTTATTTCATATATTATTTTTACTTAATTTATTGATATATTTTATACCTTTTAGGCAACTAAATACCAAGCTCTGATTATAATTTTGTATAAGGGAATGCCTATAAGTTATTTTATGACTGACCATATTCAAGAAATGAATTTGTCTTGTAGTCTTGTTCTAGGCCTAATATGATTTTTTAGGGGACTATAATTCATAAATTAGACTTTGGGAATCATAAAAAAGTATTCATACATTCTTTTATTTGTTACAAAATATAATTAATAGGTTATACATTCATTTACAACTTAATTTTTAAAGAATATTTGAAGATTGTCATTAAAACCCTATTTTAGTCCTATTTATAGGTTTATACACCCTAAAACCCTACTATCTCTCTCCCTGGTCATATTCAAGTTATTAATGAAATTCTATTACTTATTAAATGATACCAAGTTATTATCTATAATTATTAAAGTATTTTATTTCTTCATTTTAATGTTATTAAAGTTAAAAAATTGAAACCCTAACTCAGGATTTATTTGACTATAAATAACCCAAGAGCATAAATAAGGATGAAATTCAAATTCAAACTGTATATCTAAGATTCCTATTAATTTTTTTAATAATTATATATACTCCATTTAATCAGACACATACTCTTAAGTCTTAATAATAAAAACAATCATTTAATGCCTTCTTCTTGTCAAACTGTATCACTTAGAAATAGTGTTTTCATATTTTTACTGGATAATAACCATAATACAAGTAAAACAAAAGATAAAATAATGATAAATAACACACTAAAATTCATTAATATGAATCCAAAACCATAATAAAATTTTATTTATCCATATATCTTTAAGAACTAATATACATGCCGTATAGACTTCTCACACATGCCAACAACAACCTCCTATCTTATTATTTTCATCATGTCTTTATTAGTTTATTTAATCCATTTCAAATATATATATATATATATATATATATATATAATATATATATATATATATATATATATATATATAAAATCTTTTAGTTGATTCATAATATTAATATCTTCTTGTTACACACACCAAACATCTCTCAACTGCCTTAAGGCTTATCTGAACATGCCTAGTTTAGTCATTAACCTACATTGCACATACCTTGATTGATATAAAGATAGGTTTAAAGTGATTTAAAGGTTGAAACATATATTTAGACCTTATGAAACAATTAATAAATTATAAAGACCTTTACAACATAACAAAACCTTCCAAACTCTTGGTAATAAATTTAAATATTTGAATTTCTAATTTTGGTAGGAAACCTAGAAACACCACCAAATGACATATAAATGAAAAATGAATCCTATAAATGGTTTATTATTGAATAATAATTACCTATTATGTATATTAAATACAAAAATAATTCTAATTTAACTTCCTATTTGAATGCACCTGTATCACATTTCCAAGCGACATGTATAGGTGACATATTTATAACTATAGAATCTGTGGTACTCTATGAATGTATCATAGGTTTTTGTAGGAATGAAGAAGTAGTAAAAGGATTAGTCATTATTCTAATCCATTTTTTTATGATTTATGGTTTAATCAGTGTAGTTGTAACTAGATATTTTAGTAACTAAGTCAGCCATGTAGGTGTAGATGAGGATTATGTGAAATCCATTGTGTATCTCTAGTCCAATAGTATATCAAATATGGGTTGCCTAGGAAAGGGTATTGCATGTTTATTATCATTTTAAAAATGATTAATATTATTATTTTGCATAATTATCTATTTGTGATTATTTTTTCTTTTTAAAGGGGATGTTCGTATATAATTCTAAAAACTAAGACAACCTTGTTGGTATGAATGAATATTATAAACCCATGCAATATGGAAGGTATTGCACGAAGTTTATGTATCTAGGATCATAAAAATAACATATTAAATACTCTCATATATTTTGTAACTAAAAAATGTAGTAATGACATGTTTTGTACCAACTTGTAAAGGTTAATCAATCTTAACAATAACATGTTGTGATGTGCATTGAATTCTCTATCCATTTTTGTTGAAGGGTATAAATCATCATGTGTATATTTAAATTTTTTAATAAAAATAATGATACATACATTATCACTTGAATCATTACTAAACATAATAGTGTGTATAGGCTAATGATCAAGATATAATCATATAAATAGATAATAAATGTCTAAGTCAAAATCCACCATTTCAGTGTCATAAAATGTAATAGAAGGTATTTAAACCATAAACATTATTATGCATGTATAAGTTACAATAAAACCATACAATATGTTTTCAAAATGGAATGGATGAGGATGTGTATTATATTCCATTTTCACCATTGTATCTTTCTTAGAATGATCTTGTAAAATATTGTCAAATGCCTTTTGGTTTTGATGGTCACCAATTTCTGAACCTAAATCCTTTTGAGGATCATCAAAAGTAAGTTGTTAGTCATAAATAAGATCTTTAATATTGTGTTTAAAGGTATAAAATTTGTATTTAGAATATCTAAGGCTTTGATGATAGTCACAATATGCATTAGAATCATATCCTTTTGATAGAGATTTAATCATATCAACCTCTACAAAAGGATGAAGAGATATGATATGACACTCCAAAATATTACTAAGTAATGAAGATGGATACTTGGGAAATCATGAAAATTATATCATATGTGTGTTGGATAAGATAAGTAGATTATGTTATTATGACATTGAGTTAACTATTGTGTTTCTTTCATTTTTAGGCTATGTAGGATTTATCTTGTAGCTTGTTTTGATATAAAACATGGTAATGTATGTATTTGGTGTGTTTTATACATAATTAGTCTTGCTCAATGGAAAGAATTTCATTTCATACTCTCAAACAATTGGCACAAGTCATCAAAATATTTAAACTTGCTTAAAATAATAAACCCATGTAATGTGGTAATAAAACTTTGCTTAAGGTGTAAAAGGTACAATCACTGGGGGGTGTGAATTAGTGATGCAAGATAATCAAATTAAATTCCTAGCTATTTAAATATTCAACATACATCAACTTGATCAAGAAAAATAAACATGAAATCACATACATCCATAACATACATAAGAGCTTACATCACATGAACACATCATATATGTGGGAAAACCTCTTGGGGGATAAAACCCACTAAACCCTACAAGATGGACTATAGTACTATAAAAAAATATCCAACATTTAGACCAGTAAAAATTATCAAGGATCACCCACCCATTACTATACTCAAGCACCAACTTGACCTTTAATTAGCTCCAACTAGTAAGGAGGCTATAACACCCTAGGCAACCAAGCACCCAATCAACTACCTTGAAAATATAATCACCTTTAAACACCTATTTATACTCTTCAACTGATTATGACCTTATTTTTTTAAAACTTTCATCTCCAATCTCTTTCAAGCTGACTCTATGACTAACTTGCTCAAATTGCCTCTTCTAGGCTCATTACATCCAATGCCCTGTATGTTCTCCTACAACAACTTAATCAGACAAGCATGAATTATAGTTTTCACTAATTTTTTGTCCTTAGTGACTAGTATATTCTCTTTAAAATTTTATCTCATTCATTTTAATCCTCTCATGCACAAATTCTCAACTCTACACACTAAAATCTAGAAACCATCACATTTGCTTTCACTCTTTATATAATCTTCATGAATATTATCTTCTTGATCATCTATAATAATTGAATTAAAACTTAAGACTCATATCACACTAATAAATAACTTAAACACATTCTCATATGTCATCCATTACCTCATTAGCCCCAAACCACCATTAGGTCTTCATACTTGGATGTTATATGTTAGACTACTTGAACCATATTCATCATTTACCAATGCTTAAAACACATTAAAAATATTTAAAATACACCCTTTATTACATTAACATGGGTCCATGCCACCAATAACACCAAATCACACCTTGAATCTACCAATTAGGTCTCGTTGTTCTTTAGGTCGTAATACATAGAAAACACAGTCTCAAACTTATGAAGTAAATACTAGAATATTTCACATAGATATATGATTATATCACATGGTCCAACCCTTAAATAAATTTTATACACCTCCATGTGATTTATACACTTGAATATAGGTTCTAAGCACTAAAAACAACTCTCTCAAAATTACCACGCAGACTGGTCATACACTATCAAAATATAGTCAAGCTATTTTTACTCTTCATATCTGATAACGAGCATATCATGAAAAAATTCCTTATTATAATATTCTTATACTTATACAACATTTAAATACTCATTTTCTTCTTCAATTTGGCTCAGAAACACCTTAAACACACTCCTCCAATATGGTCACTCAATTTTCCAGTGCATTCAACAAACACAATCAACTTATAAACAATTTTTAACACTAAATATGGATTATTAAAACCTAAAAAATAAACACAAATATTTTTAATGGAGTTTAAAGCACAAAAAAATAGTTATTTCATATTGAAACATCAAAATACTATCAATAACAACTCAATTATCCTTCTCAGGTCACTTACAGAACATGGTCAAACACATAGTCAACTTTGAAGCTTAATATATTTGACTAGATAGACATTATAAACTTATAAAAAATGTATTAGTATTATCCTTGGAGTCCTTTACAACTTTTATTTTTACTACATCCATAAATTTGTCATGTATCAAAAGATATAGTTAAAATACTATAGACTAGTTTTCCTTCATTAATTTAAATATTTGAATTCCAACGATCACTATGAAAATATTAAACATAAGATACTTTGAAATTATATCATGGGTCTTAGAAACTTTTAAAAAATACACACCATCTATCTTCTTGGAATTATCCTTGTTTTTATCTTATAACACTCATTATTGATCTTCGATTTGAGCTCCCACGATTATGTCACTTGGTAACTCTACATGCCCTCTACGCATTTAACTCTTTGACTTGACCTACACCATTGATCTCTATCTATATGAACACCTAAAAACCATTGATATTATATCAAATTAATGAGATAGAGACACATGTCACTAGCATGTGTAATCTTAACTATTTGAATGTGAACTACACTATTAGATCCTTATCGAGTCAGATTAAACACTCATCGTTAGATCTATAGTTAGATTAAACACTATCTGTACATATTTTATATAAAAAAATTGGATATGGGAACTTAGTAAACTCTATTTGATAAGACAAATTTTCACCTTAATAACATTTTCGGTGTTCCATGTCTAGACTTAAAATTTGAACCATATGATCTCCTCACATAGGCAAATCCATCCATGTATCAAAATACTCCTAAAACCTTCACATGTGTGAAATATTATTTCTTAAAACTAATTAGTCAAATTTATTTATCAATATGACTACTTTATCTTATAAATTCATATGACTTTTATGATGAATTTCGTTCACCTCCATAAGCACTATAGGCACTCATAATATCCCATAGGATATTTATAACATGTCCATATTAACAGTATCATCCATCAATTACCTCATTAAATCAAACACTCTCCAAAACATAAATTTGATCATTTTGTCATTAATTCATTAGTACCACATGATCTCTTTGACATCAATGACAACCTAACATCAATGACCATGATAACAAATCTCCCCCTTAGTCATTGATGGTAAAACACCCTCAGAATGACTTCATATTCATTTAAACTCCTTCACTATGATCTTTCTCCCCCTTTGACATTAATGACAAAGTGGCTTTTCCCCAACATGCCAAAAAAATTCCTCAACATCATGTGTGCATTCAAATAATATTTAATATGCTTAGGATACTTAGATACTTTCAAGCATATGAAATAATTTATTTTCTTTGATATGCACCAATATTAACTTGGACTTATCTTAGACCTAACAAACTGCTAACAGATCTTAAAAATCCCCCCCCCCCCCCTTACATTAAGATCCATCTCATGTCATCGATTCTTTGACATACATCATTATAAACTTAGGCTTCTGATCCTTGGACCCTTATGCATGAAGATTAAATACCTTGTCAAAACATATGACTTGGTTTGATCAAGTCATCATATTAATCTTCTTGAATTCAAAAATTTATCAGACTTCCTCATATGTCCACCATGACTGGAACATCTCACATATGCTCTCCCTCACATCATGCATAGATCTTTAAGCCACTCAAGCTAACTAAGTTAGCTCCCCCTTAGCCAAACATACCTTCAAATTATATTCTTGTCCTGCAACATCAACCAAAGCTTCACTACCATCCACCATGTATCCTCTTTCTTGTCAAGTGTCTCCTTGAATCTTAGATAAATACACCCTAACCCATAATGTCCTAGAGTAATGTGAAACTAGGAGTTGCTCACAACTCCTCATATTCCTTCTCATCTTTGGTCATCTGATATTGATAGTTATTCTTCTTCTTCTTAGGCTTAAGAGAAACCACATGCTCATCTACTACAATATTCTCCTTTTCTTTTAAGAATTAATTGACAATACATTGAGAGAACAAATATTCATGACATACTTTTTCATCTAAATAAATAACCTCATCACTAGGCATTGATAATTGATTTTCTTTACATGAAACATGCTCAACAATAGTAGGATGTGTACTTAAATTATACCTACCTCAGAAGTAGTCTCAACTAGCATCTTGTTCTTGTCTTTGAGCTCAACTTGAGCTAAAATTTGATTCTTCTTTTCTATTTTTATAAATGGTACATTCTCTTGGCATTCCTGAATCTTATTCATATCTAAATCCTCTTTTGATTTAGCAGGCATTCCACCTTGATCTTTCAACTCTACTAATTAGTTTTTTTGGTCTTCACTTCCTTAGGATTCCATACCACAGATTTACCTTTCTTGAGTACACTAGTATGTCCATGCACCTTCTTATGACTTGAAAGATTGCTTTTAAAAAATCTTGCTATATGACAAACTTGATGATAAATAAAACAAATAACATCATTCATACCTTATGCTTGATGAATATTATGAATCTTAGTAGACATACCATCTTGTCTCTTAGGTTCATTATGCTCAAGATTGACTATCATAGTTATCCATACCTAGGTTAGTCTTTTCCCATGCATTCTAGGGAAGAATCTAATAATATGTCCCATGTCATGATAATTATAGTAGACTACATTATCCATGCCTCTAGTTGAAAAGATGCTCTTCCATATATAGTTTTTTGCCTTATGACCAAATATGTGACAAGCATAAAAATGGCCATTAAAATATCTTTCATACCTCATGGCACTTGGCTATTTAATGGATATTTTATTATTTATCTTGATGCTTAATTCCTTCTTGTCTTTAGATGACCTATCCTACTCTTTCTCAATCATGTTTACCTTAACAAAAAAATTCTCATGTTCATCCTTCAATGAGTCTAGCTTGGTCTTCAATTAAATTCTCTCATCCTCTTTAGCTCTCACACTTGAACCTGTAGCCTCTAACTAAATCTAAGAATTTGGATAGTCTCCTTATCCCTCTTAGATTCTCTAGTCATGTCATCCTTCAATCTGTATGATTGCTCTTCAATAATCTTTATAGAATCAAGATTAGACTTCAACGCATCATGCTCACCTTGACTTGAACTCAACTTGTCATCTGTATTTTCTATCTAAGTTTTTAGATCTTTGATGGTTTCTTTATCTTCATTAGCCCTTTTGGTCATGCCATCTTTAAATCTACATGCTTTCTCTTCTATAGACTTGAACAGTTTTGGATTCTCCTTTTCCTCTCTCATGGATTTGCCTCCCCTTAAGAGATCTGACTTGTGCTTCAAGACCTTTGATCATAATTCTTAATTTATAATTCCTCTTCTTTTTCTCTTTTAGTTCACTAATTTCACTCATGAGATTTGCTTATATATCAAATTATTCTTCCTCACTATCATATAAAACTTCTTCATCAAATATGATGATATTTTCACCCATATTGTACATTGGATCACCTTCAAGTGGTTAAACATACACAAAATTTCCTACTCTGATACCAATTATTAGAGGTACAATCAATGAGAGGGAGGTAAATTAGTGATGCAGGATAATCGAATTCAATTCCCAAATCTTTTAACATTCAACATAAATCCCCTTGATCAAACAATGTAAACATGAAAGCACATACAACCATAACATACACAACATGAACACATCATATATGTAGTAAACCCTCTTGGGGTATAAAATTAACTAAAACATATAATATGGATTATATTACTATAAAACAAGATCCAAAATTTATACCACCACCAACCGATCAAGGAGCACCCACCCCTTAATTTAGTCAAGCACCCACTTAACCTTTAGCTAACTCCAACTAGCAAGGAGGTTACAACCCCCTAGGCAACCAAGCACCCACGTAGCTAACTTGAAACTCAAATCACCTTTGAACACCACTTTCTAATCTTTAACTGATTATAACCTCCTTTGTTTGCATTCTTTCACTTCCAATCTTTGTCAATCTAAGTCTAGGGCTAACTTGTTCAAACTGCCTATTATAGGCTCATTAGGTCCAATGACCTATGTGTTATCCTACATAAACTTAATTAGATAAGCATGATTAATACTCTTCATTATATATTGGTATTTAATTAATATTACATTCTCTTTCAAATTTTATTTCCTTCACTTGAATCTTCACTCGCATGACTACTCAACTCTACAAACTAAAATCTAGAAACCATCACCTTTAATTTCACTCTTTATAGAGTATTAATGGATATTATCTTCTTTGTCATCCATAAGAATTAAATTAAAAATTAATAATTCTATCATGCTAAGTCATATCTCAAATCCATTCTCATAGGTGCATCCATTACCTCATTAGCCTCAAACCACCATTAGGTCTTGGTGAGACCTAAAATAATTAGGCCTTCATTCTCACATGTTATGTGTGAGAATACTTGGACCATATTCATCATGTACCAATGCTTAAAACAAATAAAACATGTCTCCAATATAAAATTGATTACATCCACATGGGTCCATGCCACTGGGAACAACAATTCACACCTTTAACCTGCCAATTGGGTTTTTTTGCTCTTTAGGTCTTCATACATAGAAATCACAGTCTCAAAAGTTTGAAGCAACTAATAAAATATTTCACATAGACATATGATTATATAATATGTTTTAACCCTTAAGTATATATAATACACATCCATGTGCTTTAGACACTTCAATATATGTTCTAAACACTCAAAATAACTCTCTCAAAATGACCACTCATATTGGTCACACACTATCAAAATATAGTCAATACACTTTGAATTTCCATATCGAATTAGGGGAATATCATTAAAACCAATTCCATAATATAAGACTTTGATTATTATGCAACATTTCCATACTCATTTTCTTCTTAAATTCTGCTTAGAACACCTTCAACTCACTTTTACAATATGGCCACTCAGTCTGCGAATGAATTCAACACACATAGTCAACTTATAAACCATTTTTCACATTGAATATAGATTGGTAAAAGATAAAAAATCCACATAGATAGTATTCATGGAGTTTAAAACACTCTCCAATAGTTTTTTCATCTTGAAACATCAAAATACTATCAATAATAACTTAATTATCCTTCTCACGTCACTTGCAAAACATGGTCAAAAATATAGTCAAC
The DNA here is from genome assembly GCA_037957365.1 of Torreya grandis. NCBI lineage: Eukaryota > Viridiplantae > Streptophyta > Pinopsida > Cupressales > Taxaceae > Torreya > Torreya grandis. Next base: position 571,816 of record JARHVA010004427.1, on the reverse strand, counting down.
TTTCAAGCTTAATATATTTGACTGTATAAACATTCAAAACTTATAACCAATGTCTATTGATGCAAATTGGAGTCCTTTAAAACTTTTATTTTTAATACATCACTAAATTCATCCTAGATAAAAACATATAGCTCAAATACTACAGACATGTTCTCCTTCATTAATTTGAATATTTGAATTCCAACAATCACTGTGCAAACTTTAAACATCAGACACTTTGACCTCATCTTGTGCTTCCTAGAAAATTTGAAAAAATATGGACTATCAATCTCCTTAGAATTATCCTTGCATTTATCTTTTAATGCTCACTTTTGATCTTTGATTCGAGCTCCCATGATTGTCCCACTTGGTAGCTCTATGTGCCTTCTGCACATTTGACTCTTTGACTTGCCTTGTACTATCGATCTCTATCTCTACATACACCCACAAACTATTGATCTTATATCAAATTAATGAGATAGAGACACATTTCACTATCATGTGTACTTTTGACTACTAGACTTTAATCCACACCATTGGATCCTTATCTAACCAAATTAAATGCTCATTGTTAGATCTATGGTCTAATTAAATGCTAGTCATAGATCTTTTATATCATAAATTTGGCTAAGTATGAGAACTTGGTAAACTGTCTTAGAATCCAACTTTGCACCTTAATAAATTTTATTGTGCTTCATGTCCAGACCTAAAATTTGAACCATATGATCTCCTCACATAGGGGAATCTATCTAGGTATCAAAATAATCCTAAACCCTTAACACATGTGAAATATGACATCATCAAACTTCTCACTCAGATTTATTTATCAAGATGATTACTTGAGCTTAGACCTTCATATGATTGTTTCGGTTAATTTCATTCACTTTCATAATCACTTTAAGCACTCACAAAATCCCATAGGATCTCTACAACATGTTCATATCAACAATATCATCCATAAATTGCCTCACTGAGTCAAACACTCTCCAAACCATCAATATGGTCACTTTTTATTTAATGCATTAATACCACATACTCTCTTTGACATCAATGGAAACCTAACATCAATGACCATGATCAACATAAATAAGTCTTGAATTTTTGTATCTACCATCGTATTTTTCTTTTTAATCAACATTTTTTTATACCTTAAAAAATATTCATTAATAGGTTCATTGGATCCTTGCTTGATCTTAGTGATTTGGGCATATGATATCTTTTCAGTGATGTTAATAGATAAATGTCTTAGAAACTAATTGGATAGAGGTTTGAAGGATTTAATGTATTTTATTGGTAATTCATAGAACCATCATAAATCATAGCCTTTTAGGCTCCATGAAAATATTTTGGTCAATTTTTTATCATTTGAATCATAATCAAAGAATCTTGCATAGAAAGACATAATATGTTATTTAGGAACCCCCTTACCATCATGAAATTTAAACTTAGGTACATCAAAATTGGTTGGAAAAGGGTGTAAATATATTTTATGTGTTAAACAATTATGTAATACATATCCTAAATCAATAAAATGAGTTTATTTCAAATTATTTTGTTCAATGTCGGCAACTGTAGCTTCCAGTTCTTGAATCACTTGGACAAGATTTTGTATAGTAGACCCATTGGAATTTAGTTTTAAAGTTTGAGAAACCAACTAAGGGGATGAAAACATCACTTGTGTTGATGTGAGTATTGAAACCAATAGTTTAATTTGAGTATTAATTTTTACCATGGAGGTGGAGCAAGAGTTGTACCATCTAAGGGTTCAACATTATTGGATGTGGATGCACTAGCTTTAGCATGTTTATTTATTTCTTCATGTGTAACATGTAACAATGAATGAATAAATTATTTATTTGTATTTATATTATTGACTAAGGGTTCTTTATCTTTCATTTTAAAATGATCTTCATCAAGATTTTCTATATTTTATAAATTTAAATAGAGGTGCCAATGAAAATATAAAAAATTAGAAACCCTATAAGACTAAACCCTAGAGCAAGCTATGAGTTACATGAGAAGACAAAGATGTTGCATTCACCAAATGTTTAGCCTAATTTAGATGAGAGTTAAATTTTATAATGGGATAAGCATAAGGACTAATAAAAATATTCCAAATTAGGATAATTAATTAAAAACTCAAATAAATAAATATTCTAAATTAGAATGTTGAGTTAAGCTTAATACAAAATGTACATTCAAAACAATAATCTGATTTCATAAACACTAAAAAGGGATAATAGTTAATATATATTCAAATATGAAATAAAATATTATATAATTAGAGGTGGAAACATATAGGAATAAGATTAGGATTTAGTCACTAGTTTTTGAAAATAATCTTTTTGGGGGGACTAGACAATTGTGTTAGGCTTGACACTTGCATCGATGTAGGTGTCCTAATTTCAATAGATCCATCTAGTATGGAATATGAAATATATTATAGAGTAACTATCTATATTTTTATATGTTTTCTATCACATTTGTAATGATATATTTTATTCATACATGTAGGTTGTAGATGACTATTTATAGATCAAACCCTAGCTCTTCACCTTAGGTCTTTGTACCTTGTCAAAAATGGGCTAGTGGGATCAAGAACTCAAGATAACTTAAATAAACCTCATTAAATGAGTGTTAAACACATAATTACTACTTTAAATAGGGCCTAAAACATATATATTTCTCCCCTAAGTGTTGGCTTATGTGTGCATAAGGGTGTAATGTGTTATATGCAAGGGCATACAATGATCTAGATTGTAACTAGATAAATAATACTCATGGGATACTCTTTGAATAATTTATACCTATAATATGATCACTCTTATGCCTAATATATAAATAGGTAAGAATAGCATAATTTCGAATACTTAAAATACAATTTACTAGATGTGTTCTGGGTAAATTTTTTGAATATGACTTGGTGATAATGAATGGTTTTTTTTTTAATTTATACGACTCTTTTTTAAAACATCTCATAAAATATTTAAAAAAACCAAATGGCCTAACCCATATGATTGAAAATAAATTAAAACTAGATGAATTTTGAGGTACAAACACTAGATAATTATTTGGTGACTTGTATCAATGTGAGTGTCGCTATGTGAGATGTTAATGTCTGATGGGAAAGGAAGATACTAAGGATCTGAAAATGATAGTGAAGGATATGTATTAGGTTTTAATATTTTTGTACTATTTAATATATCTAGGTCATCATAAATCATAAGATAAAACCATAACATAAAAATATATGCACAATGATATGGTTAATGCGATCCTTTAAGTTATAGGAAGGTCTATAACTGAAGGGTGGATCCTTGATAGGTGTTTTTCAAGTATACAAGACTGAGATGCTATATAGATCAAATTTTAGTATCTAAAAAATGATATAATTTTCTCTTGCAATGATGGGCAGCCATTTTTTATAATATAATGAGAATTAATGCAAAATTCATAATGGCCAAGCATGTCTAAACCACTTATTTATATGGAATTTATAGGATGGATCTAAGATAGTATATGAAATTCATCTTCTTCCATAGTTTTAGGGTAAAGGACATCCTTATTAATTGATATTTGATAATAAGTTACACCATTTCATAGGGCTATGTAGTCAACATGCCATGGATGGTAGCTTGAATGCATGCATTCAAAATTCATAATGCCTTGTTCTATTGATGAATTAATATCAATAAGAATGTTATGGAATGCTTTCACCTAATATAGCCTTTATGTCTATGATATGTATTTTATCTAATTTGGTATGTATATATTTTTATCCATACTATGGCTTATTTGTACTTTAATATAAATGCATGAAAAAACATCAAAGTATGGATAAATGTAGACACAATAACTCCAAAAAATTATTTAGTGTTTTTTTTAAGATTAATTTAGCACACTCATTATGCTTAAAGTTAATTTAGTATAAATTGAGAAACATGGACCCTTTTATTACCTTATACCTTGATAAAATTACCTTTATTTTTAATATATTATCTTATCTTGTGCAATCCTATGTCATTTATTATCTCACCTTGTGATTTAGACCCTTTGTGTGTCCCTTTTTAGCTAATATAATCATATTCTCCTATTTCTTATTTTCTAGATCCTAGTCATTAGAAATTTGCATATGTGTTTGTAATGTCTATCTTAAATAATAATATCACATATGAGTGGAAAAGTATTTATATATATGAATTAGTGACATGAATTTATTGAGAACTTAGATTCATTTTAGATGAAATCAATAAGTTATTAAATAAATCATTGGATATCAATAGTTTGTGTTAGAGACACACCTCATAAGATTACAATTTTGTATTTTTTGGAATTATTATAATTATGATTATTTTATTTTATTTTTCCCTAAGAGGTATAAAAATTAGACAATGCTTGAAAACCATGTTAGTTATCTATTATAGTGTAAGGAAAAAAATCTATTTTTAAAATACACTAAAGTTGTAGATTTTGGTTAGGAGTGTTAGATCAATATAGTTTCAATGAAAATCAACAATGTAAAAAACATTAAATAAAAAATAAAAATAAAAACTATTAAACCCATATACAAGTTTTTTTTTAGCTTTAAAATTAATTAACTATCTACATTATTTATTTATCATACATATGCACTAATACTTAAATTTAAAAAAAAAATTATTTGTATACCAATAAATTGTAATCCATTATCTCATTTATTATGGACATAAGAATAAACTATAAAACTAGAAATCTCTAATGTAGATATACCAATAAGTGAGTGGGGTCCAATACATGAGAGAAAAATATATAACACATCTTGAAAAAGAGCCAATACTTGTTAAAAAAGAGAGAAAAAATTAGGTGTATAATATACATGTAATTGTACAAATTTGACAAAATAGTAATGATCATGTTAGGAACCCATGTCCTACCCTTCTTGTTGCATTATTAGTGTATTAGTCACTATGGATGCACATGATTTATAAGTCATGCCTTTAGTATATTTTAGTTATCCCACATGCATGAGAAGTATTAGTTGATAGAATAGAATTAGTATTTTAAGCAGCATAATTGATTTATCCGACATGAATGGGAAGTATTAACTGATAGAATAGAATTAGTATTTAAGCAAGTATTGAGGCCCAATGAAGGCATTCATGAAAATTATTGTATTGAGATTTCTCAAATAAGGTTTCCCCCTTGAAGTGGCTTACGACCAATCTAACATATTTGAATTATTCTGAGTTAATTTATATAGTTTATATTATTATTCCATTATTTTATGTAGTTCATAAATATGTGTAGAAGGTTATTCACATCTAGTATTAGAGCATTTTCCTAAACCTATATATAGATTTTGGAGAATTTTTTCCCTTGTAATAGTGGCTTTCCAGGAGCTAAGTTATTTAGAAAAGAACTATTTTTCATTGTATACATTTTTACATCTTCATTTATAGGATTTAATAAGGGTAAAATACCCCTTTACATAATTGTGGGAAGTACTTGGACATATGGACCTAAAAATAATTGTAAGGAGTACCATATGAACCCTAAAGTAACTAGGCCATTGAGAGGACATGAAAACTAAAAGGACAATGGTCCCATTGTGATTAAAGAGTTCCCACCCACTAGGTAAACCAAGAGCTATCATTTAGGTGTAAATTTGTGTCCAAATTTTTTTTGAGAGTGATACTCATTCAAAAAACATTAGTCACTGAGAGATTTATTAAAACCTTTAGTTAATTGAAAAACTTGGGGCCCATATCAAACATAGTAGTTTCTATAGATTATCAATAGAAGTAACTATAGTTGATCATAGTAGAAACTACAAACATGTTGATAGACGTTTGACATAAAAATCAATTTTAGATTATCATTAGAAATACAATTGAGTAGAGTGGTAAATACAAACCTATTGATAGACCTTTTGACAAGAGTAACCAAGAAAAACTAGTTTAAGATTATTATTAGAAGTAACTACAGTTAAGCATAGTGGTAACTAAAAACCCGTTGATAAACTTTTGATAAGAGTAACCAAACAAAACCAGTTTACAGAGTTTTTTTGTTTTTTTGTTTATCATATCTCTCCATCTCTATCTCTGTTGATCCTCAAATGTTACTAGGACACCTAAAATTTCATTTTGCACCTTTTTTTCCTTGAGGTCTGAATTCCACTTCCATTAGCCACAAATCTCATTTTTTTAATTTTTTTGGGTTTTACCATAACTTATTCATTTTTTATCCTCTTACTTTGAATTTTTTTTCACATTCATGAACATTAATATATTTATATTGATCAAATGAGGTTACCCCTTTGAAATGTTTTTTGATCAATATAACTTTTTAAAATTATTCTAAGTTGATTTATGAAGTTGATTTTATTATTCCATTATTTTTTGTAGTTCATAAATATGTGCAGAAGATTTTTCACATTTCAAATCTAAATGATATGATGATGCATCACCTTGGTAAGTATAATATATTCACTACACATGTATTGGTCACACTTTTAAAAAATATTTATAATGACATCTTTCCTAGTAATCTATGTGGTAGCAACATACTTACGTATCACACCCTAAAAATATATAATTATGTAGTTGACACTACAATGTATCCATTAGTTTAAGTTTTAGGTGACGATGTGACACCATTTAGGTTCCATTTATGTGAAAATTTTTGTTTCACCACCATTTTTATCTCTCCCCCTCTTAAATATTTTCCCATTTAGGTAGAATGTTGAAAAATAAAAAATAAAATAAAAATTTGAAAATATCCTTTCTTCATGCTAATAGTAGTATTATACCTACTACTGAATCTTCATTGGGGGTCATACAAACATTAGACATGATGATC